>JANIJH010000004.1:22289531-22313915 GCA_024520975.1 Erythroxylum areolatum
GCCACACTTTCTGCACAAAACCCAAATCTCAAACTCGTCAATAAAACGTTGAGCTTCTAACAAAGTCAGAACCATCTCGCACTCATCAGAAAGAATCAGTATGCTAGAGGTTCTCTGCTTATATTTTTACTAGAACATTAAACTCTATATAAAGGTTGAAATCAAAGTAGAGGCATCCTTCAGTTGCATCTGTCGCCTTCAATGTAGCAGACAACAATAAAAATAACTGATAATTGAAGCCACACAGCTCCCAGGTAAGTCACCCAGACTTGGTTTTCGCATCGGTGACTATAAACCAGAACACCCATAAAGGGACCAAGTAGTCGGGTCTGTGAAAACTGAAAAAAGTTTCGCACCCAACACGTAGACGTCGACGTCTGCGTATTAAACCTAGACCCAACAGCAAATACACTAGGGTGTTTTCAGAGTTGTGAGTGATTAGAGAAGATGAATCGTGAGTGTGTGAGGAACAAACAGAAGAAAGAGAAAGAAAAGAAAGAGATGTTGTAAAATTGTTATTTACGGAAGTGACGGGAATGGTCTATCCGAGAAAAGCTCCAAATTTTAGCTTTTGAAAAAGCTGTATTTTGGCTTTTAAAAAAGCTATTTCTATAGTAAAAGTACTTTTTAAGTTTTTTGCCAAACACTTATTTTTCCTTAAAATGACTTTTACGGTGCAAAAAAGTACTTTTGGAGCTTTCAAAAGCTGAACCAAACAGGGGCTTAGGACTGTAAGAGAAGAATATAAAGACCTAATAAGAATTGAGAGTAGGTGATTAGGAATAATATAACTCTACTAGAGCTTACAGGTGACTTACTCCTTTATGGAAAACTTCAGTGAACTAGGATACGGATAGAGGGCCCTACATAGAGAGATCTTTCTCTTTTTATAGGCCTTTTGAATAATTTTCTCTAATTCTTGTATTTTTAATTAGCCTGAATAATTTTATTTGTAACACTAACTCTTTAGGTTATTTAATTTATTTCTTTATTTCGTATTTTCCACAATTGTTTGTTTGTTTTATTGACTTATTTGTTTTTGTTCTTGTCTGTTTATTTTTTTACTTATTTTTATCTTTTTGATTTTTTGATCTTTATTTTTATTTATATAGATAATTGTTTATGTATTTGACTATTATTTTTAACTGTTTTCTAAATTTTTTTTCCTATGGTCCTATGAAAAGCAATTTCTGAAAGTTTTATATTTTTGAACCTCTTCGGATCGTGTATATTAACAAAAATCGTACTAAAAAGTTTGCGGTATTTGTATTTTAACATTCATATAATACAGTAATTAGTCCAACGCAACACGCAACACTACACTGCACTGCGCACATTGCTCCCTCTCATTTCCTGGCAGACCCTTTTGCCCTCTTTTTTATTTCTCTCTCTTTTCTTCTTGTTGCTCTTACGTTTGATCAATTCAAACACCCAAAAAACCAAATAAACGCACAATCAGACTTGTACTAGCCATCCCTATTTCTTTTAACCTTTAACTCTCAAGAAAACCTATCCCTTTTCCTCTTTAGCTCCCATCATTTTAGACTATATAGTAAAACATTTTGGTATTCTTTTCTATTGATAGTGAACTGGAGAAGATGAGTAGCACTGGGGCTAAGCTTTCAATTCCTAGCACTACAAGGAAGATGATCCAGAACATAAAGGAGATCACGGGCAATCACAGTGAAGAAGAAATCTATGCAATGCTTAAGGAGTGTTCTATGGATCCAAATGAAACCACTCAAAAGCTCCTCCTTCAGGGTAAATTGTTTTGATTATTTGCTTTTTGTTGCTCTTGTTTCGTTATTATCCCGCTCTTTCCTCCAGCTCATTTTTGTACAGAGCATGAAAGGAGGTTTTATGTTTGATTAACCATTTCTACGAAATCGGTCACTATATTAGATTTGGTTTTCAAATATAGCCTTAAAGAGAGGTGGATTGAAATGGGTTTCACTCTTTTTTCTTTTTAATTTTTTAAATTATTTTTTTAATTGATGGGGCTAAGTTACCCCTTTTAATTATACGAAAGCTTTCGGTTTTATTTTTCTTTTGGTAAATTTGACTTGGGAAAATGATTTCGGAGTAAGATTGACGGGATTGGGCGAATAAACGGTTTTGTTTTTCCCCATCCTCCTTCACTGCTATTGCTGCATTTCAAAGCTAATATCTTTTATTTTCTAGTTTGTATTGAATCTCGCTGGATTTCTTATGAACTCTCTACTTGGCTGCTCAAACAGGGAGTAATAACCAGTGAAGAGAACTAGAAAAGTAGTTGACCATATTGTTTGTGCGTATTATTTCGAGCCTTTCCATTTGAATTTTCCTTGTTAACATATTAACTACTGTCTGTGTTGTTTTGCAGACACATTTCATGAGGTCAAAAGAAAACGCGACAAGAGAAAAGAGGTAAGATACCTTTCAGGAATATGTATGTGGATGTTGCTTCATTCTAGTTGAGTTGTTCATCCGATTAGTTTTTATTGAGTGAGGATAAACAAAGTCAAGGAGTCTTAGTTAGTTTAGTTCAAAATGCAGTCATGGAGTCCTTGTTAGTATTTGTTCAAAATATAGTCATGGAGCCCTTGTTAGTATTTTTTTCTTTCATGTTGTAGATTGTTATTCCATGTTTTCTGTGTATTCTTGTGGTTAATTAGATTGCAATAACAGCATTTTCCTTGTCATTAAACTTAAGCTTCCAATTTCCTGTAACTGTGTTAAGACTGGATTATGATGTCTTTCAGCTGCTTTGAGTTTGTGTGCATATTTGGCATGCCAAGAAAGCGATAAAGAAAACCTATAATGACATCTCTGGAACAGAAACTCAAGTAGAACACTACAGGGAGGAAATAGTTTTAAAACTGAAATTGTAATTACACTGATTATTGTTGTAACTTAATGAAGCCTTTGAGATGCCCTAAAACAATACACAACAAACTTAAGAGGCAGCGAATCTGAAACGATAAACCAGAGAAAAGCCAAAAGCACCTCTAAATCATTTCCTCTACATATTTTGATTTTTGAGCCTCTACTTGCCAATGCAATTTCTAGATTTCTTTGTGGCTTTCTTGATGCATCAATATTAATGCTTGGAGGATCATAGACTGGGACCTTTTGTTCTATTTTTATTATCATTGTGGCATACTTGCTCTGGACATTTATACTACCAGAGTTGATGCTTGAGAGCTTCTACATTTCTTAAGAACCTTAGACCAAGAAAGTTCATCTGAATTCTATAGGTCAAGAATAGAAGTTTTGGATTAATCATTATTGCATCTTTTTGAAAAAAATAATTTCTGCTTTGAAATATAAGAAAGTAGATAAAGTTGTCTTAGGAATATAATGTAAATCACAAAAGAAGAAATAAGAGCCACTTCTCATTTATGGGAGGTAAAGAACTAAGTTACTATGTATGTGTGCATGCAGGTTGTATTTTTTTTTTGGTGTGAATTGCATTGGATTGGAACTATGTGTTGTTGATAATTTGATCTGAAATGCAGAACATGGGTAACAGAGAGTCTGTAGACTCTCGAGGGAGAACTGCTGCCCAAGGGCATGGGAGCAAGAATCTTCGGGTGAATTTTACACCTCGTTACTCAGTGCATGGTTAGAGCTACTTCTGATATATGGCCTGAAATAACTACATTTGCTTGAGTACTCACTCGGTTTCAGACTTTGTTGTTACGCTGCTGTGTTTACCTGTGATGTGTAAAGAATTAAATAGTTACAAATGCAACTTTTTTTGGATTTATCTTTGAGCCAGTATTAATAAAAGAATGCCTAATGTGCATGAGACTTACAACTAGGATTGGCTTATGAACCCTAGGTGATCCACATGCACTGAGCAATACATGAAGGTTCAATATTCATACATGAGTGTGGTAATTTGTTGAGATATATCGTATAATGAGTTGGAAAACAAGGCACTAGTCGATCTTTAACTCCATTGCTCAAAGACCTCATCCTTATCAAACTTAAGAATTTTGTATAACAGAGAAATGTTTATATGACATGCTGATGTAAATCTGTATATAGTGAACAATTTAAGTTTATATTTTTTCCACTATGTCAGTCATCCTACAAAGTTAAAGAACTGTTTAAATATGAAGACGTGCAGTTGACTTCACATAGAGTTATTTTGTTCTGTTTGCAACTAGTTCTTACGGCTCAAACAACCTTAGCAGGTAGGCATTTGATTATTTCAGATAACTGGTTTAAATCCCTGTCCCTGTTGTAGTTTTAGTTGTAGTTGTGGTTGATAATGTTCACATACTGGAGTCTGTCATCATGTTGATGGAGATTGTACAAGTTTTATCTTATAAGTAATGTCCAATCTAACTGCATGTTAACTCGAGCATTTATTAGATGCAAATGGTGGTAAGAGTTGTGCAAATGGGAGGGACAGTGGAAACAACCAAGATGCGGTGAAGGGGGCTGTTATTTTGTTGACAGCTTCAGAGGAAAAAAATAAAGAAACAACTCTTCCTGCAAGGTAACATAAGTTTACAAGTTTAACATATGGTTGTTATATATCATGTGGGGTTTGTGAGGATTTAATAAGCAATTTCTTTGATTTTTCTGCAGCTGTACTTATATTGTTGCTAATGGATCTTCCACTGTAATTTCTGAAAGCCTGCATGCAATAAGTGCTACTAGTTTGCTTTCAGCAAGTGGTGTAACTCAGCAAGAAGTGATTTCTTCAATTATTGATGTTGATAAATTGGGAAACACAAGTTCCCCTCTTGAAACTGAAAAAACCTCCACTTTAGGATTAGGAGCTGCAGAAACATGTGTGGAGTCTATGACATGCTCCAGTAACTCCTTGGTGTTTGTGATTCCAGCATCTTCATCAACAGTCTGTTTTTCACCATCAGATCCTGTCATAGTGCCAACTAATGATTTAGGGCTCCCTGCTGCAGTGGGTGCAATTAAATGTGATGTCAGAAGTCATCTGACTCTAGGTGAATCAAATACAGAGATTTCTACTGAGAAGTCAGGTCAGGGATTTGGCTATGTTATGAAATTGTTGCTGTTTTTAATTAATAAAGAATTGGAAATTTAACTTTCCTAACATCTGACTGCAGCTCCTGAGATTGTTACCTCCTTGCAAGGGAAGATACCGAGTGAACCTCAGGGAACTGGGAAGAGCCAGCTCATTGACACTTCACAACCCTCAGTTACATCAGGCCATTCTGGCTCCTTCAGTGGCAGGCCTTCCTCTAACTACATTACTAGGTCACAACAGATAGTGGGCACTCAGAAAGGTCTGTGATTTGGCTTTTGTATGGAAGATTCTTAATCTTCTGAACTATTTTGATATTGATGAACATATGTCACTTTTGTATTGTTGTTTAGGTTTTGATACCCATCCAGATTTTATAGAATAGCTGTAAGTAATTACATTTTGTTGACTTTCGGCTCAAAGGTAATTGATACTTCGTGGATATTAGACATGGAATTTCATAGCCCTGATCCCATTCCAATTGTGCTTATTTTTTGCCTTCTTGCTGACTTAGGTACTTCCCTTTCTTCTGCATTATGATTTTCTGAACTGTAGATTGAAAGTGATGAGATTTGAGGTTACCAAAGAAAACAAAAATGTTATCTTGAGTTTGGGATGCTAGATTCTTTCACTCTAGTCTTCTTGTGTTCTTTCTTAAGCTATTTTATATAAACTCACTCCTGGATACAGCAATTTAATACGGCAAAAAATAAAATATAAAAGAACTTTGGAAGGCATGGCTTCTAGCCATCCCTGCTTATTTCCATTTTTCAGCTAGTTTCTGTGATCTGATTTTCTTAGGATCTGTATGTTTACTGGTCCTTTTCATTGGTAGCTGGCCCCAACAAGGAGTGGAAACCAAAGCCAACAAGCTCTAATTTGCCTCAAGGGAGTGGAACTGTAGGTTCGTCTGATTTTCATAATAATCCTGTTGAAGAGAAAGGACTATCACAGATTTTATCAAGTGTCCTTGATTCAGAAGAGTCGATTTCTAAGCTGCAGAAAAAGCTGGAGGAGTTGCATCTTCCGCCACGTCAACATGTAATCATTCCGAACCACATCCATGTCCCTGAATCTGAAAGAACCAAGTTAAGTTTTGGAAGTTTTGATGCTACTTTTACAGTAATACGCAGTGATACGAGTGCTCCACAGAATGAAAAGAGCTCTACACCTATATCTGAAACTTCTCAAGTTACTGAGAAAAATTCAGAGGAACAGCCTACAAGGTAAGTGTTCTTGTGCTTTTTGTCTAACGTATCTAACCTGGCATGTAATGCTTTGTGTAGTAGCTGCCTATCGAATGAGACTTGAACACTCCTAGTTATTGTTTTAAATTAGAGAGTTCGATGTTATCTAAGTTTATTTATTTTGTCATTCTGCCCCTAACTTACTGTTTATATGCATAATCTGTTCTTGAGATTTCCAACTAGGAGTTAATCTCTGAATTCTTATTAAAATTATTCCTTTGGCGAAGATGTAATCATTCAAAGATTATTTTATTAACTGATTAATAAGTGTGTAAGCTCATTACATCTGTTTCATACTCCAAAAATTTGGTAGATAGTTTGCTGAGAAGTTCCAGGTGTTTAAGGTTTTAAAAAGGAAGTTTGGCAACCTAACTGTTGATAATTTGACTCTTTATCTTGGTTTATATTTGACTATATGTTGATAATGTCCTTGTATCTATTTGGATTCAGCAGCCAAGGTGCATTGGTTACAACTGAGGATGGGGCATATCCAGATAATTCTCGCTCACCTTCCCAGGAACCTGGAAATTTATGTGCCAAGGGTGATGTTTCGTCCAATAGAGTACCAGGGTACAATGAATTCAAGCTAGAGACTGCATTTATTTCTGGAGGGCATCAATACTCAATGGTGCATACTTCTCCAGGCTACAACTTTGGTTTCATTCCTCCAATGATAGGCAGTCAGGTTGCACCATTTGAAAACTTAGAATCTCAAGCCCGCGATGTTTCTTGCCTTCCTAGTTTTGTTGTAAGATTTCAATCCCAAGTCCATTTACCTAAGTCTCGGATATTGCACTGTCCCTATCTTTTTCTGAAGCTAAGTTCTGCTTCTGGTATTATTATACTAGAAAAGGGAAAGGGGATAGGAGAAAAAGACTACATTGAAGTTTTCATATTGCTGCAATTGCAAATTCTGGAAGCTTTAAATTCCTTATTTTGATCACAGATGTCTTTAATTCCGGTAGTTGTGACTCCTCAAAATAATGTGTGATGGCAGAATTCATTTTGTCTATGGACCTAAACCAAGTGTTAATAGTCATTTACTGGTTTCTTTATCTAGGTCCAGCAACCATGTGATCCTGTGAGTTATTATGCTCAATTTTATCGATCTGATGCTGATAATGATGGTCGTGTTTCTCCCTTGCCTTCTACTGGAATTGCTTCAAAATACAATGGCAATGTTACTGTATTGCCTCCACAAACTACCCAGTCTCCCCAAGAGGTTTCTATATTTTATTCTCTTTACGATAATTTTATCAGCAAGGTTTAAGTCTTCCTTTCTTGAATATCTTTCCTACGAAATATCTCTTTGTCCATTGAATGATTAGAATTTCCTAGGACTTGTTTCAGTTCTCCTTGTGCTTGTCTACTCAAATCATAACATCATCTTATGCAGATGGGTTATTGAGAACGGAAAAAATTATTCATTCGTTGTCCAAATATGAGATTTTGTTGCTAATTCTTATGAAGTGAATAGTTCGTCTTCTACTATTTGGTACAGGAATGACTTTAGGCTTTATTTGCAATCCGCTTCTTGTCGATATCAGTGGACTTGAATAGATATTAGTGTTGCCATTTTGTGGTTTATGTACTCCAGCCCATTTCTTTTCTTCCTATTATGTTTTAAATGCTTTCATAAAGCATTCCCTTGACATTTTAGTTTGGCAAGGGAAAGACGTATTGATTCTGATTAGAAAGCCTTCATATGTCAAAGAAGCCTGGTGAATTGTTCAAGTTTAAATCTGGATGTTTTTCACTTAGCTTCAGCACGGGAATTTGTTATGATTGCCATATTATAAGTTAGACATCTGGTTCTCAAATGTGTCTATATAGTGCCTCTACTCTTGCATTGTCTAGATTGGTTAATATGTAATTGGTTAATATGTACTTTATCATGGCCAAATCACACTTTGGATCATAGTTTCTTCTAATTTAGATGAAAGCATTGATTTGGGCTTCATATTGCACCGTACTGGGATGTTTTGTT
This sequence comes from Erythroxylum areolatum, assembly GCA_024520975.1. Classification (NCBI taxonomy): domain Eukaryota; kingdom Viridiplantae; phylum Streptophyta; class Magnoliopsida; order Malpighiales; family Erythroxylaceae; genus Erythroxylum; species Erythroxylum areolatum. Next base: position 22,297,765 of record JANIJH010000004.1, read on the forward strand.
GCTTTTTACATAGCCTTTTGAGTTGTCAAGAAAAGATGAAGAGGTTCCTAAATAATTCTTAAAAGGAAACAATCTTTGTCTATAAAGAAAATAAAAGGCAGCAGTACTTGTAGTTGCTTGAGTGCTCAAATAGAGCACATTCTTCTCTGCTATGTCACATCTTAATATTCAGTTATGGGTTCCAAGAAAATTACTTTATATACAATTTGTAGATGAAAGATGTGCTAAATCTGATACTGCAAAAATACATTAACTGTGAGGAAGCATCTTGACTCTTAAAACAACCATGCAGGTCTAGATTTAACTAAAATTAGCTGAGGAAAGAACATTTCTGAGCAATGAGGATAGAAATCCTAGTGTCATGCCAACTAATATATATCATATTCATACTCTGGTGCAAGATACACTCAGCATTGCTATAGATTTTGAGTCCTCATGCGTACATATTGTATTGTGTTAATTGCAGGCTGGAAATTCCTTAGTTCTGTCCACAGCCGGTCCAACTCTATCAGTGACCCAAACTGCTGGGCTTATGCAAAGTACCGTAACTGTGACTCAGCAGCCACTTCCTGTCTTTCGGCCACCGACTGGGTTGCAGATATCCCATTATCCTCCAAGCTACATTTCATATGGCCACTTCTTTTCCCCATACTATGTTCCACCTCCCAGCATCCACCAATTTCTAAGTAATGGTGCATTTCCCCAGCAGCCTCAAACTGGTGGTGTACATCCTGCTCCACCAACTGCATCTGCCTCAGGGGTCAAATATTCACACCCACAATATAAATCTGGAACTAGTACTGGGAATTCAAACCATATTGGAGTGCCAAGTGGTTATGGGCCCTATGGCTCATCTCCAGCTGGTTATAATCCCAGTTCTGCATCAACAGGTGGAAATTCAACAAATAATGAGGATCTCAGTGCATCCCAGTTCAAAGAAAGCAACCTCTACATGACAGGGCAGCAAGTAAGCTTTAAAGAAATGAACCTTTATAAATCTTTTTTTCTCTAAAATGTTGTCTAGGTCAGAAGTTCTTTGTTAATTTATTGAAATGAGGATCTTGGCTTATCTGTTATTTTTTCCCCCCCTTAAAGCGCGTCTCTTTCCAACCATAGTCCATGGTTTTTTCATTCTTGTGCTGAAATCATCAAACTTTATTGTTAACGTAGATTATGTTTTAGAACAAAGCTCAGAGTTCTTTTTGTTAAGGCTAAATTGCTAGATTGTCGAAAATACTTCAGGTCAAGTTGTTGCTGCATTTTTATTTGTCGTTGGCCATCACTGCTTATTGTTCCATGTTGGTAACCTTGCCATCAACTGTTTTGGTAGGTTGATATGATTGCTAGTAGTTGGTGGAGATAGTATTTAGCTGGTGATGATTTGAATGGTCACAACTTTATGCTGCTGCTCTTCTTATTTTCTGTGGATTTAGAGATGGAATTTTCTCTGCTAGTCCTACTGAATGCTTGGATTGTACTATCAAATTTGCAATGATAGTTCATGCAGCTAGAAATAATATGCTGCTTATTTTACTTTTATGGTCTCTCTTAGATGTTCATATAGTACCCTTATAGAATGTAATCCATCCTTGAAATTGGTGAAAAGAAAATTTACCGTCATGACAGAATTGTTTTATTTCATCAAGATTTGGTTCCTTTTGCTGTTTTGTGATAGAACTCTCAGTAATTGAGAGATTTTGTCACTGAATATTATTAATGTGTAACTCAAATCTGTCAAGTTATAATGTAATTTGAGAGTGCTACTCTCTCCTAGCCTAAGGCTCACCAGAATATTCTTAGATATATGCTGCCCTCCCTTTTCCAATCATTGCATTATTTATACTTCCTCTGTTACTGACGTTAGTCATGTAACCAACTCACCCCTCTCACACTCTGTTACTTACGTCAGTCATGTAACCAACTCACCCCTCTCACACTCTCTCATGCACGTCATATAACTACTAGCCCCTGCCCTTAATAGAATGGAGTAACTTTACTCGGTTACCCTTTTCCTTGCCCTTCTAGAGTAGACTTGCATAATAGGAGGTCTAACACTGCTCCCTCCCATAAGTTGCACCTTGTCCTCAAGGTGAAAATCTAGAAATTGTTCCACCATATCACTGAATATTTTCCAAGTAGCTTCTGAATCTGCTAAGCCTTTCCACTTGATCAAGACTTCAAGGCCTTTGGATCCCCCTTGTGGTCTTATCGCTAAGACCTCTTCAGGTTGTACTGTTGACTTCTCTTCCTCTGTCCACTTGTCAGGTAAAATCAGCTTATCATATCCTCTCCCATCACTGCTCTCAGCTGTGATACATGAAAGATAGGATGGATCCCGGCTTACTCGAGTAATTGCAGTTCGTATGCCACTTCCCCAATTCTTCTTAACACTCGGAATGGACCAAAATACCGGGGAGCTAACTTCTCATTAACTCTTCTCATTACAGTTAGTTGTCTATAAGGAGCGAGCTTCAGCCATACCTTGTCTCCAACTTTAAAAACCACCTCCCGCCTGTGTTTATCAGCTCTACTTTTCATATCGCTTTGTGCCTTCGATAAATGTTGTTTAATTTTGACCAAGTAGTGGTCCCTCTGCTGTATGAAGACATCAACTGACTCCATTCTTGCCACTCTTGATCCCATCTGAAAAATAGGAGGAGGATCTCTCCCATACAAGACCTTAAAGGGTGTAGTTTGAAGAGCCACATGATAGGAGGTATTATAGCAATACTCTGCCCATCCTAACCATTTAGCCCATTGCTTAGGGGTGTCTCCTGCAAAGCACCTCAAGTAAGCTTCCACTGATCTATTTACCACTTCAGTAGCACCATCGGTTTGTGGATGATAGGAGGAGCTAAATTTAAGAACTGTTCCGTGCACCTTGAACAACTCCCCCCAAAATTTACTCATGAAAACCTTATCTCTATCGGAAACCACCGATCTAGGGAACCCATGTAACTTCACAATTTCCTTGATGAACACCTCAGCTATTGTTTGTGCCGTGTATGGATGCTTAAGTGGTAAGAAATGAACATACTTGCTAAGCCTATCCACTACGACCAAGATAGATGAATATCCAAGGGATTTGGGGAGCCCTTCGATAAAATCCATCATTATCTCATCCCAAACCTGATTGGGTATCGCAAGAGGCTGCAATAATCTTGCTGGTGACAGAGTTAAGTATTTATTTTGTTGACATTTCAAGCAAGCAGCCACAAACCTGTACATCTCCTTCTTCATACCCTCCCAATACAACTCTCTAAAGATTTGCTTATATGTTTTTAGTGGCTCTCCATGTCCTCCCAAGTGACTCTCATGACCCTCCTTCATAGTTTTGGATATAAAAGCAGAATTGTTAGAGATTACCAATCTGTCTTTGTAGTAGAGTCTGCCTTGCTTAACCGTGTATAGAGGCTTGAACCTCGGGTCTTTGTTAACAGCTTTCGTAAACTCTTCTAGCTTGCTATCATCTTCTATTTCCTGCAAGATTATATCCATATCGATAACTCCTCTTGGTCCTGCACTCTAGATAGAGCATTTGCCACCTTGTTTTCTCTACCCGGTTTGTATTCAATGGCGAAATCAAAACCCAACAACTTGGTGATCCATTTTTGATAATCGGAGTGAATCTCCCTCTGCTCTAATAAAAACTTCAATGGTTTCTGATCAGTACGAATGACAAATCTATGGCCAAGGAGATAAGATCTCCATTTCTTGACAGCCAACACAATAGCCATAAGTTCTCTCTCATAAGCTGATTGTCCCTTTCGTTCCGCTGATAATCTTTGACTATAATAGGCAATGGGTTGGTTATTCTGCATCAGCACAGCTCCCACCCTAGAAGCTGAAGCATTAGTCTCCAAAACAAAAGGTAGATTGAAATCGGGCAAGGCTAGAACGGGCACTGTGGTCATAGCCTGTTTAAGGTTGTCGAAAGCCTTCTCCGCTTTAGCTGTCCACTGAAAATTGTTCTTCTTGAGCAACTGTGTCAACAGCCCTGCAATGTGGCTCTACCCTCTTACAAATTTCCGGTAATAGTCAGTCAATCCCAAGAATCCTCTCTACTCTTTCAATGTTACTGGTCTCGGCCACCTCAACTTCGCCTCTATCTTGGACTGATCAGCTGCCACCCCTTGCTTGGATACAATGTGGCCCAAATATTCCAAGTGAGGTTGTCCAAAAACACTTTTTATAATTAGCATAGAGCTGCTGATCCTTCAAAATACTCAAGGTTACCTTCAGATGCATTAGATGCTCCTCTTTACTTTTGTTGTAAACTAAAATATCGTTGAAGAACACTAGAATGAATTTTCTGAGATGGGGTTTAAAAATTTGATTCATCAATGATTGGAATGTAGCTGGAGCGTTTGTCAATCCGAAGGGCATTACGACAAATTCATAGTGCCCTTCATGGGTCCGAAAGGCTGTCTCTCAATGTCTTCCTCCCTCATTCTTATTTGATGGTAGCCGGACTTCAAATCTATTTTAGAAAAGATAGTTGCACCATTCAATTCATGCATCAACTCTTCTATTATGGGTATTAGAAATTTGTCACTTATGGTCACCTTGTTTAGAGCACGATAGTCCACATAGAACCTCCACCCTCCATCTTTTTTCTTGACTAACAAAATTGGACTAGCGTAAGGTGAAGTGCTGGTTTGGATGATTCCAAATTCTAACATCTCCTTGACCAATCTCTCAATTTCATTCTTTTGAAAATGGGGATACTTGTAGGGTCGGACCCTAACTGGTCCTTCTCCTTGAATCAAGTGGATGTGGTGTTCTCTTCCTCTTTCGGGCGGTAAAGATTGTGGCAATTGAAACACCTCTCCATACTCTTCCAACACACTTCTGATTTCAGAGTCTTCCACCTTCATACTTGGATTCGATTCCTCCCCTTGTTTTGCTATTTGCAACCAGTACACTAAATCCCCTTCTTTGAGACCTTGCTAAGGGATTTTGCACTCACCAGGGATTTAGACAATATTGGGTCCCCTTTGATAACGATTTCTTTTTCCCCCAATCTTATTTTCATCGTCAGTGTACACCAATTATTCAAGACGTCTCCGAGTTTCCTCAACCATTTTATGCCCAGTATCACATCTATACTGCCCAACTTCATTGGCAGAAAATCCTCACATATTTCTAAGTCCTGTATCTTTAAATTCAAGTTCTTATAGATTCCAGTTTCTGCTACTTTTTCACCATTCCCCATTGCTATTTAATACCTGTCCGTGTAGTCCCATTTAGAACTCCACTTCAACGCTAGTTCTTTCGATACAAAGTTATGGGTGGCTCTACTGTCGATGAGGATCACTATGGGCTCCCCTTCTAATTCTACCTTCATTGTCTTGGGTAAGGTCAACCTAACTGCCGATCCGACTGATAGCTCTACATTTTGCAATTCTCCTTCCTGCTCTTCGTCATCTTCTACACTCTCCAACGTACTAACTTCTAGGTCTTCATCTAAGATTGTGAGAACCTTCAGATCGATCATTTTACATCAGTGGCCTGGTGAATATTTCTCGTCACATTTAAAGCATAGTCCCCGCTTCCTCTTCTCCTGCATCTCACTGAATGTTAAACGTTTAAAATTTTCATGGTTTCTATCGGTGGCCGTGATCTTCCTTGTTTTAACCCCATGTTTCTCACTGTCTCCCACTACCTCCCATGTTTTGTATCCACCGTATCCACTTATTTTATTACCACTCATTGTTCGGTTTCCCTTATCACGTCCCATTACTTTATTCTTTTCCTTTATCTGTTGAGCTAAAGTCATCATTTGCGCCAAGCTGCTAGGATTAGCAATTAGTAGTTCTAATCTGATTTCCTTCGATAGTCCATTTAAGAATGAACTCTCCAATACTTCATCTGGTAACTCTGATAATGGAGCCGCTAATTCCTTAAATCTACAAATGTATTCATCTACCCTACCTGTCTGCTTGATGGCCAGTAGACGTTGACACGGGGTTCCTTCCTGGATGGGTCGAAATTTTTCCACTAGTAGACCCTTGCATTCCTCCCAACTTCTAATCGGTCGTCGACCCTCCACCCACCGAAACCACGCCAGTGCCTTTTTCTCCATGCTGAGCGACACTAACTCTATTTTCTCCCTTTCGTTAAATCTTCCCACTGAAAAAAAAAAAATGCTCCACACGATAAATCCACCCATTCGGGTCTTCATCGTCAAAAACTGGCATCTCCACCCGCCTCGTGTGACAATCACGTCAAGGTTCCCCCTGTCGTGCGAATCCCAGTGGTTGTTCTTCCGTAAAGTCCCTCCATCCTTCTCTTTGCTGTCCTCGTTCACGCTCTCCTCCCTCCGGTGGTCCCTGTCGAACTCGCTCCTGTTGTGCCAACCCATGAGGTGGTTCCCGATGAATTGCATTATTCCATCCATACTCCCGTGGAAATGCATTTCGACCGATGTCCTCTAGGGGATATCGCCGGAGCTCCTTCGTTGGTTCGCACCCCGCTGTTGGCCCAGAATTCCAACCTTGTTCCATCGGCCCCTTCCCTTTGTCCACGCGAGGCTCCTCTTCATTTCGCGTGTTGCCCGAGTTCTCACCACTCTTCCCGGCTTCTCGGTAGCTCACAAACAGCTTCATTATCTCATGTAACTCCTTCACCTCGAGCTGGGATTGCTCCCAGTTTTTTTGCGATACTTCTTTCTCCAGTCTCCTTTCTTCCCTCAATAGCTCAAAGTTATTCTGAAAATCTTCACGCAAGCTCTCAATTTCCTTCTCAATTCCATCCATTCGGTTCTCTCCTTTCTTATTAGCCATCGATAGGATCATTGCTCTGATACCAGTGATAGAACTCTTAGTAATTGAGAGATTTTGTCACTCAATATTATTAATGTGTAACGGAAATCTTTCAAGTTACAATATAATTTGCAGACAATTTCGAGAGTGCTGCTCTCTCCTATCCAAAGGCTCACCAGAATATTCTTAGATATATGCTACCCTCCCCTTTCTAATCATTGAATTATTTATACTTCCTCAGCTACTTACATCAGTCATGTAACCAACTCACCCCTCCCACACTCTCTCATGTACGTCATATAACTACCAGCCCCTGCCCTTAACAAAATGGAGTAACTTTACTCGGTTACCCTTTTCCTTGACCTTCTAGAGTAGACTTGCATAATAGGAGGTCTAACATTTTGCTCTTTGTAGTTCTAGAGCTTTGCTGAGCAAAATCACAATGATTTGTTGTCCAGTCATCTTTTCGGTAATTGTTGTCAGTTTGGAAGTGTTAGACCTCACCCAAGAACTTAAGAATTATGATTGAATGATTTTTTGACATGATATTTGAAGCTCCATGACTTCAACCTCTTGAGTACAAACCACACTACCCTTATTTATATTGGATTTGTGATTTGTTATTTGTTCACATGTGAAGGGAGTATATTGGAATAATATTTGATCCAATTTTTTTTGTCTTGCCCAACAATTTAAGCTTTTTGGATGTATGATTTTTTGAAAAAATCAAGATCTGAAGTTCAATCCAAATTAATAATTTTTACACAAATTCAAAGTGAAAAGGCAGTTGGAACTAGAATGAATAATGCAGTAGATAAGTAATGTTGGCCCTCAAAAGTGATGAATTTGCTTTTCTGCAGAGTGAGGGTTCAGCTGTGTGGATAGCTGCTCCTGGCCGAGATATGTCCAACTTGACAGCAAGTTCTCTCTACAGCCTTCCTCCTCAAAGTCAGCATTTGACTTTTACCCCAACACAGACTGGCCATGGAACCTTTGCCAGTATGTACCATCCTGCAGCAGCAGCAGCAGTCCATCCACTGCTGCAACAGACTCAGGCCATGGCTGGAGCCATTGATATGGTTGGACCTGCATCTAGTGTCTACCAGCAGCCTCAGCATCAACAGATCAACTGGCCAAGCAATTATTGAGGTTGTGGGTAAAAGATTTTTCTTTATGCTAATTCAGATAAACGGAGTCCAATCTTGGGATATTTTTGGGAACTCGAACAAGTCTGGATGGAGGGAATTGCAAGAAGATACGGACATTGGCTGGATTTGAGAGTGTAAAATTTGGAATGGAGGTTGGAAACATTTGCCAATAATATCTTCAATTGTGTTGAGGGTACAAATCGTGCAGTTCTCCTGTAACTGATGAAGTATTTTAAAATTTAATTGGTGAGAATCTTTTCCATTCTTTTAGTCTTGAGGTTTTCTAGGGCTCTGGAAGGTAAGATGTAGGTTGGTGGAGAATTTTCCAGTTACTTTCTTTGTCTTTCAGCTGTCTTACCTGTAAAGTGAATTTTTGATAGCAAGAAAGCATGTACTGAACTGTTGTAATAGGTATAAGCATAAGTTAAACATTTTAAATGTTATAAGGTGAAATATAAATTGCAGCATTTGTTGGTGTTCAGCTCTTCTAGTTTACAGAGAAATGGCGGCTCCTTGGTGAAGTTTATAGGTTACAAAGCAGACGTTAGGCCTGCTTGTTTTTCTTTGGTGGAATCTTGAAATCGCAGCAAGTATTTAATATTGAATGTTTTTATCTACTTGAATAATTTGTTCTGAAATAGATCAGCTTTTATTAAATTTAATTACCCAATAGGGTATTGGATGCACATACCTTCTCTATGATATTTGGTTTAATTTTCTTGTTGGAAAGTGCTAGCTTGGTTAATGATTTTTTAAAAAAAATTTGGGATTTAATTTTGTATGAACACCTGAATATTCATGGCAAATCGGTATGATTTATATTATAAAACTAAAAAAGCCAAATCAGATAAATATGGAATGATTAAGAGAAACAAGTTCCCAAGTACATGTTAAAACTAAAGAAAGAATCCTAGCAGTTCTAAGGATTCTTTTCTTTGCTTCCTTAATTATTGTATAAAATCTCATATTGTCTGCATCAATTTGATTTAAAACAAGTATACTTTTGGACCTAACTACAACGAGTTTTATGGATCTGAATCTATTTAAATAATATGATCAATATGATAGGATATTCTTATACTCAGATACAAATATGGGTTAATTATTTGGAAAATTACTTAAATTAACCCAAATTTTATATTTGACTTTAAAATTTAACAGTTTTAAAACTAATGGTGGCACGGATTAAGCGGCCAAGTATATTTCTGCTAAAGGAGAATGAAGGTCTAGGAATAAATTCTATTAGTCATGAAAAAACTGCTCCTTTTAAAGTGGATAAGGAAGCTTTGCACAGATAAGGGGTCAATCTGCACTCACACTTCTAAAGGGGTGACATTATATGGAATGTAAATTCAATTCTAGTAACTAATAGTCTCTCAGACGTATGTTGTTAACGAGGGACTCGGTGGCCCACGTTTTCAAATACAAAATTGAAAATGGTAAGAAGACTTATTTTGGTTTGTTAATTAATATAATATAGAGCTATTTTATAAGCTCCAAGAATACATTCCTATCCACTCTAAAGTAGAGATAATAATAGGAGGATAAATGGAGTTGGCTAATACATGCTTCAAGCAGATTATATAATAGCTAAGATTTTGCTAGAAGGCCTATGTTATCAACAAAAGAAGAAATTCTTTATTGATTTGAGAGACTATTGTTGTGAAGATCTGTATTTGTTTCATATCTGTGTAGACCAAATAGTGAAAAGATCAATACCTTAATTTGAAGGGTGGAAGATCTTACATTACTATTATGCTAGACCTACAGGAGGGCACTATAGTGCAAATAGGATGGCTCAGAAGATCTTTGAGTTCGGTTTTTATTGACCATCAATTTTAAAGATGCCCAGTGGTACGTAGCTTTATGTAATAAATGCCAACAATTAGGTAATGCCTTTTGCAGAAATGAGATGCCTCAAAATTTTATTCTCATTTGTAAAATGTTTGATATTTTGGGTATTGATTTCATGGATATATCTTGTTTCGTAATAGATATATCCTAGTAGTAGTTGATTATATTTTCAATGGTTGAAAGTGCAAAATTTACCAACAAATTATGCTAGGGTTGTCGTAAAATTCCTTTAAAGCTTAATTTTCTCATTTTGGCACACCTAGGGTAATTATTAGTGATAGGGGGTAGCCTTTTTGTAATGCGTAATTCAAAAAGGTACTTAAGAAGTATAGAATCAATTATAGGTTGCTACCCATACCACCCTCAAATTGGTGGTCAAGTCAATGTATCTAGTAGGGATTTAAAATGAAGTTTGGAAAAGACTGTAGAGCATTACAGTAAAGACTGGTCAATTAAGTTAAGTGATGCTCTATGGGCTTATAAAACAACATACCAATTGACACTACACCTTATAGGTTGGTCTACGCAAAAGCACGAAATCTGCCTATTGAATTAGAACATAAGGTATATTGGGCTACGAATTTTTATCTTCAACTTGCAGGTGAAAAGCAAAACTTTCAAATTAATAAATTGGATCAATGGTGACTTATGGTTTATGAAAATTCTAAAATTTATAAAGAGAGATCCAAAAATTATCTCAACTAGATGATTAAGCAATCATTACAATTTAAGAAGGGATATCAATTTCTCTTATACAATTCCCGTCTAAGATTGTTTCCCATTAAGCTTAAATCAAAATGGTCCAAACCCTTCATTGTGGAGAAAGTACTTCCATATGGTGTAATCGAGGTAAGTCATCTATACAAGGGTAATTTTCAAATTAATGGCCATTGAGTGAAGTTATATTTTGGAGGTGAGCTTGATAATAATACCGAAAATATTAATTTAACCAAGCCACTTTGAGCTTAAAAGGTACCTCAAACTAAAGACATTAACCAAGCATTACTTAGGAGGCAACCCAAGAATTAGAATTTATATTTGTTATGTTATTTTTATTTTGTTTTCATATTTCATTATAATTATTTTATTGTTTTTATCCCTTTTTCTTTATATTTTGCAAGGATGTTAGTATATTTAGAAAAGCTTATGACTCATGGAAGTACCAAACTCCACTTTCCCACTTATTATATATGCTTATATTGTATACGTTAAAAACAATGTACAATTTTAAGTGTGAGGAATGAGATTATGATTTTCTTAAGCTTATTATAATCATTGTTATCAAAATTTATTAATTATATCTTAAATTAGTTGAAATCTGTCTATAAATACTTGAAATCATATTGAATGTTGATTTGAATTAGTATACAAAAGGATGATAGAATAAAAATGCTTTTATTACTCATATTTTGGTAGTCATTGAGATAGTTAATTTGAATGAACATTATAGTTATTTTGAATGAACATTGCATACTATTTACATATATAAGATCAATTTTTATAAGCTTTTGAGCTTAGGAGGGAATACAAGTGTTCTTAAGCTCTTTTATTCTTTCATATATGTTATCATGCATAGTTGAACAATTCTAGAACTTGCTTTCATTATGCATATTGAGATCATATTTGTTAAATTAGGAGCATTAAAGTGATAAAGACACTTAAATTCAACACTTGTTTAAGCCTATGTCTTTGATAATTACCTTATCATACTTTATCCGTTAGGATAATGAAGTTGAGCCTTAACGTTTTTCATTGAATTTCACAACATTATTAACCTTTATTGATGCGGAACCCCAAGACCCATTTCTTATAACTTTTTATCTCTTAAACGAGATTTGGTTCACACCAAAGTAATTTAGATAGATTTGTTCAATCACCCAAGAAATGCATTTTGACAAAAACCTAACAAAAATTACCCTTGAACCTAAGATCAAAGCAGTCAAGACCAATGGAAATACGAAATAAAATTGAAATACAAAGATGAAATTAGTTGCAGCAATTCAATACCTTAAGTATAAAATCACAAGAAAGCAAACCTTCTCATATTCCATATAAGAAATGTTTGAAAATATATTCAGATATTCCAAAATGAAACTAAACAACCTTATAGTGTGGTTACATCCAAAATGTACATTGAATCTAGACACTAATCAAGGTGCAATGAATATAGACATCCAAAATGTACATTGAACCTAGACACTAATCAAGGTGGAATGAATCTTAGTAGGATGTCTGAAGAAAAAAAAAGATGGGCTAAATCCAAATCTAATCCTTTAGCCTAATTAAATTAATTAACTTGCTCTCTTTAAAATCTCCATGCTTGTACAACCCTTTATCAACCCATTTTTGCATAAATAGTTGAAGTTGTTCCTTAAACCTTTTAGCTTGGGCCCTTGTGATTGGTTTGCTAAAATCTCCTAGATGAGTCTCAAAGTCACTTCCTTGAACACTAGTGGCATGTGGAGCAACCTCAATACCATTTCCCCTCCCCTCAAAAGGATTCATCCTTGAATGAGATCCTACATCAATATCAACGGGAGATAAAGCATAAACATTAAAAGTAACTGAAACACCATACTCACTAGGTAGATCGAAGTGGTATACATTGTCATTGATCTTTGAAATAACTTGAAAAGGTCTGTCTCCAAGAAAATCCAATTTTGATTTTCTTTTGGAAGGAAATCTTTCCTTGTGCATGTGAACCCAAACCTAATCTCTTGGTTTGAATGACATTATACGCCTTCCTTTGTTCACTTGAGAAGCAATTTGTTTTGCTCGCTTGAGATGCAATTTGTTCATTTCGCTTCTTTATCTTTTTTCTGGCTTTGTCATGAATGGTGTTGGACACCCTGCCCTTGCAAGACACGTGCCCGACATCCTATGTGAGATCAAAACATGTATCCCACAAGGGTGGCATGCTCACACCAATCAATCACCAAAATCAGACTCTTTCCTTCAACTTCAGAGCAGATTTTAGAAATCTTCAGATCAGAATTACAAAATGACTTCTTCAAGAAAATTGTAGCTTAATTTCTCTAGTTTATTTTGAATTAAGAATCACCCCCTTTGGGGCTCTACAGACCAAAATATCAAAGCATATTTAGTACAATATCCAATTCATACTCTTCAGACAAGTTTTGGTACAAAAAGGCATAACTTTTTTTAGAGATGTTTGATTAAGGTCATTTTAGAACGAATTTGAAGAGGACTTCTAGATCTACAACTTATGTGAAGACATAAAGAGAGATTTTTCCTTTAAAAGGGGTTAAAATCATAAATTAAAAACTCCTCAGGAAAAAGTGTTCGTTGTGGCCAACTTCTTGGCTTTGTCACGACGAACTTTGAAGATAAAGAACAAAACCTTTTGGGAAATGTTCATTGCAGCCAACTTTTGGGTTTGCTGTGGAAAAACTCCCTTATGGAAAAAGTATATCACGGTGAACTCTGAAAATCAGACAGAAAACCTATTAAGATAGTTCTGCAGATTGCTAACACCCACTATCATGTAACGATCATAACTTTCTCATCCGAAGTCCAAAAATTACAAACTATATACCATTGGAAAGCTAAGAAGATAAATACAACTTCTATAAAGGCAACTTTGTCTAATTCTACTTTATATCAAGACTATTTTGCCCCATTAAGTCAAAACATACTTTTTTACCCTTATGAAAAAGAAACTTGAAAGAAATGCAACATACAAACTTTGAGAAAATCATGAGCAAGACACAATCATTTTTCATTAACATCATAAGATGAGAGTTTTACAAAGCTTTAATGGGCATTTCAAGCCACATTACATCATAATCCAAAAATACATAGTTTACATAAATTACAATTGCTCAAAGTGCTACTAAAGCCTTGTTTTGCAAAAACTAGCTTACATAAAGTAGAATTGCTCAAAATGCGACTAAAGTCTTGTTTTGCAAAAACTAGCTTAAAATACAAAAGGTGCAACTTTGGAGTGATGTCTTAACTCTTGATCACTCGATCTCTTGCTTCTCACTTGAAGATGGGATGGAATGGGAGGGGGTAAGCTTAAAGCTCATGGGTAACAGTTTATAACGAAAAAAATAAGCAAAACCCTTGAAATGTTCATTTGTTAATACAAAGTTCTAATTAAATTCATAAAACGTATCGTTATCAAATTCATAACCAAAATTCACAAACTACCAATCATGTATGCATCAAACTTGTTAACATATCATGAGCACATAAGCACATTAAAATGGTTTGGGAAAATCCATAAACATGACAAACTACACATTTCCACATAATGGTCTTGTGTAGTCGTCAACTTGATGTACTATTGCAATCCCATATAGTGGTTTTGCGTAGACGTAAATATGAGAGAGTCCATAAAGGAGCTCTATGTCACTAGCTGGCAGGCGGGAGAAGCCTTTAACTTGGTCAATGTGCACGTGACATACTTGAATGGACTACACCAAACCCACATAATATGTAATTCATGAATTGAAAACAGTTTGCCTAAAAGGCACATTTTGGAAACTTATTTTTTATAAACATGAGATATTTCAAAACCCATTTCTGAAAACATGATTTCATAAACATGTTATTTTCTTAAAAAAATTGTTTTCAAAGTCTTTTCATAAATCATCCACACAATTCATATATCAACCATGTAGCAATTTCTCAATTCATTCAAGAAGCAATAAAGGCAATATTTATCATGCAATTTAAATCATTATCTTCCTTGATTCAAAGAAAACATTAGTGGCTTATTTACTCTATTATAAATATGTACCCACCTTGAATTTCTTGCCTAAGAAATTAGCTTAAGGATGTCTTTCCTCTCGCTCCTTTTGCCTCTCTTGATCCCTTTCTTGATTTCCTTCATAAATGACAAAATTTCCATTCAATAGGAATTCAAATTAAAAATCCATAAAGCACATTCACTAAATTTGACTCTAGATTACTTAAACCCATGTGTTTCTTAAACTTCATGAACCAAAACTCTTTCAAAACTCCAAAAGATTAAACATATACTTACCTTGAATCTTCACCAAACAATGAGTTTCTTGGCTCTAATGGAAGCTCAAATCTTCCCCTTTCTTTTTCCCTTCTTGAATAACTTCAAATTCACTCTTTAAGACTAAGAAAAATTGAAACCTAGCTTAGCTTTCTCTTCTTTTCTTCTCCTCCTATGACACTTTCTCTTCCTTTCTTCAATTTTCATTTTTCTTCTTCTCTTCTTCTTCCCTTTTCACCCTTAATGAGCCCAAAAAGTCTATTTTACCCTTCATTTTAAGCTTATGTTCTTTTAACCTTAAGTCTGTTAAGTCAAAATGATTTTACGATTAATTTTAATGAAAACCAAATAATGATGAAACTGAAGAAAAGTGAGACGGAAGCAAAAGCAAAATGAGACGGAAGCAAAATATGACGGAAGCAAAATGAGACGGAAGAGTGAAAATGAGATGGAAGTGAAAGCAAAATAAGACGGAAGGAAAATGAGACAGAAGCGAAAGCAAAATAAGACGGAAAAAAATGAGACATAAGCGAAAGCAAAATAAGACGGAAGGAAAATGAGACGGAAGTGAAAGCAAAATAAGACGAAAGGAAAATAAGACGAAAGTGAAAGCAAAATGAGATGGAAGGAAAATAAGACGGAAGCAAAATGAGATGGAAGAGCGAAAATGAGACGGAAGCGAAAGTAAAATGAGACGGAAGAGCGAAAATGAGACGGAAGTAAAAGCAAAATGAGACGGAAGCAGTATGAGACAAAGCGAAGCCGAAAATGAGACGAAGGAATCGAAGACAAAAAATCAATTCAGTTTGAGTTAGTCATAGAACTCAACTGAATAACCATTTCTTCAAAGATCAAGAATCAAGAAGAAAGAAGCAGTTATCAAGTAACTGTTGAAGACGAAGAATATAAATATGAGTCGAAGTCGAAGACTAAAAGAGTTAGTGATTTTGTTAGTGATATTCAAAAACTAAATACTGTATTTGTGCAAAAACACAAGAGCTATATTTTCTGTAACAAAGCTCATAATATCTTTTTGTAAGGAAAAAGAGAGCCTAAAGAGGCTAAGTGAGAAAAAGAATACTTATTGTACGAGACCTGAAGAGCCTCGGTGAAAAGAATACTTATACTTTAGTGAAGTATAGTGAAATCTCAGAAGGGATTCTGAGGACTGGACGCAGCTTACGATTTGGGGTGAACCAGTATAAAATTGCTGTGTCAATTCTCACTCTTAACTCTTAACTCTTGTTTCTATTGCTGATACAAATACTTCATAATTTTGTTTGTCCATCGTTTTGAGAAAGCAATTTTTTAAAAAAGAGGATTGTATTAAAAAATTCGAATACACAATTCAACCCCCCTTCTTGTGCACTTTGTATATCGTATACTAACGTGTGA
>JANIJH010000004.1:22399954-22416305 GCA_024520975.1 Erythroxylum areolatum
AATCAATTAAGGCAAAATAAAAATAATTAACGAATAAATCCATAAATCAATAAATAATTAATTCAAATAAAATAAAAAAAATTTCTGAGCCCAACAATATCAATGAAAGAGAGTTTGGATATTGTATGATATGTTAATTTGTTTGAAAAGTAATGATTATGTCAAGTGAACAAAGTTGTATGCTTTGCAATATGTTTCTCACATGACAAGTTTAAAATGAACTTATTTTATTTTAATACTGTTAAGTCCTAGTTGTGGGTAAATAGGCATGCCTAAAAGGGTCTACAGCTGCTCTTGTGAACTTTGGTGTCTCCTGTTATTGACACTTCGATGTCTCCTAATACAGAGACTTTGTTGTCTCCTGTTATTGACAATTCAGTGTCTATTGTTATTGAGACATAAGCCTTTCCTGTTCTGTAATACCGATCACGGTATCTCCTATATGAGTCCCATTAGCCACTTCTGTAAAATGGATTAGCAGTCTAACTTGATTTGTATTTTGATTCATTTTGGATATAAATAAAGTCTGTTCTGGTTCAAATCATGTTCTGATCTGAAGGGTTTATACCCTATTTTGATATTCAGTTCTATCATCTGTACAATCTGTTCTGGTACTTAAATGATTGGCACTAGCATAAGAAATGTTCTCAAGTGATAGATCATGTTATGTTCTGAAAGCCATTATGCTTGAATTGGTCTTTAATATAAACCTTTAATGATTACTTAAGATATAAATTGATTCAGTATATGTGGAGGTTACGTGAGTATTAAACAGTTACCAGTGTATGCATGGCTTAGTTATTCCCCACTAAGCTTTATGCTTAGCACGTTGGATTTATCCCGTATAAGTGCAGAGAGAAGGGTATAAAGACTAGGATAAAGTCAACCGCAGTGGCTAAAGGAGATTGAGTTTTGTTTTGACAAAATGTATATTTGAGTTTGTTTTTTAGTTGTATCTGATAAATGATAACTTTTGAATTTGTTTGAAAGTTTGTAATAACTATAATATAGGATGGATTGGGATTTAAGACATGTTTGTGATAAGTTCAAATGTGTATAATGTATTTTGTTTGTAACTCAACTTATAATGTAATATAATGTATATTTGCCTGAATTAGTTTTAAGGAAGATTTAGAATGCTTTGGTTTGTTCGTACTGTTTTGTATGGCATCCTTATATTCTTCTAGGGGTTATGTGGGTGTTACAGATGAAACTCCTTAAATATTTGGTGTAATCAAACATTTTTTGTTGTAAGAAGGTGAATTGCTCATCTTCTTCTGCTAATCATCCTCATCCCGTCTTTTGCTTCTGGTTCTTAAACAGTGACTTTCGTATATTCCTCAAGCTCTATGCCCTTTGTCATCTGTTCCTCATAACTTACTTCCTCAAAATGGCTCTCCTCTTACTCTTTGGTACAATCATCTATTACGTCTATTTTCATGCAAAAGTTGCTTTCTTTCAAATGTTTCAAGAATTTGTCATATTGAACTACACATGATCATCACCAATTCGAAGAAGCAATTTACCTTCATAAATGTCTGTCAACACTCTCCCAGTGTTCATGAATGGTCGTCCAAGAATTAGTGCACAGATCATATCCTTTTTTAAGTCTAGTACCACGAAGTCCACAGGAATAATGATTTTGTCCACTTTCACGATAACATCTTCCACCATACCAAGCGGTTTCTTTATGGAATGATATGTCAACTGAACAAGTATCAAAGTTGACTTCACATCGCCTAGCTCTAGTTTCCTAAAAATCAACAAAGGTATAAGGTTAATATTTGCGCCTAAGTGGCACAAACAGTTGACAAATTCCAAGTTGCTAACTATACAGGGTTTCATAAAGCTCCCTGAATCCTTCAATTTAAAAGGCATGTGACTGGTGATAATGGAGTTACAACTTTCAGTTCGTGCTACAGTCTAGTTATCTTCATTCTCAAAATTTTCTTTTATATTTTTGCTCTTATCAACAATTTGATCTATTATTGGTGGCAGAGGTTGAGAATCCATGGTCATAGTAATTGGTCATGAATAAGGAGTTAGTGGGTAAAGAATCGAAAGAATGAAAAAATATAATATAATATTTTTCACTTATTACACAATTATATAATTAATTAAAAATTTTGCTTTTAATTAAAAATTCACACCAATATTTAGTAGGTCTTTGTCACCTAGTTGGTAGGTTACATTGAAGGAATGAATGATCCAATAATGAGAACCTAATAGAGTTAGATTTTAGGTTAAAAATGTGTTAGTTTGTAAATATTAGGGTACAAAGTGATGCTAGAAATAATGGTAGTGATTAATTTAGACCTTTAGTGAAATGGTAGGGTTGATTTGTATTTTTAACTTACAAATAAATGATGAGCCTAATAACTAATTAGAAGATATATCTAGAACTTAAAAGAATAAAGGAGATTAAAATTGAAATAAAAAGACTTTATAATTTATGTGTTTATTAAACAAAAAATATGAAAGTTTTGAATTCTTATTATTTATTTCACAATAATCTTACATATGAGAGTTCTTTAAATTTTTATAAGTTGCCTAATTAGTTTTGAACATAAAGCTACTTTTTTGAACCATGAAAAGCTTAGGTCATTTGGTTTCACTATTATTTGTGTAATGAGGATTTTCATTTTAATTTTTAAAAATTATTTTTATTAATGTTTATGTAATTACACTTTTATTATTCAAAATAATAAATACTAGATAAAAATGACAGGTTAATTAATTTTATAAGTTAATTAAGTAAATAGTTTTATTATGTTTTAATTTTTAACAATTTATTATTCTAAATAATTTATATTAATAATAAAATCAGACTATAAAAATTAAAAAATTAACATTTATTTTTATCAAAAACTAAAATAAAAAATAAAAATTAGAAAGTCAAGTCAAGTCAAGTAATTTTTATTGAATTATTTAAATAATTTATATTAATAATAAAATCAGATTATAAAAATTAAAAAATTAACATTTTTTTTAATCAAAAACTAAATAAAAATAAAAATTAGAAAGTCAAGTGAACAAATTTGTTTTATTGAATTAAAAAAAACAAAAAATTACAACATTAATTTTGGCATCCAGTTATGATTACGAAGGCTTCGGGCACGGGGAGGGGCCGAATCCTGGAGCGTCAAAAACCGACGAAGAGAAAAAGCTTTCAGCTTAAGCGCACACAGAAAAGCAGAGAATGCAACAAGAAGAGGAGGAGGAAGAGACAACGGTGACAGCTGCAGTTTCTGGTGGAATAGACCGTGAAGAAGAGGCATGGAACCAGATGAAGCATACCCAAATTATGGAATTATCCGGCAATCTTTTGAATGGAGATCTCAATGCCCAAATTGAAGCAGCCAGAGGTATAAGAAAGCTCGTGAGAAAATCGTCTGCCAAGACTCGCTCAAGATTCGCCGCTGCCGGAGTGATTCCGCCGCTGGTTTTGATGCTTCCCTCTCCTAATTTCCATGCCCGTGAGGCCTCTCTTCTTGCCCTTCTCAATCTTGCCGTTAGAAATGAACGGTCTCTCTCTCTCTCTCTCTCTCTCTCTCTCATTTCTTTGCCATGTGTATTATTCTAATAGTGGGTGAGATATGTTTGTTGTATTGCTTTCTTGAGTTAATTGCTTGAACTTGGTGCTAAGAATGGAAAGAAACGATGTTTAAGGTCCAGGGGTTGGTAAAGCTTTCATTTCTTTTGCTTGACGTGGTAGAAAAAATATTAAAGATTCTACTTTTGTACGGTTACTCTGAGATTTCTGTCTATCATATTTTGCGGAGGAAAAGAAGAGACGACCGAAGAAAAATAATCTATGGCAGAGAGGTAGAACTTGGACTCTAGGGCTGCATTTTGATTATGTGGAATTGGCAACAGAAGGAGATGGGTTTTAAAATTTCTTGAGAATATCAAGGGTAAACAGTATACTTGAAAGCTGCTATTTTGGTTTTTCAATCTCTGAAAGTTTCTTCTTATGTTTTTATTATCCAAGATTAGGCCAGATATCTTCTGGTTGGTAGTTCCACCGAAACTGGACTGCTTTGATGTTGTTCCCTTTGAGTTTAAGTTGTGTTCCTTAACCACAGTGCGCCCTTTTCATTTTCCACTTTTAAACTGAGTGTTCTTCATTTTGCGATGGACACATCTTTGAATTATTGTTGGCGATTTCCCCGAAACCAAACTGCTTTGATGTGCACCTTGGTTGTGGTTGTTTCTTAAAAGTTCCCTTATTTTTTAATTTAGTCAAAGGCCCTTCGGTTTTGATAATTAGTAAACGACTTCATTTTCTAATAGTTATTGCCTAATTTGACAAAATTCATTATAACTTTATTACTGATAAATTATTATGAAAATGATCTATTTGATTATTTATCAAAACATGGCCTTTGGTATTAAATTCAGAGTACAAGGGGTTTTCAGAACTGTAACAATATCACAACGAAACTTGCGTGTGTAGCCATTTTTTTCAACAAACGACGGATGGTTGATCTCCTCACTGCACCAAACTTTTTACATTTGATTTTATTTCTTAATTTGTTTTCTGCTGCATGTGAATGTGATTGTTTCCACAACCCTATAAGAAACATGAATGTGCCTATTTTCCTATCTCTTTTTCCCTGACTCAATTTTATTGCATCGTTAGTATATAACATAATACATACCTCTCATTCAGAAACAAGGTCAAGATTGTAGCTGCAGGTGCAATCCCCCCTCTTGTGGAACTTCTCAGGTTCCGCTATGGTAGTTTAAGGGAATTAGCCACTGCTGCAATTTTGACACTGTCAGCTGCAGAACCTAATAAACCAACTATTGTAGCCTCAGGGGTTGCACCTCTTCTAGTTCAGATCCTTGGCTCTGGGAGTGTTCAGGGAAGAGTTGATGCTGTCACAGCTTTACACAATCTTTCGACCTGTGCTAATAATTCTCATCCACTTATGGATGCTAAAGCAGTTTTTCCACTCATCAACCTCCTCAAAGAATGTAAGAAATATTCAAAATTTGCGGAGAAAGCTTCTGCATTACTTGAGATTCTTTCCAAAACTGAGGAGGGGCGAGTTGCCATCAGAGAGTCTGATGGTGGGATTTTAACTCTAGTAGAGACTGTTGAAGATGGATCACTTGTTAGTACAGAACATGCAGTTGGAGCTTTGCTCTCCCTTTGCCTGAGTTGCCGAGATAAATACCGACATCTCATTCTTAACGAAGGTGCAATTCCAGGCCTTCTGCGACTAACAGTAGAGGGGACTTGTGAAGCTCGGGGAAGAGCTCGAACACTCCTAGACCTGCTGAGAGATACTCCTCGGGAGAAGAGATTGACATCATCAGATCTGGAAAAAATTGTATATGATATTGCTATGAGGGTTGATGGTGCTGATAAAGCTGCAGAAACTGCAAAGAGATTATTAGAAGACATGGTTCAAAGAAGTATGGAAGGTAGCATGAACCGAGTCAAGTATCAGGTTGAATCTTATACATCTTCCCAGGATAATTCTACATGATGCCTATGGCTTTAATTCCTCACTAAGGGTTTTAATCTGAGTTGTTTTCTTTGGTCAGTTAAAACTCTGTTGCTGAACCTGTCTCCATAGGAAATCAGAACGAAAGTGTAGCAGCATAGTGGATTAGATTTTAACTAGCGTAAAGCTAATCTTTTTGAGATAATGTGGCTGTACAATTTGTTATATAATGTATATAAGAAAAATCTGTTGCCACGTATATCATGTCTACATTGACAATGAGAACTGTAGGACATCTACTACTTGCTTGTAGTCATGAATATCAATTTGCTTTGATGGTAACCTAATTTATGGAATGCTTTAGGCTGGAAGGTGTGTGATCTTTCCGAAGGTAAAATTTCGGTGGAAACCTTGTGGGAGAATGAGTAGGTGCAATAATATGAATTCAGCTTCCGTTCCTTGGGAGTTCAAAATGATATCAACATTCCGAAGATGCCATTGGAACAACTACATCTCTCAAACCTGTTTTGTTTCTCATCGTTAAGCAGACTGAACTAGATGGGTTTCCAACTAATTTTAATACAGAAATTTGAGCCTCACCAGCCATACGAGTGAAAACACAATAGGCTCGTTTGGCAATTGGGCAATTACTTTATCAGTTGTTTTTTATCTGATTTGTAAGAGTTTAACTTTTTGACCATTTTAAAAATCTAACGAATATGTTTGATGAATGATTGATTGGTTAACTTATTTAACTTTAATAAACTAAATTTTGAAAAACTTATAAGAGAAGCGTTTTTATTTTCAGCCAAAAATTAATAGGTAAAAAATCGATTATCCCCTTCATTCAAGCAAACATCTTTGGTTCCATGAACTACTTTCTCGTTATAAAATTTTGACTATTTGTTACCTGTACATAGCCCAACTTTACTGGTAGAATTGCAATAGGAGAGAGATGAAGCAGATTCCTTTGGATTATATATATAAAAGTAGGATATAAAGAAGGTTTAAAGTTAATAAATATATTATCAACAAGTTAAATTAATTTTTGCAATTAAACTGAATAAGAATAAACTTTTTATCCAAAACCAAAAAATTTTTCAATGAATTAAAAACTTTGGAGCATTTTTTTACTAATGAAATAAGTTTTTCGGTTACAAAATTTAAAATGTTACGGTGACAAAATTTTTTAAAATGTTCTATATTTTTTATTAGAGTTAAAAACTTAATTTTTGTAATAAATATCTAATCATAGCCATAAAAATTCTTTTTTTAAATCACTCTCTCATAAGTCATTTTACACTTAAACAACTAATACTAAATAGTTAATTTTATCAAATTTTGTTAGTAAGCAACTAATATTATCCGATGGTCAAATTAGTTGTTAGCTAATCGTTGATATAAGCCTTGTTTGGTGAATAGCTTATCAGCCAAAAATTAGCTAGTTGATCATATTAAACAGTTGACTATTGTGTTTGGTAATTAACTAATTGAGTTGGTTGATTGAATCCAATCAATTAATTTTAAAAATCTTAGGAGGACCAGCATTTGGCCTTCAGAGACAGATTGTGCACTTTAAAGAATACCCACAGACAACAACAAAGCATCTTTTTTTTTTTCTTCGTTGCCTCTTCCCAATCTTATACGTTGCATGCAACTTTCATGTAATTATTGGTGAAGCTTTCTTTTTTTTTTTTTTGCAATAACTATTAATCTTGGGCCATTGTTAAGTATCTATCATTACTTTAAGATTGAGAAAGGAGAAAAAAAATTATTATTATTATTGTTATTATATGTTTTATATTTTTAATAAATTTATAAACTTAATTTTTATAAAATTAAATATCTAAAATTTAAATTTTTATGAAAATATTTAAAGAAGTATTAAAATATAATATTCATGTCCTTATAAATCTTTTTTTAAGTCATGCCCTTATAAATTATTTTATATATAAACAACTAATTTTATTAAATATCTATAATAAACAGCTGTTGTTATCTGCTAATCAAATCAGTTAATATAATTCGCTATTAACTAATCACTAATAGAATGAGCTAATAACTACTACAATCCGCTAATCGCTAAATATGATCATAATCAACTATCAAATAATACAATCCATTGAATCAGAACAGATGCGTTGATGCACCAAAGTAAGCAATACTTTGAAACATTTGGGCCATGGAAGCTTATGCGGCAAGTTTAGTAGTAAAAATTCTTGTAGGTAGATGACCGCATGTTGGATTGATATATAATTGATGTTTCCGGTGGAATTACATGAGTCAGAAGACAGAAAATAAGTTAGATTTGAACAATTAATGTGCTTGTTTAAAAGTTGTTTTTCGTGAACACTAATCCCTCTTCCTCACGGAGAAACCAATACATGTAAAAACTAAAAACACCTATCTATTCCCATAATATAATATATACATTGGCAAAGGATATTGAAAAATTATTCATATGTATCATCTGTCTAAAAGAGATGCATTAGCCTTTGCCCCCGAAGCTTCCATTCATTGTTATATTTCTCTTTCTATTTCCTAACGCAACATTCTTTGTCGGTGCCTCACAGTCACTGCCTCTACCTCACCTACGCATACAGACTGTCAGACCAATCACTGCTGTCCGTAGTCTTCCACGTGGAAACATCACAAGCACGCTTCGTGTCTTTTTAGTTCTATTAGGATTCATATCATCAATCACCGCACAAAGCTATCCTTTGACTTCACAATCAGTCATTCACATCACTGCCTCAACCCTCGTTCGGTAACGCAGCTTACCCCTTCTCCCTCCTGGCTGGGTTTGCTTAATTCCATATACAGTATTTCAACTTGAAGGTGAGCGCATTTTAGCATCTTTTGTCTTCACCATGTCTTTATTTATCGTATCTCTTACAAATCTTTTCCTGCTGTGATCTGGTAGTTTGGTTCATTAAGTCTTGTTCTTTAAAGGATAAGGATCTGTATGCCCGTTTCATTTCTAGATCCAAACGCCTTCGATCTGTTAGTTGGTTCCTGCATTTTAGCCATCTGGGTCATTTGATTTTTCTTTTAATGGCTTATAGGTTTCCGTTTAACTTTTTAGAGTATTGTGGTTCATTCGCTACAAGGAGAATGTTAGGTCGTTCTAGGCTGTCCAGAGCTGGAAGTTTTAGGCCTGAAAATCTAGGTCAAAATGCACTAGCCGTGATTGGCA
The DNA here is from genome assembly GCA_024520975.1 of Erythroxylum areolatum. Taxonomy (NCBI): domain Eukaryota; kingdom Viridiplantae; phylum Streptophyta; class Magnoliopsida; order Malpighiales; family Erythroxylaceae; genus Erythroxylum; species Erythroxylum areolatum. The sequence goes on from JANIJH010000004.1 coordinate 22,408,607, forward strand.
ACCTTTGCTTCACATTGTTTGTGTTGGGAGTCCTAATTTTCACTATTATTGCGGCTACATATGAACCTGAGGACCCACTGTTTCATCCTTCAACAAAAATAACCACATTCCTCACATCTACCTCGAATGCCACTTTCATTTCGGATAACACTGTGGTGAAAACTGGAGAGGACTTCATGGCCGCTAACCAGACGGCTTTTGCTACTTTTATCAATATTACTGATGTGGACAAATCAAGTGACAACAGTGGTGATCAAAGTGGTAGTACCCCAGAAATGAATACGGAGAATTGTGAAGGCCCTATTGATTGCAAGGACCCAGAAGTGTTTCATTTGATGATGAGAAAGGCAATTGAGTACTTCAAGGACATACATTTTTATCGATTTGGAAAAGCAGTTCCTGGGGCTGAAGTTAGCACTTGTGACATGGCATGGCGGTTTAGGCCTAAGGAAGGAAAGACTGCTGCATTTTATAAGGACTATAGGCGCTTTGTCATATCTAGGTCAGAGAATTGTACCATTAGCGTTGAACATATTGGGGAGTACCATTCAGGTATCAATGCAAGGAAGAGGAAGAAGAAGAATGAGAGAGCTGGATTTGAGAAAACAGCTACAAAGCAAGATGCAGGATTGTCATTGTTGCCTGTTGTTGGAGAAGCCGTTAATGATTCACTTCCAGTAGTTGAGTCGGAAAAGTCATTTAGCGGGGGGAGATATTTGATTTATAGTGGCGGTGGTGATAGATGTAAGAGTATGAATCACTACTTGTGGAGTTTCTTGTGTGCACTAGGTGAAGCGCAGTTCCTGAATAGAACACTGATTATGGATTTGACTATTTGTTTAAATTCAATGTATAGTTCTTTGAATCAGGATGAAGAGGGGAAGGATTTCAGGTTTTATTTTGATTTTGAGCACTTGAACGAAGCAGCATCTGTGTTGGACCAAGCTCAGTTTTGGGATGATTGGAATAAATGGCAGAAGAAGGATGGATTGCGTCTTCATCTTGTAGAGGACTTTAGAGTGACACCTATGAAGCTTTTGGAGGTGAAAGATACTTTAATTATGAGGAAGTTTGGATCTGTTGAACCTGATAACTACTGGTATAGAGTTTGTGAGGGAGAGACAGAGTCTGTCGTACAAAGGCCGTGGCATTTAATATGGAAATCTAGGAGGTTAATGGATATTGTATCAGCAATTGCTTCGAGATTAAATTGGGATTATGATGCAGTTCATGTTGAGAGAGGAAAGAAAGCAAGGAACAAAGATCTTTGGCCCAATCTTGCCACAGATACTTCGCCTGATGTGCTTCTTACAACCTTGGCTGACAAGATTGAAGATGGTAGGAACGTCTACATTGCAACGAATGAACCTGACACATCCTTCTTTGATCCTTTAAAAGATAAGTATAGTACTCATTTTCTTGACGAGTACAAGTATCTTTGGGATGAGAATAGTGAGTGGTACTCAGAGACAACAAAACTAAACAAAGGAATTCCAGTTGAATTCGATGGTTATATGAGGATCTCGGTTGATACTGAAGTCTTCCTGAGAGGGAAAAAACAGGTGGAGACATTCAATGATCTTACCAATGACTGCAGGGATGGTATCAATACTTGCAACACAGCTGCCAGTTAATCCTTACACGTGAAATTGATACTTCTTTGTTATCAAATTGGATATGCCAACATGTACCTCTTAGAAATTGTTTCGGTGCTTGAAGTATCATTAAGCTTTTCCTCGCAAGTCAGCGCTACCATGAGTTTTGTAATTGTAGAACAATGTTGACCAGTGTCATAAATGCCTTATCAGTTAAGTTGTTTCGTTTTGTTCATAAGCAGCTGATTACCAAGGAAAATTAAGCTTGTGAGGTTCTTTTAATTATTTGGTAATTCATGTATTACACAGTGATGTAGGTAGCTGTTTCATATGCTTAATCTGACATACTGGACTAAACATTTAGCGGGTAGGATTGATTACTTGTGGATGCTTATTTTCTGCTTCATAAGTGGTTTAATAGTTAAACAAAAAGAAAGAATAAAGTTCGAATTCAGGTGGGTTATGCGCCTTTTTAAGCATGCTTTATCCCTTTCAAGTTTGGCTTGCTAACCATTTGATATTAGTCGGGAGAGACTGCCAAACAAAGGCGTGTTTCCTCTCTGTAACTTACAGTTGGTACCTTCGAATTTGACTCTTTGAGTCAATTATTGCACCGTTCTGTGACGTAGTTATGACTACGAACGACAACATCGAGAAGAAAGGAGGTCTAGTAGTTGCTTTCCAAATTTCTATTGTTTTCATAAAGCCCTAATTGCAGCAGTATGCTGACGTGGAAGTCGGAATAATCGGACCACATTAAGAGATAATCAATAAAATGGCAAGAATTTTAGAGAAATCAAAGCTTTTTAAAATCTTTTGGAGTATCGTCTTTTGCCGTTAACAATTGGGTGTCAAAATTTCAAATTGTGATATTTACGTTAAAGACTATGTAAAAGGCCGTGTATTATAAGAAAATGATTTGGTTCAAAAGAACATTAGATCATCAAACCTAAAAGATCTAAAACAAGATGTGTTAGTGTTATTTTCTTTATTTAACTTATTTGTTTAGATCTTCGTGGTTATTAAAAAAGTTATATTAAAAACTTGAGCTGCCTTACAGAATCTAGGACTCACCCAAAAAGGATCTCCATTTGGATGCTTTTTAAACAACTCATGAGATTATGTAATCGCGAAATTTATCCTGATTTATTAGGACGAGACTCCTGCATCGAATATAGATAGAGGGTGTGGCAATTCGAGTAATGGAAAAAGAACTTGTCCTTAAAGTAAAAGCTAGGGTGGAGGGATAGAGGGTGTGGCAATTCGAGTAATGGAAAAAGAACTTGTCCTTAAAGTAAAAGCTAGGGTGGAGGATAGGAAAGGATATAAGGTACTTTCTTCCAACAAAGGAGGTGACTTCTTGATAGAGACCAAAAGATGAAAATAGAAATATTGAATGGCATGAATTTTTATCGATAAATCTGAGAGTAAGGATCTTAAACTCCCAAGGCAGTCCATGTGGAGGGACTAAACTCCAATACAAATAAGTTAATAATTTAAGCTACTGACTTGTTCTAACTATTAAATATTTATAATGTTAGACTCCTAACAACTCATAACAGATTCTTAAGGATTCGCTATACATAAACAATAAATAATAAATAAAGCCAAACGGTAAAATAACAGAATAGCTAAAATAATGGGATGTGACTATTGGATGTGCGTTGGAATCAAGCTACTGGTTGACTAAATCTTGAATCTTGGCCCATGTGATCCTCATGTGCTTTTCTAAATTTCCTCCTAAAATAAGTCTTAAGCAATAGAGGTGGAGGTGTCGTATCAGTGCATCCTTCTTGAAAATTTGCCTTGTCCTGAAGGCGGAAAGAAGGAAATTGTTCCTTGATAAGATCGTAGCTTTCCCAACTAGCTTCCTTTGAAGGACGCTCAGCCCATTTAACTAATAGTTCTAGGTGGGAATGTCTGGTTTTTTGTATCCATTTGTGAGCAAGAACTTTTTAGGTTGTAGCATAAATTCCCAGTCATCATTAATAGGAGAGATGCTGGTGGTGTGACTACAGATTGCCCATAAGCTGGTTTCAACAGTGAGACATGAAAAATGGGGTGTACCTTAGATGATGCTCGTAATTGTAGCTCATACGTGACTGGTCCCACTCGTCGAATGACCTTATAGGGGCCAAAAAATCGCAGAGACAACTTTTCATTTCTTTTTCTGACCAATGACTTTTGCTGTTATGGTTGGAGACGGAGAAAAACTGAATCACCAATCTGAAAGATTAATTCACACCGGTGAGCGTCCGCTTGCCGCTTCATTCTGGTTTGAGCCTTCACTAGGTGTTCTTTGAAGAGTTTTAGCATATCATCACGAGCAAGAAGTTGTTCTTCAAGTTCAGCAATTCTAGTTTCACCTTGTACAAATGGAGAAATAGTAGGAGGATCCCTACCATAGACTAATTTAAAAGGTGTGGTACCAATGGAGGAATGAAACCTCGTATTAAAGGAGAATTCTACTCATGCTAGAAAACGACTCCAAGAACACAGTTGGTACTGGACAAAGCACCTTAAATAAGCTTCAAGGCAGCGATTGACCACTTTGATCTGCCCATCAGCTTAAGAATGATAGGAAGAGCTCATCATGAGTATGGTGCCACTGATTTTGAATAGTTCCTACCAAAAAGCACTCAAAAGACTGTCTCTATCTGAAAAATAGACCTTGGGATGTCATGAAGGCGTACAATTTCCCTACAAAATTTTTCGGCAACCACTGAGTGAGAAATAGGGATAAGATGAACTTACTTACTGAGGTGATTAACTACTATTAGAATTGTATCATAGCCCCCAGATTTTGGTAAACCAAATATGAAGTCCATTGAGATGTCCTCTCATATTCTTTCGGGTATTGGTAGAGATTGTAAAAGGCTAGCAGGTGCCAAGGCTTGGTATTTTTCTTGATGACAGATTAAGCAATTTTGAATATAAGTCTTCATATCATTTTTCATTTTTGACCATAAGAAAAAGCTATTAATCGCTTTAATGTCTTCAAATAGCCCCTATGTCTTGCTGCCCGAGTATCATGAGCTTTAACAAGGAGGTTATGTCGAATAGGGTGGTTATAAGGAACTACTAATCACTCCCTAAAATAAAGCTTGTGATCTACCAATTGAAAATTAGAATGAGAAGAAGGATTTTGATCAAGATTATCTATGATATCACTGGTATAAGGATCATTCAACAATGCATCATACCAATGGGAGAAATCAAGGGGTACAAGAAGTGTAAGTGCTAACAACTCAGCATTTTGTGGACACCTGAATAATGCATCAGCTGCCTTGTTTTCCGGTCCAGCTTTGTAAATAATTGTGAAGTCAAATGGTAATAACTTCATGAGGAGTCATTGTTGTTCATTGGTAGTCAAACGTTGGTTGAGAAGATATTTGATGTTGTTATGGTCTATTCTCCCAAAAAATTTATGCCCCAAAAGATAATGTTTCCATTTCTATAAAGATAGCACCAAGGCAAGTAATTCCCTATCATAAGTAGATTTAAAAGGGTTTGAAAAGGAAAGACCTTTACTGAAATATGCAAGGGGATGTTCATTCTAAAGTAATATTGCTCCAATTCCTTATGAAGAAGCATCACATTCTACCACGAAGGGTTGAGTGAATTTGGAAGTCGGAAAACAAGTGCTGTAGTGAGTGCATCTTTGAGCTGAGAAAATGATTATGTTGCTGCCAAAGACCAACAAAAAGCTTTTTTTTGTGAATTCAGTTAGTGGTTTGGCCAGCATTCCATAATTCTTTACGAACCTCCGATAATATATTGTCAAACCCAAAAATTCACGTAACTACTTCACATTTGTTAGACCCCGCTTGTTTTCAGAATCCAACTCTTGCGAAATCATGAAACTCGAGCTTGCTCTGATATCACAACTGTTGACCCCGTTTCTGGAGCCCAACACTCGAAGTCTTAAACCTTGTGCTTAAAAACCCTGTAGGTCATTTGCTGGCATTCCATAATAGTGATAAGCGCACACTAATCAAATATCAAAATCACATCTTGACTTCTTCATAGAAATTGAATCTGTAAGCCTCTAGTTTGCTTTGAAGCAAAAATCATCTCCATCGGAGCTCTATAGCTTAAGACATGCTTAAAAAGCTAAAGAGTGCACATACTCCAATTATGCTCTCCTAATCGACCCCTCACTTACTTTAATGTAAACTTCCTCAGAATAACTCCAAAAGATGCCATTTTTCATGGAGAGATAGCTAAAGATGTTAGAAATCTATTGCTTCAAGAATCACCTCATTTGGAGGTCGGATGAGGGAGTTATGCCCAAAAGAATATAACATGCTTATACCCTTAGTCAATTTGTACCTATCTTGGCGCGATCGCCATAACTTTCAATGTATATGTCTAAATGAGTTCGTTTTTGGACCATTTGAAAGAATACTTCTAGATCTACAACTTTTATGAAGACCACAAAATCAGATTCGGCCTCTAGGATAAAACATGAAATATTTTGACTTTTCAAATCGTCTAAGTTAAGTTTATAGAGATTATTTCGTCTCTTGGCAGAAAAGAATATAGAACCGTACTTGTTTTTGACTACACAAGAATTTTGATTAAAGGATGCTTCAAAACTAGAATCACATAATTGACTTGCACTAATTAGATTATTCTTTAAGCCTTCATCTAGTAGAACATTATCAATAGACGAAAAAGAATCTTTACCAATTTTGCCGATTCCAACTATTTTGCCCTGCTAGTTGTCTCCAAAACTTACTGATTCTCTTTGCTTATCTTGGAGGTTTAAGAATATAGACCTTCTTCCCATCATATGTCGTAAGCAGCCACTGTCCAAGTACCATTGGTGATGATTGCTTTTTCCAAGAAAGGAGATCTGCAGTATATATTATATCCTTGTTAGGTACCTATATTTTCTTGGGTCCTTTGGGGTTAGCCTTACAGTTTTTCATCGAATGATAAGAATATTTTTTCTTTTTCTTTCTATTAGGAATAAAACTCTTATTATCAAGAACATTACTATTATTAAAACCTAAACTGCTCTTCTCGTTTGGATGTCTATATCTTCCAATCATATCATTCATCCTTTTTGCATTTTCTGTAAATGTTGATGAATCTACTAAGAGATTGTTAATCCTTTGTTTTAGTTGATTAATTTCCTCATATCTATCTACAGTTACTTTCTTTTTCATATCGTCTACTTGCTTCTTTTCTTTTTCTAAAAGTTTTGTGTTCTTCAAATTTTCAGCAAATTTCTTTTTCAATATCCTATATTGTTTTAAGATAACATGTGAATCTTCTAACAATTCTAAATAAGCATCCTGAAAATCATCAAAGTTAGAAATTACCTCATCATAGCATTCCCCTTTAGCTACCAAGTGTATATTTGTTTGCTCTGATGTTTCTGAGTCGGATTCAAATTCAGACGAATCTAGATCTTCCTATGTTGCCATCATGTTGTTTTTGTTTTCTTAACTTTTCTTTTGTTTTCTTTTGAGCAACAGGCATTCAGACTTGTAATGTCCTGATTTATTGCACTCATAGCAGACGATAGAACTTTTCTCATTCTTTGAATCGTCTTCGCTATTCTTTTTAAAAGAGAAGTCTTTATTTCCCCTTGACTTCTTTTTCCATATCCTCCTAATCTTTCTTGAATTGAAGGTTAGTTCATCATCACTTCACTTGAATCTTGATCAGATTCACTGGCATCATCATTCTTGATTTCTTCAATCTTTAATGCTTTTGAAGATATGCTTCTATTTTTCTGTATCTTCTGATTCTTCTGAACAACCTTTAATGTGATAGATTTATTGTAACATCCCGTTACTGATTAGAGGGTCATTTTGGTAAATTAGGACGGGTTAGGATTTTTACTGCATATCATTGATTGATCATGTTACTGGCCTCTAATTATAGAGGAATGGATTTCTTGCATATGCATTTATTCATAGGTACATGCATTCATGATTTTTCGACATTTTAATTGTGAGCATGAATTGACTGGATTGGGAATTGATGAGAAATTAGGAATAATTGGGTTTGGATAATTGATTTAGAATAGTTTAAGAGTGATTGGCAATTGATAGTGGCTTATAGGAAATTTTCTGGAAATTCGGGAGAAA
>JANIJH010000004.1:22416405-22439517 GCA_024520975.1 Erythroxylum areolatum
CACTTGCGTGAGTCACAACTCGAACACAAGACCTCAAGGTTTTGTTCCACTTTAAGTGGACGCCTCTTACCATTGAGGCCGGGCTCTACATTTATCTCTTCTTAGTTTATCTTCTACATCAAGCTCTACTTCATGAATTTTCAGTAAACCAAGCAATTCATCTAGCTCCAACTTACTTAAATCCTTGACCTCTTGTATTGTCGTTACTTTGGGTCTCCATCTTTTTGGAAGACTTCTGAGATTTTTTCTAACATGATCTTGACTATTGTAGATTCTCCCCAGAGCTTTAAGTCCATTAACAATTGTTTGGAATCGTTCAAACATCTGCTCAATAGTCTTATCATCTTTCATCTTGAACAACTCATACTGATGAACAAGAATACTAATCTTGGATTCTTTCACCTGATTTGTGCCTTCATGTGCAATGACTAATGTCTCCCACATTTCCTTTGCAGATTCGCATCCATGAACCTTATCATATTCACTTTTGGTTAAAGCACAACTTAAAGAGAACTTGGCTTTTGAGTTTAACTGAAAGCGAGCTTTCTGCTCAGCCGACCATTTTTCACAAGAGATGCTATTCCCTTCGTTGTCTATTGGTGTATATGGACCATTTTCAATGATATCCCAAAGATCAATATAGGTGTATCCTATCCTTCCAATAATGATAATCCTCACCATTGAATGCAAGGGGTCGTATGACCGAGGCATCTTCTGCTATAAAAATATGTGATTCAGCCATGAATCTTTGTCCTCACTTTGTAACAGTGTTTCTTGGAAATCTTGCTCTGATACCAACTGAAATAAATCACTTGTTAATATAGAAATCACGTATAATATGTAAAATACACAAGAAGGAGGGGGGGAGGGTTTGAATTGTGTTAAATCGTCTAAGATATTAATCTTTAAAATCTTCTTGGTTTTCTTTACAAATTTAGATGATTACAAAACAATTTACTTAATTCGATGAGTAATGCAATAGCAAAAATTATTATCTATTCTTCTAACAACAAGAAAATTAAAGAGATAAGGGTTAGAGATTATGACACCACGATTTTATATTGGTTCACCCTTTAACCTTGGGCTACGTCAAATCCTCAGAGTTTGTCTGAGGTTTCACTATACTCTTTAACATTACAAGTATTATTTCTATGCTTGTAGAGCCTCTTTAGGTCTCTCTCATAAAGTATTTTTTATCTACTTCCTTAGCTTCTTCAGGCTCTAGCCTTTATTTCGCTTGGAAAGATATTGTTTGAGCTTCAAGTTACAAATGTATTTGCTCTCTTTCTTTTGCACTTGAGTACAGAGTTTCTCTAAGTATGTTTTGTACAATCAGATTTTCTCTCTTGTATTGTTTTTTTAGTTTACAACTATAACTAGTATTAATAATCTAAATCTTCAACTGTCTTCTTAAGAAATCCGCTTCTTGAATCTTCTAGAAACCGTTATTAGTTGAGTCCTATAAGTAACTCCAACTAACTAACTGACTGACGTTTTAGAATATTTTTCATTTGCATCATCTGGTATTATGCTTCATCTGGTGTTGTGCTTTGTCTGGTGTTATCCTTCGTCTGGTGTTGTGTTTTATCTGGTGTTATGCTTCGTCTAGTGTTGCACTTCGTCTAGTGTCTTAGACTAAGCACTTTGCACTTTTGTCTAGTCTATCTAAGACGCTTTGTCGTATTCAGCTTTTAAGTATCTTCTTAAGTTGACCTTGAGTCTTAAGTATCGTCTTGAGTTGACAAGTTGTGTTACTTACATTGATCTGCACATTTAACAAACTCATCAAAACAATTCACACACTTCTATGATTATTATTATTTGATTCTTAGCAAAATTAATAGAAGAAGTGAAGTCTTCTTGACTTAACAATCGCTACGTCAACTTTTGATTCTTCAGGTGTTTGATAATACCTGAAGTATTTCTCAGCCTTCAAAATCCAACCACTTGGATCACCTCCTTCGAATTTTGGGAATTCTATCTTAGTATAAGGTGGACGTGTTGTACTTCTATGACCCCAGTATTGTTCTCCTTCATCCTTTGTCTCATCGCTCCAATGAGATCTTCCCCTTGTTCGCTGATCATTACTACTCTCAGGTTTCTTCCCCTTATCAGCTTGAGCTTTCAACGCAGCTACATCAACAACTTCGGTGTCAAATATCTCAAGATGAGAGGCTATGGCAGCTAATTGTCGGGATACTAGTTCCTAGATATTATCGTGGGTTTGTGGTGGACGATCATTGGTGGATGAACGAATGATAGCCATGGCTCTGATACCAAAATGATAGAGACCTGAGATGAAAATAGAAGTACTGAATAATATGAATTTTTATTGATAAAACTGAGAGCAAAGATCTTAAACTCCCAAGGTAGTCCGTGTGGAGGGGACTAAACTCCAATATAAATAAGCTAATAATTCAAGCTACTGACTTGCTCTAACTATCAGATATTTATAATCCTAGACTCCTAACAACTCATAACAGATTCCTAAGGATTCGCAATACATAAACAATAAAAGATAATAAATAATAAATAAAGACAAACGGTAAAATAACATAATAGCTAAAATAATGGGATGTGACTATTGGATGTGCGTTGGAATCAAGCTACTGGTTGACTAAATCTTGGCCCATGTGATCCTCATGTGCTTTTCTAAATTTCCTCTTAAAATAAGTCTTAAGCAATGGAGGTGGAGGTGTCGTATCACTTCTCCCTTACTCTTTGGAGAGCGAATAATAAGCGTTTTGAATCAAGCTCTTAGAGTACTCGTAAAGACCTTAAAACAATGTTTGATTTACATAACAAAGAAACTAACTATTTGAGAATATGGAATTCTGTATTTATGTTTGAGACTATCTTTTTTTAATTTTGTAAAATTAATATTATTTAAAGTGTCTAGACTATTATATTGATATCTCTAGACTTTAAAGTTTTGTTTAGAAGATGGGAGAGTCGAAGAATTACTTAAAATATCATATTTGAATAATATAAGCACCAAAGCTTGTGGTTTTAGGATTTCATCTTTATATAAAAGAGCTAAATGACTCTTCTAAATTTAAAGATAACAATCTTAGGTTTTTATCTTTAAACTAGGAAATTAGAAACCCACCTCAATCTAAGGATCTAGGTTTTAGAATATTTGCTTAATTTAGTGAGTTATTAGATCCTCTTGGACCTAAGCCATGGTTTTGATATTTTTTCATCTACTTAGCTAATAGACCTTGTAGATTTAACATTTCTGCTATTATATTCTTTTATTTTAGTCAAAAATTAAAAGACTCTCTGCAATCTGACAATCTCAATCTTATTATTAGTTCTTTATATTATAGAGTTAAAAGGAATCCTTTAAACCTAAGTATCACATTTTTTTAGGATTTTTTAAGTAAAAGAAATGTAGTTTTAAATTTAAGGGTTAAATTTATAAAATTTCCATATGATTTGACCAATTATTAAAGTGCTACTTACTTTTAAAATGTTGGACCCAGAATTATTTTTTGGAAGTTAGAACTATTAAGTAAGAAATTGTTGGCAATTAGTTATGTGTAAAGAAAAGAAGAATTCTTGAAATTGAAGTGAAGTAGAAAAGATAGTTATGTACGTGATGGGTTATATGTGAAATATTGGAAGTCATAAGTTGAAACATGTTTATTGAGTATGCTTCGGTATTTTAGCCATAACGTTTTCTCTAGTTATCCAAATGAGATGATTATTAATTTGGATTAAACTAAAGAAATAGGGCTACAACTTATTTGATGAAATCGAGTTCTAATTTGGTCATGAAAAATTTCAATTTTTGTATGGAAGTTGAGCACAGAATATTGTTTCAGTATAAGAGTAGTTCGGAAATGTTTGGGATATAACTTTTGGATTTTCAAACTAAATTGAATGATTTTGGTGTCATTGGAAAATTAAGACAATGAGGAACATTTTTCTAGAAGGAAGTATTATCAAATTCCTTCAATTACCTGACTAGAAAATGTCTAAACTTTTGGAAGGAGTTAGGCATGATTTAAATAATTTTGAGATATTGATAGATTAATTATGTTATTTTGTGAAGTTAATTAGCATGTTAATATGAGCAAGACTTTATGACATGGGTTAATTGAATTAAGGTAGTAAGATGATATCAAGGGCAAAGTTGGCAAGTCATTTAAGCTTAAAAGACATAAGGCTTTAAGTGAAGGGCAAAGTAGACATTTTAGATTCATTAAGGGTATAAAAGAAAGAAAGAAGACTTGGCTTGCATTTGAAGAGGAAAAAAACGAAAGTTAGAAGAGAGAAGAGGGAGAGAGAGTCATGGAGAGAAGAAAAGAAGAAGGAAAGAAGAAGAAGAAGGAAGAAGATTTGTTCAAGGTAAGCTTTATTTTTCTTCTTGCTTTGCTAGAGAAAGATTTACAGAAAGAGAAAAAGGGTTTTTGTGCTGGGAATGAATGGAGGAAGAAGTGATTGAGAGACCCATTTGATTTTAGGATTTCTAAGCTAGGTTTTGGATTTTCTAACCTAGATAGACTATGGGTAGGTTAGATTTGAGCTTGATTTGTGTTGATTTCTATTGTTGTGATTTTGAAGTTTTAGGGATTTTGTTGAATAGGAATTGAATGAGAAATTGGTTTGATTTAGGAAATCAAGAGAAACCTTATCCAAAAGCAAGAGGAAGGGAACAACAGAGTTTTGATTCTCAAGCGAAATAGGGTGAGTTTCATGTTTATAATTGGATAACGAGCCATTATGTTTTCTTTTTAGTCAAGAAAATAAAATGATTTTTCATTGCTTTATAATTGTGGCATTTGCTGTTTTTGAATAATTTGAGAAATTTCAATATGCTTGACATTTTAATTTGGTTGATTAATTGTGAAAAGATGATGGAAGTGCTTATGAAATATTTCACGTTCATGGAAAACATGTTTTGAAAATGTGCCATTTGGGCAACATATTTACAAGTTATGAAATACGTGTTATGTGAGTTTGGTTAGGTCCTTTAAGTATATCAAGTACATTTTGACTAAAGGTTTCTCCTGCCTGCCTGCTAGTGGCATGGAGCTCCTTTATGGACTCCCATAAGTTCACGGCTATGCAAAACCATTTTGTGAGATTGCGATAGTACGTTCTGTTCAAGGCTACACAGGACCCTTATGGGAAATGTGTAGTACGTTCTGTTTTGGACCAACCCAAACCATTCTGATGTGTTTATGTGTTCATGACAAGATTGATGCATACATAATTTGTTTTATTGTGACTTTGGTTAAAAATTTAAGAACCATGTGTTTTATGATTTAATAAGAATTTTCTATGACAATGAACATTTTAAATGGTTTTGCTTGTTATTCGTTATAAACTGTTACCTACGAGCTTTCAAGCTCACCCCCTTTCTGTCCCATCTTCAGGTGAAAAGAATGAGATCGAGAAATCAAGAGTCAAGGCATCTTTTCTATTATGCATATTTTGTATTTGAAATTAGATTTTGTAAAAGCAAGACTTTAGATACATTTCGAGAACTATTGGGTTTTGCATCTTTTGTATTTTGGAATTTGATATTGAGGATGTATTGTGGCATGAGATGCCATTAAAGCTTTGTAAACACTAATCTTATGATGTTAATGAAATACGAATTGTGTATGGATGATATGAGTTGAGTTGGATTTAGATATATTTGCAGAAGTTTTCCGCTTGAGTTGATGAACTTTGAGCATGAAGTGTTATTGTATATATATATATATATACATATATATACATAAGTGAGATGTTATGGAAAAGAAAGATAGGAATTATTAATGTTGAGATGTAGTTGAATTGAGGTTGAGAGTTTGATGAATTACAATTGGTAGTTGAAATCGTTATGAATGATATTGAAATAAAGGAAGTGAAGTTGGTATAATTCTTAAGTTTTTCATGAGGGGAAAATATGTATTAATCTAGGATGAATTAGACAAAGTTGTATTCATGAAAGTCTTAGCTTATCCTCTTAGCTTTCGAACGGTATAAAGTATGCAATTTTTGGATATCGAAGTTGAGAGATATGATTGTTTGAGTAGGTGATATTGTATAGGACGTGTATCCCGAATAATTAGAGTATATGGAGTGATATCGCACTAGGATTGTTTGATTTGGAAAGATTATGAGTAAAAGGGATGTTAGGATGGGTTTAGGATCCATTTAAGGGGTCTTAGAGAGTGAAAAATTTCGTTTCACCCGAAAGTTACATGGGCTGCCTGTGTGAAATTCACACAGGTCGTGTGTTTCTAACGCAGAAGCACAATCACACTCGAAAGTTACACGGTCTGCCCGTGTGAAATTCACACGGCCCGTGTTTTGACCCTCCCAATGACAAAATCTTGTTTTGAGTTCCCACAAAAGTTGTAGATCTAGAAGTCTTCTTTCAAACCGTATAAGAATGAACTAAATCCAACATCTCTAGTGAAAGTTATGCTAATTATCCCAAGATAGGTTCAACATGATTAAGAACATGAGCATGGTTGATTCTTTTGGCCATAACTTCATGACCCGAACTCCAAATTAAGCAATTCTTGAAGCAATAGATTCCTAAGACATTTAGCTATCTTTTTATAAATATTAGTAGCCTTTGGTGTTGAGTTCAGAAAGATTTATGGAAAGAAAATGAGGGATCGGTTGGAAGGGCAAGACTTGGTTGTGAACACACTTTGGATTATTTTGGCATATCTTAATCTATAGAGCTCCGATTGAGATGGTTCTTACTTTAAAATAGACTAGAGAAATAGAGCTGCAATTTCCTTGAAGGATTCAATTTGTAATTTGAGTTTGAGGTTTCCCAAAATCTGTTCTAAAATAGGAAAAAAATGAGTTTGATTTTTGTGAATCCGTTGTGTAGGCTCGCCCTTGTGAGTTGAGATGTTATGAGAATGAGAGGGAAACGATGATGGCTAAAAGGATTCCATAGAACTAACCCTACAGGTTAATACGCTCATGTTTATGAATGGTTTCTGGATGTTGGGTTCTGAAAACAGGATCCAACATGTATGGTATCAGAGCAAGAGTTGGATTCCGAAAATGGTACCCAACATAAAAACTATCAAAAACTTCCCTATGATTTTGATTTTCTAATACTCGTTCCTCTTACTGTCAAACATCACCCTAACTCCACATAATGCAACATGAACTAGAGAAGAGAATGAAATTGAAAAAAGAATTAAGAGGAATGTCAGTGGAGAAATGTATAGCTAGAGTCCATCAGTTGGTTTGCTTAAAAGCAGAAATCCATTAAAATATGTTATTCTCTAATGACACCTAAGAAGAAAGGAGTGAATTGGGTATTTAAAAATTCAAAAAATTTTCTAAATAATATACTAAATTAACATTAATCAATGTAAATAAAGATAAGGAAATTGCATGATATAAATTAATTAAAAAATTGAACAATAAATTAAGAAAATAAGGAAAGGCAATGCAAACTGATTTATGGCATTTTGGAAAACAATCGTTGCCTATGTCTACTAATTAATAGGTTTTATTAATATTGTAAGTGCACGGTATAACAGTAGCAAGCACAGGCAAGTACAGGTCAATACCACAAAAACTGTAAGCATTAGTAGTAACCTTTTTCTATTATCTAACTTACAAATTAGATTGCGGATTTTAGTTAAAAAATAAACTAAAAAAATAAAACAATACTAAACTCAAAGCATGGAAAATACTAAGAGGATGTTAATATCAAGTAATAGTATCTAGGTAATGAATCCTGCTAAAAATCCTTAATTATTAACCCTTTATTGTGCAATCATATTATTGAACATTGGACTGTAGAAATTCCTATCTTATGTTAATATCTTTCCCAAAACTATAAATAACTAATTCCTTAGTTGATTAACAGAAATCTTTATAGTTAAAACCCCTAAGATTGGTTTATCGATTTGTGAATCTGCTAGTAGGTTTGATCCTAATCTAGAGGATTTATATCTATCTCTCTAGGCTTGCATGCAACTTCTTTTAGTTATGGCATATCTATTGATACAAGAAGATTTCTTAATTTCAATCATACGAAATCAAATCATGCACTATTATTCCAGATATATTAGAACAAGAATAAAACACATTATTGAATCATAATAAATCATTCAATATAATTACATTAAACAAAAGATCAAATCATATTGTTATTACTACTTAAGGTTCATCTTACCTAGGCACTAAACAAGTTTAGTTCCTATCCATAGAAAAAAAATCAACAACCAGTATGCAAAAAAACTAATAGAAAACAAAGAAATCATAATTCTAAGCCTTCCTTTTTCTTCTATTGAATCTTCTTGCAAGTTTGGATTTAATGTTGTTATTTGTTGGATTTCTTGATGTTATCTTCATGTTGTCCTCATCCCTTGATCATAAATGTAGCCTCTTTATGTCTTTTACGACCTAAAATTGCTTAATAACTTAGCTCCTCTATTTTGCCTCCACTCTCACATTTAGCTCCTCTATTTTGCCTCCACTCTCACATCCTTTTATAGTAAAAACTAGGATTTTTGTTATACACAGTTAACTTACAAGGAATGATCATATATCTCCAAAAACATCCAATGAAATTGGTCAATTTGATTGTCTAACAAAGAACCCGGGCTCAGTGCTGCCTTCTTGATTGCTTGAATGTTTGATTACTTCATAACGTCGAGTAAGTTAGAAAGATCCTTGAATAACTATGATTCCATCTCAAAATAGCAAAATCTAGCCTTTTAGCTTTCCCCTTTTTGGGCAATTTCACATTGGCACAGAGACTTACATAGGTAATATACTCAACCGTGTATACTAATATACACAGATGTGTAACTTCACACGACTAGAACTAAAATTCTTCAATATTCACACATTTACAAAGACTTACACTGTCACTATACACAATCATCTAGGTCCCTAGATAACACCTAAAAGGTAAAGAGGGTGGTTAATAAAGAAAGTTACAAACTAAAAAAGAAAGAGGTGAAGAAGATAGTCTAAGAAGCTAAAAACAGAACATACAAAAAATTATACCAACTATTGAAAATTAAAATAAAGAAAGGGATATATTTAAGTTTGAAAGAGCCAGGGAATGGAAAGCAAGTGTAAGGCCCCAAATTATATCCTAGTTGAAATGTTATATGTTCATAAAGGCATATGTGACAGGTGTTAAATTGTGACATGATTGTATGTTGTATATGTTATGAATTTTGGTTTGATCATGAATTTTAATTTAATGGATCATACTTAGTGATTTGGAATTAATTGATAAAATTAG
This sequence comes from Erythroxylum areolatum, assembly GCA_024520975.1. NCBI lineage: Eukaryota > Viridiplantae > Streptophyta > Magnoliopsida > Malpighiales > Erythroxylaceae > Erythroxylum > Erythroxylum areolatum. The sequence goes on from JANIJH010000004.1 coordinate 22,425,644, forward strand.
AAAATTGATGTATTAAAATTTACATTTGGACTAGGAAAATTATCAAGTGGCAAGACAAGTTGGTACATGAAAATTGGATGATTAAGCCTAAACATTTAGTGACATTTGGCATAAGTAAATAAGGGAAAATGGTAGTATAATTGAATGACATTTGGCAGCATTGATTAAGTGACAAATGGCCTAATAGGTGTGTGACATTTGGTAGCTTAAAGGGAGGACAAATGTGATACATGCATTGGTGACATGTGCTCCTCCAAGATTAGGACACCTAGCAACTTAGATGTTAAACTTGCAAGAAGTTTCTGCAACCTTCATTGAAGCATCTCCACCGAAACTATTCACCCTGTCTTAGCTCTGAATTTTGCTTCAAGTTCATTTAGAAGTCTTGTAAGATATTGCATCAAGAAAGCTACCACAAGTTATCTTCTATGTTGTTGTCTTTTGGGTGTTAAGATCATCCTACACCTACTTAAATTTCGGAAGTGTTTTGGTTGCATGAAGGATTGGTTTGATTAGTTCTTTGAAGAAGGAACTTAAGGTAATTAGGTAAGGGATTACTAAAGTTTATAGCATATATTATTACAAGTTTTATGATAATTGAATTGGCATGAAATATATGTTAAGATGATGATAAATGAAGATAGGGATAATAGAAGGGTGATAATATTGAAGGAAATTTACATAAACAAAATTACATGAAACTTATTTCTTCCCAAGATAGGTCCTTCACACTATAATTTCATTAGTACAATAACTTTAAACTACTTTTTTATGCTCACAACATATATTTTTTAATTTTTCTTCAAACATTAACCATGTACCAAAAATCAAATACATATTGGGCCACTTTAAAAGTCTTAAATATAATCCAAATTTCAAGAAAATAAGTAAATTTAAATCCTTCAAGGATCACAAATAATGAAAAGACTTTCAAGAAAAATAAGGCAAAGGCTATTAATATGGTTAGAATCATTGAAAATGCTAGGTCTCAAAGTAGTTACTCCTAAGAGATAAAATATGGTAGGCTAATAATCAAGAAAATAGGTTGAAACAAAGGGTTGAATCTAAATGTTTTATCGTTTCAATGCTTCTAATTTAACAAATTTATTCTCAATATGGATAATAAAAACAAGTTCTAGAATCATCCAATTATATATAATAACACAGATTAAATAATAAAAGAACTTAAAATAGCAATGTATTTGCTCTTATGCTCCGAATCTCACAAAAATGCTTCATGTGTGTAAACAACATGCAATTTTTATTCAAATTAATTATCGCAATGCTTACTATAAATATGACTTATAAAAGCAAGTTTATTCTAACTTTCATCCTTTTGTATACTAATTCAATTCAATAATTGATAATAATCTAAAATACTTTGGATAGATTTTAACTAAATCAAAATGTCAGTTAACAAGAATTAATAGAAAAGATTACAAAAGCTTAAGAAATCCCTTCCCTACACTTAAAATTGTACATTGTCCCTAATGTACACAATAAAAGCACAAATTAATAAAATATCAAAAAATACACAAAAAGTGGATAAGATGTGGTTTGGTACTTCCCAGAATGATAAGATTTACAAAGTTCTTAATTCAATGAAGAGTCCATCGGATATTATGCACAACCATCCTTGCAAAATATAAACAAAAAGGTATTAAAAGATAAAATAAAAATAAAAAAATAAATAGCATGAGAGTAAAAATAAAATAAAATAAAATAAAATTGCACCAATAATGTTCAGAAAAAATAAAATAAGAAAATGTACAAATAATCAATCTCTCGATGAGTCTAGTATGTCATTCCTCGAAGGATCCTCAAATCTTAAAGTCTCATACTTACCTAAACCTTCCCTTAGTGATATCTTAAAATACTTTGAGAATTTCTCAAATATAATGATAAATTTGAGCTCCTTGATCCCAAATTATCTTAGAACACCTTGATTTGGGTTGGAGAATAAAAAAAAGGGTAGGATTTTAATGATAGCTAAAAATGGGGTCTTCTCCTCCTCTCTTCTCGTTTCTTCTCCTTTCTGTTAATTAAAACAAAATGTTTAAAGTCTTTAGTAATGGGTGCACGACCATACATGAAGAAGGGTCTAGAATATTGACTCTTCTTTAACCAAAATATGGTAAAATTACCTTTTTGCCCTTAGGTTATATGAAATGATCATTTCATCTTCCAAACTTTTCCTAAATTTGCAGTTAAGCCCAAAATTTGGAAATCTTCAAGCCTTTTATTTTTATTTCTTTTGAAAATAATAATGAAGATCCTTAACTTTATAAAATTACATATTGATCCTCTAAGAATTGAAAATTTATGTTTAAGTCCTTTGACTTTTAACAATTGGCAAATAAGCCCTTATGTACATAAACTTTTCCAATTAAGCTTTCTAAGTGTCTAATAAGTATATAAATCATGTCTAATCACCTCTAAGGGTTTAGAACACATTTAATTTAACCACCATGGTCATATCCATCCAATGGACTCAGTTTTACACACTTATAAGCTTATATGCTAGAAATCTCCAAGATTTCGAATACCGATGAACTCTAAGTTTATGTAAGGGCATATAACATTATAAATCACTGACATCTATACTCAAAAAAATTTTAATACATCTTTGAACTCATATACAACCATGTATATATCAATATGCAGTAGTATCTCTAAGTATATACCAATATAAAAGGGTCAGAGAGTTCGGTGTTACAATAGTAGCCCAATACACCATGCCTAGATCTCTGGACTAGAATAGTGTGGTAGAAAGAAGAAACAGAACATTATTTGACATGGTACGAAGCATGTTGAGTAGCTCCAAACATCCTCAATCCTTGTTGAGTAAAACTCTTAAGACGAAATTGTATATATTAAACCAGGTACCAACTAAGGTTGTTCCAAAGTCGCCATTTGAGTTAGTTAAAGGTTGAAAACTGAGTTTGCAACATATATGCATTTAGGGATGTCCGTTTGAAATATGAATTTACAATCCATAAGAAAAGACAATGAACTAAGGACTATAAGTGGGTACTTTATTGGATATGCCAAAAGGTCTAAAGGATATAGGTTCTATTATCCATCACATCACACTAGAATTATGGAATCAAGAATGCAAAATTTCTTAAGAATGACTTGATTAATGGGAGGGATCAATTTCAAGATATAGTTTCTGATAATGATTATGTGGATACTCAGCCTTCCTCCTCAAACAATAAAGTAATTGTCATTCATAACACTCCTTAGGTACAAATAGACGTTGTACAACCAATTGTTGAAATTCAATAGCCTACGGTCAACATAAATGAAAATTAAGAAACTCCACAAGTTGTTGATAATTCAGTAGATCCTATTATCCAGGAATTACCTTATAGCATTCAACTACTAGTTGAACAACAAACTCCACAGGAAGATGCTGGTGCAACATGAAGGAGATCTACTAGAACAAAAAAATCATCTATTACTAATAATTATGTTGTATATCTATAAGAATCTAACTACGTTATAGGAGCCGAGAATGATTCTGATACCTTTTCACAAGCCATAAGTTACAAAGAATCAAATTTCTGGTACAATACCATTAAGGAAAAATTGAATTCTATGAAGAATAACGATATTTGGGATCTTATTAAGTTACATAAAGAAGCAAAACCCATAGGCTGCAAATAGGTATTTAAAATAAAGAAAGACTTATTATTCAACATTCAAAGATACAAGGAAAAGACTTGTTACTAAAGGATTCACTCAAAAAGAAGGAATCATTTACACAGATACATTTTCTCATGTCTCTAAAAAGGATTCACTTTGTATAATGTTGGCATTCATTGCTCATTTTGACATAGAATTACATCAAATGGCTATGAAAATAGCTTTCTTAAGTCGTGACTTAAAGGAAGAGGTTTATATGAAACTATCAGAAGGATTATCCTCTACTAGTGGTGAGCATTTGGTTTGCAAGCTAGATTGAAACAAGAATCCCACCAGTGGTACTTAAAAATCCATAATGTTATCTCATCATTTGGCTTTGAAGAAAATATCATGGATCATTGTATATACCAAGAGGCTAATTATAGTAAAATTTGTTTTCTTGTATTATATATGGATGACACATTACTTGCAACTAATGATAATGTTACACGTGAAATAATTTCTCTCTAAGAATTTTTAAATGAAAGATAAAGGTGATGCATCTTATGTTATTAGTATTAAGATCCATTGAGACAGATTCTTTGGTGTTTTGGGTTTGTCTTAGGAAAACTATATTAATAAAATTTCAGAGAGGTTTCGGATAAAAGATTGTTCACCAAATGTAGCTCCGATTGTGAAAGATGGTAGGTTTAATTTGAACCAATGCTCGAAAAATAATTTTAAAAGGAAATAAATGAAAAGCATTCCATATGCTTCTACAGTTGGAAGCCTAATGTATGCTCAAATTTGTATAAGACCTGACATTGCAATCACTATTGGAATATTAGGTAGATATCATAGTGACCCAAGATTAGATCACTATAGAGTTGCAACGAAAGTATAAAGGTACCTTCAAGGAACTAAATATTACATGCTTATGTATAGATGAGTCAGCAATCAAAAATTAATAGGGTACTCAGATTCAGATTTTACTAGGTGTCTTTATTCATGGAAATCAACATCAGGTTATATCTTCATGGTTGCCCATGAAGTCATATCTTGGAGGAGTGTCAAGTAGTATTTGACTGCTATTTCCACTATAAAAGCTAAGTTTGTTTCTTATTTTTAGACTATATTCACATGATGTATGGCCAAAGAGTTCCATATATGAGCTTAAACTCATAGATTCCATTTCTAGGTCGTTGAGAATATATTGTAACAATTTAGATGTTGTCTTTCTGGCTAAAAACAACAACAGTAGTAGTTTAAGTAAATACGTTGACCTTAAGTTTTGCTTATAAGGGAAAGTGTTAAGGAAATGAAAGTGTTTATTGAACACGTTAATATTGAATTGATGATAATTGATTTATTAACAAAAGGCGTGCTACCAATGAAGTTAGGATCATGTTATTGGAATGGGATTGAGTTCCATTAAAAATTCGTCTTTGAAGGCTCTCTAAACTTCACGAGGATGAATTCCATAATTGACCATAGTATTTCCCATTTCTATGTCCTTAACTAAAACCGACCAACGATCGATACACACCCGAGACTGTATTAGCCTGACCTTTTGCGGGGTAGTCTACCGTCCTATCCATAAATTTTTGCATTTCTTGTTGCCTTGTCCTACCTTTGTCTATAATATTCCAAGGAAGCTTTCAACAAATGTGCATGACGTAGTATGGAGTCCCCACAGTAAGGTTTTATACGTAGCTGTTGGATTGTGAAAGTTTCCAAGTTAAGAGCACGAAAATTTTCTGAACATGCTGCCCGTCTTAATTGATGGATTTTACACGTTATGTTAAACGCAAGCTTAGCTGTGCAGCACAAAGCCAGCGTGTTCATCAAGTGCTTTCTTGCTGTTTATTCCCAATTTTTTAGCTCCATGTCCCCAATAATATTAACAAATAACACAAACGATTTTTTTTCTTTATATCAAATGAAACAAATTAGACTTAGAAAACAATGTGTCAAACATGTTAGAATATTAATCTTGTTGATTTGTTATATTTAAAATTAATAATTTGTAATATATAATATTAAATTATCTAATAGATAATTAATAATCGGTAATATATTAGTAAGTTTATAAATGAATGGAATAATACAAATTTTATATTTATTATTTACTACTACTAATTAATAAGAGGTTCTTGTAAAAGAAAAACATAATTGGACAAACCCAAACCCTACTACAAGATGAAAAGCTACAAGGATTAGACTCCTGAATCGTAAGCCAGGGTTACTTTACCCGTTAACTATATTATTATTATTATTATTAGCATATTTAAGTACGGATGATGAAATAAGTACAAACGGCACCGGACGAAAAGTAACTAAGAGAAATGCGTAGACATTAAAAATATTTACAGCGAAAAATATGCTTCTCCGAAGAACTCATCAAGACATGACGCTAAATCTTGTGTAAAGCACAAAAATACATAACGCCATCCTCAACCTGTACACAACATGCTGTACATGCAAAAATTAGCAAGCTTGGTCGTAGACTCACCAAAAGCAATAAGCATCCTCTTCAGGAATCAAAGGAGTCCTGCAAAGAGGGCAGGTAATGTTCCAATAATCCAGCCACTTCTCCAAGCATACCCTGTGGAAAAGATGGCCACAAGACAATCGGTTGATCTCCGACTCTGGCTGGAATTGCGTCAAGCAAACCGAGCAGTCATGTTCTGGATATTTACAGTTACATACAGTGTCAAATCGAGTTATCGGAGTCCTGCTTTTGAACTGCTCAATATAACTCTCCGAGGGGCTCGACCAGTAATCAAACGGTTCAGCAGGATCTTCGGCATAATCTGACGGAGAAGATGACGTAGTTGATGCTAGACGGATACCTACTATATGAAGGATTGAACGGACTAGTCCTTTGACAATGGAAATGGACAGGGCTGTATTTACCAGAAGCACACATAGGACTCCTTCAGATGGAGCAGGGAGACTTGAAAGACCCATTCTTTGCGATGAATCGAAACTTGTAAGCAGGTGTCTCTCAGCTCAAACAAAAGAAGGTGATCAAATGAAGGTTAGGTCAGGATTTTGGGAAAAATAAAGGGGATAAAGCGACTGTGGCGCTGTCGACGAGATGTGATCTGTAGTGCATTTAAAAGGAAGTTAGAATACTAGCCAAAGTTGAAAATAATGGAACAGGCAATCGATTACTCCATCCAACAAACAAGTACATCTCAGTATTCAGGAAAAGAAAACTGGTTTGCGTCCATTGACATAGAAAGTGCAATAGAAATCAACAAAGCTATTTAAGTGGTTAGCAGTACGATCAAATGAGAAGCAAAAATTTCCTATAAAAAGCCAACAAAAGGGACATACGGATAACAAAACTGAACAGGAAGTCAGTTATGTAGAACACAATCCACATAATCAACACAATAACCCCGTCCTAATAAGCTGCCTTGCCTCCAAAAGAGGCTGGATTGAAGCCACTAATTATACTACCGTCAGATCCCCTAACCCACAGATGAAGAAAGCCGAATTCTGTTAAAGAACAAACGAATATTCTCTACCAAACGAAAAGCTGTGTACAGAGGATCGTAAAACCCGAATTCGCAGAATTCATTTACAGCATACACCTTTGCACAGATCAATGCAAAACATGGACTTCTATATAAAACAACTATTATCTTCAAAACCTGGCACGAGCTGATACTACCATGTGGTCATGGATTGACGACCAAGACTACTAGGAAAAAGACAGAAATGACGAATCCGTATAGGGTTAGTCTTATTTTCCCCATTGAAAATAACCAACAAAATGCACCAAACAACGATGCGAGAGATCTAGCACAAGTACAATTCAGAAAGAAAAGGTGAAGCATCCAAGAAAAAGAATTCACCCACAACAGAGGAAAAGTAGAAGAATAACTAGTGAAAGGAAAATTACAAGTAGAGATAAATGATTACTTACACTGTAAGATAATAAAGCTTCAAACTTGATAATCTGGGCAGGAGAAAGATGAAAAGGAAGAAGAAGGAAAGACACAAAAAATTCTTGAGATAAAATAAAACAGATATGTGTCTGCCTCCATTATATATACATATGTAGAAAAGGTGTGGAGTTTGGGTTTGGGGAAGTAAATGATAATGGGTGAGTTACGTCAGTGTGTTTTAATGGGTGTTGTACGTACGTAGGAGCGCATTGGCCCACAAAAACCAAAAGGCCGACTACTTGCATAAGTCACAGCCAAACCCACGTTAGCCTTCCGGATTCTCCTGTCTTTGCTTTTCCCCACTGGTGCCAATGCTTTTCTTGAACCTGAATTGAGTGAAAAGTAGTTTTTAAAATGCAATCACAACATTCTTAATAATGTTATTTTGTTGCTACGACTACGATGTTGTTAATATGAACAGCGTTTTCATAGTGAAAATTAAAAATTTACTGTATTATTTTCTCTGTGTACTTATTTAAAAAATATATAATATAAGTGTCATCAATTATTATTCAAAATCCATAATTTAAACGACATTTTTTGGTTATCCTTCATTTTATTTTTTATTAGTTAACATTTGACATACATTTCTCTCTTAATTGTTACTAGCATATACCTCCGCATTTATAAACAAGGATAAAGCTCGAGCTCTAGCAATATAAGTTCTATATTATAAATAAGTATTTTTACCAAATTTTAATTTAAACTTTAACATTATAACACGTTTAAAAAAACTCTTATTTTCAATCCTTTAATAAAAAAATACAAGTATATTATTTATTAATTTATAAGCAACCTTCATATCATATCCTCCTCTCTTGCATCTGTGATATTGATAATGAGGTGGGTTGGGTTGTTAGGGTCAATTATGGGAATTTTGGCTAATGGTGTTGCCGGAGGCGGAGACAATAGGGATCGCGTTGTTGTGATATGAGTATGAACCGCTGGCTTTAAGTGGAGATGGGAGCAACGGCATCGCTACTTACTTTGAGTTTTGGATTGCATTTAATAAGCCATATAGGGGTGAGCATTCGGGTAATTCGAGCCGAATTTTCACTGTTCGGGCCTGGCCTGAATTATCCGAAATTTTTTTCCCTTATCCGGTCTGAATCCGAATTTTCAATTACCCGAACGTACCCGACCCGATTTACCCGAATTACCTATTTACTCGGTCCGATTTACCCGAATTATTTCGGCCCGATTTACCTAAATTATCCTAATTACCCTATTTCATAATTCTTTTAAACTTAATTCGAGTAATCGGGCCGGCCCGAATTTTTTCGAAGTTACCTGTCCTGGCCCGAAAATAATTCGGGAATACACGGGCCGGCCCGAATTACCCGAAATTTAACATTTATTTACCCGAATTAATTCAGGCCGGGCCGAATAATCAGACCGGCCCGAATAATGCTCACCCTTAGCCATATGTACGTGCTGGTACTAGTATAGACTCCAGTTCCTTGGGTTGTCAAGAGGATGACGGGGGTCCGTGGCCTTTTGATGTCTTTTATCTAAGGCCAATTGAATTTCCTTCCAATTGAATTGTACTTTTAATAAGAAAAGAATAATAAATAGTGCATTATGGATGAGTTTTTTTTATTCTATCTAATCAATTTATTGGTAATTTTCAATTTAAAAATCATAAAAATTACACACAACCACTAATAATAATTATACAACTAGACATTTCAGTTGCTCGGGCTTACAATTCTCGAAAAAAGGTACATTAATAAAAATTTACAAATCAGGCTCGTTTTATAAAAGTTAGGAGAGAAACATTAATTATAAGTTTTTTTTCATTTTTATAAAGTGACTATTTTTATAATTCAAATATGTGACTTTATAATTAAAAAAGAAGAGCCTTACAAATTATTCTAAGATTCTCTTTCAAAAAACCTTAACATTTTGTGTTAACAAAAACAAAAACAAAAATCCTTACCTTTAGTACAAATGTGAAGACTTTGACCTTGCAAGTCAAGAAAAATAAATAACTTAATTTAGTGAAATTGGATCAGGGGGTCTGCACGTCTGAGTATTGGATCTGTTCTCTTCAAACAGTAGCTAGTTCTGTGAGTCGGATTGTTGGATTTCTTCCAGCATTCTAACAACCTCGTCCATGCTGGGTCTCGTGTCTAGTACCGTTGCTACGTCCCAATTTGCAACATTTGGACTATTTCTCCTTCGATGTTTTAATACCTTATCACCTCCACGTTAAAGACTTCAGCTGTCTATTGCTTCCTCGCTACTGATTCTACCCATCTTGCACCCCACTTCCAAAGCCATCTTCGATTTTCCTCAGCAACCTCCCTTTTGACGTGCAACTGCCTCCATTGTCTTTTTTCTTTAGGCAGCAAAACAAGATAATTAGAGTTATAATAAATAGCACGGCAAATACTTTTGTTGCAATGGCAATGATACCTCGTGCTGTTAGCAATGTTGTGAATACCGTACCGGCTCTAGCATTGGATTAAATTATAGTATAGTACTGTACTAAAACTAGTTAATACCGGATATCGTTTCAAATAAATTTTTAAATTTATAAAATACTCCCTAAATTTTTTAAAAATTACAAAATAGTCTATTGTTATATTGTACAGTTGTATTGTATATTTTATAAGTTTACGTCAACCCTATCTCCGAAACCATAATAATAAATAATAACCATAATTAATATGAAATAACAACAATTTTTATATATTTTACGTAAAGATAATAACTATAATTAATATGAAAAAGACAATCATCATCATACGAATATAAAATTAAGAACAATACAAATTATTAAAAATATTACAATGTCATCATATAACAAATAATAATTACAACAAAACATCTACTAAAAAAACAGTAATATCTTTGATTTTCAAATTATTACAATTTATGATAAGAGTTCGTGATGAGGAAATAACCAAGTAGAAATAAAAATTGAAACGAAAACATTTTACATGTATAGAATTTAACATATACATCAAATATAAGCAAAATTAAAAGAAGAGGAAAAACAAAAACCTGAAACTTCATTCAATCATCTATAGGAGGATACATGTTATAACTACACTAACTTCAGTTATTATTTGGTACAAAATCCTCATTCATGAGAGGAGTCTCATCATCTTCATCATTCAAATTCAATACACCAAAATGACATGTTAATATTTTCCTATCCAAGATTATCTTCCAAGTCATCCACATATACCAAACCCAATTTTTCAGAAATCCAATTCGCCAAAAGATTGATATTATCTATGTAAATTGAATCTATTGAATTACTTGTGCTATTAAGAGTTCTAGTAAACAATAAAATTTAATTATTAGAAAATTATAAGAAATTATATCAAAATTAATAATGATAATAACATACATTTCCTGAAGCTTTAAATTGTAATGAACGAAAACTAAGTCATTCAATTTCTTGTGATCCAATCTATTTCTTTTCTTAGAATTGATGAATTCAAATATGTTCCAATTCTGTTCACAGTCTATTACACTCATACGTTGACTTAAAATATGAATTACAAACCTTTGTAATTCTAGAATACCAGTTCTGAATTGATCTCATCAAGAAACTGTAAGTACATTGGATTAACCTACTATGAGACAATCATATGGATATTCTATTCCAGTGTCAATGATATCTCATTATAACATTGGTGCAAATATCCTTTAGCCTGAGGTGCTCAAGGATATTTGGATTACTGATCTTGTGCTTTGACTCCATTCATCGGTGCCTTTTAGGGGTTACTTATAGGGTGGTGATTGGGTACAACTTGAGGTATTTAAAGATAATTGAGTAGCTAATAAAGGATTCACCACTCCTGATAGAAGGAGATGATACCCATGACCTCTTGTTAGGGTCATTACTCGGGAGTCTTTAGCCAGAGCAGATATGTGTCATGAAAAGTCTTTAATGATACATAGGGTAATGAGATCCTTGGGATAAGATCTAATAACACTTGGACTAGATGTGACGTAGTCAATCTAGTAGGAGTTGACACTTTGACTATACTCTGAACCAAGTGGGGTATAGATGGTGAAATGATAAATTTCATTGGTAACATTGCATATGGAAGAGTTCCTAGTCAAATTACTGACTTTCAGTCAATTGGGGGTCATGACGTGTTGTTAGATATTGCTCTTGACTTACTTGAATTAAATGTTAATTCAAGTGGCCAATATAATTGAGAACCTATTAGGTCATACGCATAAGACATCTAAAGGATGAGTAAAATGGTCTTGAATTGTGATTCAAGATATGAGAGAGTGTTTCGATATTGTATCGCGATGTGATTTTGGTAGAAAATGTTGCATGGAATAAATTAGAAACAATTGTTGTTGACTTCCATTAATACATGTTATTCATGGTCATTAACCTCCCATAGCTTCCATTAATGGATGCTATTCATGACCATTAATTTCATATAACTTTCCATTAGTGGGGGTTATGGAAGGTCAAATGGTGCAAAATAATTGAGATGATAAGAAAAAGAAAGTTTCTTTTTCTTACACACACACTTTTTCTTTTTAACTCTCTCAAAAGTTCTTGTCTTTGCTAGCACAAAGAAAGAATTCTAGTCATCTCCTAGTGAGGTTTCATCCTTTTATCTTCATGTGAACTTTCATTAAAGACGGTCTACATTGATTATTGTGGTTTACGACAATCCAATGCGGAGAAGATTAAAGAACGAAGGAGATCATCAGAAAGGTATGTGAACATCTTACATTTCATGTTTTTGTTTTTCTATATCTATATTCATAAGTAGATTTGGTTTTTGAGGTTCCGTTTCTGCTGTATATATTTGATATATATTACGTATGAGATGCATGATCGAAACCGAATAATGGTATCAGAGACATCTTGTGCCTTGTTAGATGTAGAATACATGACATGTGAAAATTGTTTTCATAGTTGTGACAACTTAGAGTCCTGTAATGTTTTGTTCGAAATTAATTATAGAAATTTTTTTCACAATTTTCTTCCAAAAATTGTTCATAAGATGTACATGAATGATTTAGTGTGATTTAAAATATTTTTTAATGTGATTAAAATATTTAATTTCGAATTTACAAGAACATGCATGAAATATGTCTTTCTGCTGGGCATGTGATGTCCATTGGATAAATTGATAAGGTTACACATGATTTTCATGGAATTTGATTTTGGAAAAGTTAAGTGAACATATTTGGGATGTAGTTATGCCTCTGTAATTTTTGTAGAGTTATTTAAAATGTTTTAATAATTTTATCAAACAATTTCCCAAATCTGGACAGTTTTCCAGAAATTGTAAGATCTGTTTTGTTTTATGTTTTTGTATGTTTATATTTAGATTACAGAACCTTAAAAATATTTTTATGTGACAAAAATGTGTTAATTTGATGTTTGATGCATGCCTAAATGATTTTGCTTGAAATTTGATTTCCAGAAAATTTTAGAAGTCATATTTGTCATTTTTGATGTCTTATCGGTGTTTCGGTGATCAGGATAATTTTTGGGTGATTCTTAAATTATTTTGATCATCATGAAATGACCTAGAGATGTTTGGAATGATAATTTGATGTTCTCAAAATTTTAGGAAAGTTTAGAAATTATTTTTGAATTAATTTTAGTAGAACAATAAATTTTATAGTAAGACTAGAAAACTTGACATGTATAACAAAATTGAAGTTTAATTTTGGACATCAAATAATTATTTTAAGCTAAATTAATTATGAGTTAATTTATGAAATTATTAATTCATGTTAATTAGATTACTATTAATTCCATTCGAAATAATATATAATATTAATTTTAGCCAAGTTAGTAAAAGGAAGATAGTAAATCTAAGTGTTGGATTGAGCTTAGATCTAAGTGTTGGATTGGGCTTTCATGTTAAGATTCATAAGATGTCATAACCAAAATGATGTGTTTACATCTATGCATTAGAGAATACATGGTTAGGAGAATGTGTGGGCTTGCTTGATGGATGGTTATGGTGTTGGCCCCCAAATTTTTTTCTTAATACATGAGCATGATTAGGTTAATTTTGGGATTTTGCTAGGTTAGTGTACGTTGGAATTAAGTAGCATGTTTATGTTAATGATATTATGTTACATAGGTGAATTGGATTAAAGTTAAGGTGATAAGTTGCATAAAGGGTATTTTAGGGAGTTCACTTAAGTGGGAAGGCTTTAAGGCTTTGAAGGAGGGGCAAAAAATGGGAAGAGGAATTTATTAGCTTGCATTTTAGAAGCCAAAAACGTGGTGAGGAAGAACAGAATAGAGAAAGCACAAAAATAAGAAAGAAGGTAGAG
>JANIJH010000004.1:22482046-22493783 GCA_024520975.1 Erythroxylum areolatum
ATCACTTTGAAACTTATAAATTCTTTGACAAACAAAAGTGACAAGAGTCGAATGAGGGAGAATTGTTAAATTGAGGCTAATTTTTCTTGAAATAAATTAGTCCTGCAATAGTATGGTGTTGTGGTGAAACCAAAGTTCGTCGCGGCGAACTTGTTAGTTCGCAAATATTGCCGCGGTGAAGGATTAGTTCGCTGTGTTCTACAATAGTATGGCGCTGCGGTGAAACCAAAGTTCGCCGTGGCGAAGGATTAGTTCGCCGCGGCGAAAATCATGCATATGGTCACGGTGAGGGCAAAGTACACCGCGGTGAAAAATAGTAGAAACTCAATTTCCACAATCACCAAGTTTAAAATTTTAACAATATGCATAGTTGACTAACACGAATACGTAAATGGCTAAAATGGAGCATAAACGAGAGGTGTAAGAAGCGAAAACCTCCCCCACACTGAAACAACACATTGTCCTCAATGAAGAAGAACAAGGAACAAAAATAAACAATAAAGTGAAAAGGGAAAGCGCTATTAGAACAAAGTGGAAGGACAAATAGAATTTTATAGATAAATGGGGTGCGAAAAGTTGGACTGTACAAAATGAACCAAGTATTCGACTAATGAACTAAAACAAAACATACAACAAAAAGAAAATACAGAAATAAACACTCGAACTAGTCCATCGTGGGATCATTCGGAGCGTCAGAAGGGGTGGCCTCAGACGTGTCGGTGCCGTCAAGGGGGTCATCTTCCTCAGAAGGAACCGGGAAACACAGGTGTGCGGCAATCAAAGCATCCATTCGCCGGCGATATCGACAATCTTGCTCTTGTCTCGCTACCACCTAGAGAAGAGTCTCTTGAAGAGCATCCACTCGGCGGGCGAGTGTCTGTAAAGTGATCGGCTCAGCAGGTGTTGGAGTGGGAAAAGCGTCCTCGCGAGGCAAGGCCTCGATATGGAGATCAGAATGCTTAAGGTAGCGTCGATAAATTCTGGGTTGATGCCATTCGGAACCCTCAGGACAGAGGGTATGAAGGACATCATCCTAGGGGTAGTAATGGATTAGCTACTCATAATGGCAACGGAAGATAGGAGGCAGGTTATAGTGTTCACAGACATTGGCAGCGGAAAAGGTGGTAGGGACAATGACATCTCAGAAATTAATTGCCAAGGTGTCATGAAGGCAGGCATAAGTATAAAAATGACGAATGAATTTGTCATAGCCCTGATCCTTAGGTTGAACTAATCCTGTAAGTTAGGAATTGACAATTTGTCAAACAAAAGGATTACTGGGTGGAGTCAAGGGAAAGGGACGCTCCTTGAGGATCGACCTAACATTGATCTTCTCGGCTAGGTTGGTATATTCGGGATCAGCTGGCTGAGAAGAAGGAGCGGAGGAGTGGGATGGATGGGAACATTGGATTGAATGGGAGGATAGGGAGAAATTGGAGGAGGAAGTGGGAGACTGATGGGAAGGATTCTTAGTTTGAGGCATTTTCCTACAGAAAATATGAAAAAATAAAATAAAAAATAAATACAAGGATTAAACAGTTTCACCAAAAACATCAAAATCTGTAAGATTGCCATGGCGAGATAGGTCTGTCGTCGTGGCGAAAACTGTACCTCCTACGCCGCTACGAAATAGGTCTGTCGCCATGGCGAAGAATGCTAGTCTGCCACTCAACGGCGACATAAGCGTCTTCGTCGCGGTGAACTAACCCTAGTCGTCAAAAATAGAAGCGAATGAAAATGAAATGAAAGAGAGAAACTTACGAAGAAAGGCGAGAAAGGAACAAACACCAATGACGCATACGGACTGGCAGAAGGAACATGAACACGAAGGGAAATGGCGCTAGGTAACTTGGATTAGCCGCGGCAAAGTTTAAGGAAAGAGAGACGAAA
This sequence comes from Erythroxylum areolatum, assembly GCA_024520975.1. Lineage (NCBI taxonomy): Eukaryota > Viridiplantae > Streptophyta > Magnoliopsida > Malpighiales > Erythroxylaceae > Erythroxylum > Erythroxylum areolatum. The sequence continues at coordinate 22,483,937 of JANIJH010000004.1, forward strand.
ATGAGATAGGAAGAAGGGGTCAGTAGGTTTAGAAGGAGGGAGAAGGGAAATGACGAAAAAGACGAAGGGCATATGAAAGATCAGACGAACATTAAGAGTAAAAGGGAAATTTGACGAGGGAATTTTCTTGCAGAAGGGTCTTTCGCCATGGCAAAAGAATTAATATACGCCATAGTAAGGGCTGCATACCACTGTTCACCGCAATGAAAAAGTCGATTCACGCTGTGGCGAAGTTACTTGAGAGGCACTGTGCTGCGGCGAATGATGGACTCGTCGCGGCAAAATAATGAATTCACGCCGCGGCGAAAGTACCATGCCACGACGTAGATTTCCCGAAGCACAAAAGAGAAAAGACATGAAAAATTCTAAAGGATACTCAGCTCATTCGCAAGTCCTTAACCAGTACAAGACAACATGCTACCCACCATCTACACCAATTTCCTTTATCATGAGAGATATGTCATGCATCCACTAAAATGTAGAATTCAAAAAGGGAGGATGAATTATTGAAACAGAACAACTAAACTTAAGTCCGACTAAAAACTAAACCTAATCCTATTGATTAAGTTTCTCCCCCACACTTAGCCAACATACTCATGCATAACAATGTCATCTCATCTTCAATCAATATGCAGAAGTACATTGTAAGTGAAAGAAGAGAAACAACCTGCTGCTCAAGGTGGATCTTTCATGTTGGACCCCGTTTCTAGAGCCCAACATCTGGAGTCGTAAATCTTGAGCTCATAAAACTATAGGGTTATTCCAAAGAACCCTCTTTGACCGTCATCTCACAAGGGTGGTGTGCCCACAGTAGTTAATCACCCAAAAATCATAATTGAATTCTTTAAAGCAATTGTAGCTCCCCATCTCTAGTTTAATTTTCAGCAAGAACTATCTCAATCGGAACCCTATAGAAGAAGTTATGCTTAAAAAGCCAAAGGGTGTAAATACCTCAATCATGGTCTCCTAACTGACTCCTCACTTTCTCTCAATCAAACTTTCTCAAAACAACTCCAAAAGATCCAACTTTTCATGGAGAGATATATACATGTGTTAGGAAGCTCTTGCTTCAAGAATCACTTAATTTGGAGGTCGGGTCATGAATTTATTGCCAAAAGCATCAACCATGCTCATGTTCTTAATCATGTTGAACCTATCTTGGGACAATTGTCATAACGTTGACTATAGACGTCTGATTGAGTTCATTCTTGAATTTTTCAAAAAAATTACTTATAGATCTACAAATTTTGTGAAGAATGTAAAGTGACATTTGTTCATTTGGAGGGTCAAAACATGGACCGTGTGATTCTACACGGGCAGACGGTGTAACTTTCGGGTGAATTTGTGCTCCTGCGCTGGAAACACACGCCCTGTGTAAATTCACATAGACAGACCGTGTAACTTGCGGGTGAGACAAAAGTTTTCACTCTCCAAGACCCCTCCAATGGATCATAAACCCATCCTAACATCCCTTTTACTCATAATCTTTCCACATCGAACAATCCTAATGCGATATCACTCCATATACTCTAATTATTTGGGATACACGTTCTCTACGACATCCTAACTTTTAATGATCATATCTCTTAACACCAATATCCAAAAATTTCATACTTTATATCGTTGGAAAGCTAAAAAGACAAGCTACAACTTTTATGAAGAAAACTTTGTCTAATTCATCATATATTAATACAAATTTTCTCCTAAAGTAAGAACACACACTTTGCTCTCATGAAAAAATTGAGAATTATCCCAACTTCATTTCCTTTATTGCAACATCATTCATAACAATTTCAACTACAAATTGGAATTTGTCAAACTCTCAAATGCAATTCATTTGACTCTTCATATTCATCTACATCTCATCATTCATATTTCCTATCTTTCTTTTCCATAACATCTCACTTATGTGAATATATATGTATATATGCCAACCATTCATGCTCAACATTCATCATCGTCATCCATATACAAATTCACATTTCATGTTCATACACAAATCCATATTTCATTAACTTCATAAATTAAGAGTTTTACAAACTTTAATGGAATTCCAAGCCATATTACATTAATATTCCAAAATCCCTAAATTACACATGGCACTTGAATAATAATTGCTCAAAATGGTCCTGTGTAGTCGTAAACTTGGGAAGTCCATAAAAGAGCTCCATGCCACTAGTGGGTAGGCGGAAGAAGCCTTTAACTTGGTCAATGTGCACATGATATTCTTGAGGGACTACCACAAAATCACATAACACATATTCATGACTTAAAGGCAGATTGCCCAAATGGAAATATTTTGAAAAACTTGTCTTTCATAAGTATGAAGTATTTCATATGCATTTCTGACATGTCTCATTAATCCTATGACTAAGGATAATTTAGACAAAAACGTAATTACACATGATAGAAATCTCATTATCATGATCTCATCATGATTTTCTTCATGCTATGTAATGTATCAAGGACTTCAATAATTCAATTTAAGATCATTATCAATTTTTAAAGAACATGAACATCAAATTAACAAAAAATGCCTTTTTATTAATCATAAAGATTTGTACAATAAGTGCTAAAGGTGATTGCCTTTAGAGCACTTATCTAACAATATTTTGATTAGTGGGCACTCTCTCTTTCTTGACATCATTTCTACCCATGATTTCTCTAATCAAATGGTATCGCCTAAGTACATGTTTGGATTTATGATGAGACCTTGATTCCTTTGCTTATGCTATAGCATCATTATTATTACAATACAACTGTACTAGATCACCAATGCTAGGAACCACTCCAAGTTCTATGATGAACTTCTTGATGTAAACTGCTTCCTTTGCCACTTTTGAAGTGGCAATGTACTCTACGTCAGTTGTTGAATCTGTATTTGTCTCTTATTTGGAACTCTTCCAACTAACTGCTTCAACATTCAGTGTAAAAATATATCCTGGCTAGGATCAGAAGTCATCCCTGTCAAATTGGAAACTAGCATTTGTATACCCACTCACAAAAAGATCTCCTTCTCTATATATTAAGAATATATCCTTAGTTCTTCTCAAGTACTTAAGGATATTCTTGATAGCCACCCAATGACTCTTACCAGGATCCAATTGTTATCTACTCGTAACACTTAAAGCATATGATACATCAGGTCTCGTATATAACATAGCCTACATAATTGATCCTATAGTCGAAGAATAAAAGATCAAATTCATGCGAGTCCTCTCATCTTGTGTCTGTGGACACATAGATTTCGAGAGTGAAATCGCATGCATCATAGGAAGAAGACCTCTCTTGGACTGCTCCATGCTAAACCTCTTTAGCATCTTGTCCATGTACGTAGACTAAGAAAGACCAAGCAACTTCTTCAATCTATCTTTATAAATTCTTATCCTTAAAATATAAGTTACTTCTCTAAGGTCTTTTATAGAGAAATTCTTTGACAACCAAATCTTGACTGATTATAAAGCTAAGACATCATTTCCTATTAGTAGTATGTCATCTACATACAACACAAGGAATACAATTGCACTCCCACTAATCTTCGTATACACACAAGGTTCATCTGGATTTTGTGAGAAACCAAACTCTTTGATTGTCTCGTTAAATCAGATATTCCAACTCCTGGATTCTTGCTTCAATCTATAAATAGATTTTTGAAGCTTGCATACCTTTTCGCCATCTTTGGATATGAAACCGTCGGGCTGTGTCATATTTAAATCCTCGATTAGGTTTCTATTAAGGAAATTTATTTTCACATCCATTTGCCATATTTCATAATTGTAGTGAGCACCTGTTGCAGTCTAAACAAAGTAATATAAATTAAATTCTATATAGACCAACTAGAGGCAAGCGTACCCTGTCGACAAGTAATATAAAACGATAAAAACCTGATATCGTACCTAAAGGATTCTGACACGCAAGACAATTAAATTAAATGATGAAAAATTGATTTATTTGAAAATAAAATAAAATAAGCAAATCAAGGAAATATGTAAGACGTAAAGTGTGAATTAAAAACAACTAGATTTAATCAAATGACAAAAATTGGCTAAGGTATCAGATTTCGATTGGATTAGACACTAAAATTTGTAACAGTGGATTGATTTAGGATTTACTTCACTTAAACAAGTCGAACCTAATGTTCATAGGAATTCCCTTCTCTTCTAAATCTGAGTTACCTATTTAGTTTATAGATAATTTGGAATAAAAGGCATTCAATACAAGAAGCCTAAAATTAAGTTCGTTAATCCTAGGTATCCTTGACAAGATCGTAAAGTTGGTCTACATTTTAGTCTTAAGTATGTTACTTGATTAATTTTTTGACAAATTAAATCCCATTGGTTTTGGCATTCAATCATTTAAGGCCTTAATCTATGTGATCAAGCTAAATTAGGATTAAATATGCATTCAATCAAGCAAAAATCAGTACTACAAAAATTTTCCTAATCCAATATCCATCCTAACCTTAACCCAAAAAGAAAACTTACTCACACATATTCATCAATGTAACAAAAATCATGGTCATAATATATATTTACATTGATTAAATCCACAAAAATTATAACAATTAGGGAATCAAAACAAATTAAAAACACCCAATATTTAGTCTTCTCCCACTGTTGTGGCTGCTCACGCATCTCCTACTATTCACACACAACTACTCATGCTATCTTCTTGGCCAGTGTTGTTTTATCTCCTCTCTCACTGCCACTGTTAGCTTCCTCTTCTTCTATCCTATGTATTGATGTTTTAATAAAGGTTTTTAGTCCAACTTTATTCACGCACATTCACTATCTTCGGTCCCCTCTCTAGGCTGCTAGCTGCTTACTTTGTCTTTATATATTGAATTAATTTAATGAAGGTTTTTGGTCCCCATTTTTATGCACACTCCTATCTTCGGCAGCCTCTTTATTCTTTTGTTTTTCTCTCCATTCAATATCCATCCAGGTGTCCTCATTCATGCCTAACCCTCCTTCTTTTCACTTTCCCCACCGCTAGCCAACTTCTTTCGTGTTTTGTGTATTGAATGCCTAACTAGGTCTTTGGTCCCACATTTCTTCACGTTTTAACCTCATTCATGCAAAACTCCCCTCCTTTTTCTTGCCTTGCCAAAATGTTAACATTTTTGGTCCTTGCTTCCTTTGAGAGCTTATCTTACTTTAGGCTTTTAAAGGTCCCAAATCTAATATGCGCCTAGAATTAAAACAAATAACTCTTAATTAGTATAATTTAAGCATTAAATGGACATGAGTTTAACAAATTATGTATCTAAAATCAATATAAAATGCCCATTAACAATACCCCCACACTTGAATTGTTGCTTGTCCTTAAGCAACTTACTTAGGTCACAACCAACATATTCTGTCATTTCATTTTCAATGAAAATCAAGTGTTTACAATCCCTTAAACTTTGGCAAACTCAAGTATCAAGCTACTACATATATCATAATCTTTTCATTAATGCACATAAACAAAATCAAAGGTAGATATCTTTGATTAAAAGAAAGCATAAAATTAAAATGGACCTTCCTTACGATATTAACTCATGTCACTCAAGTGTATAAGGGTTATATTTCACTCAAAACTTCCTCTAAGAGATTACACTACCATAAGCTTGCAAATTCACTAATTTTCCACTACATAGAGTACATGCCGTCATGGATCAAAAGGGCTTTTACTAAAGGTTATAATAGGGCTTAGGTTAAGGTAAAGTAAAAAGGGAAAAGGCTACTCACAAGCATTCATAACGCACTAAGTAACGTGGGACAATCAAAAAGAAATTATGAGGTGTGCAAATAGAAACAAGGGATTACAACTACTTATAACTATCCAATGCTACACTCCTCTATGGCACCTATCAAACAAGAAGAAATGATAACTGGTAATTGCTTAGGTGGGTTAAGATAAGCATACTTTAAATGACTCAGAAGAGGTTTAAGGTCAAGAGAAGGGGGCTCTTCAATTGAAGACTTTGGAAATAGCTTGGTTGAACATTGGAGATGCTTGTACGCTCTATAATGTGTCCAATATGCCTGCTCCAACTCAACTCCAATATCCTCTAACTCTTCTTGTAATTCTTCCCCTAACTCTTCATTCATTCCTTGCTCTCCCCCTTCTAACAAACCTGCACAAATAATAGAAGAATCATCAGCATTAGAAGAATAAATATCAATAAAATGGCAAGAGTCAAGAGTAGAAGGATGCTTCATAGCATTGAACACATCAAACACTAGTTCTTCATCTTGAAGTCTCAATATGAGTTTTCCATGTTGCACATCAATGATGGTCTGTACAGTGGCCATAAAAGATCTCCCAAAAATGATGGGGATGTATCTAGCTTCCTCCATGTCAAGGATTAAGAAATCCATTGGGAAGATGAACTTCTCGACCTTGACCAACACATCCTTAATAAATCCCCTCGGATAAGTGACGAGCCTATCTGTCAGCTAAAGTGAAATAGTAATGGGTTTGGGCTCCGTCAATCTTAACTTCTTGAAACTAGAAAGAGGCATTAAGTTAATACTCACACCCAAATCCATTAAAGCCATATCTATATGCAATTCACCAATAACACAAGGAATAGTAAAACTCCCTAGATCCATAAGCTTCGGTGGTAACTTTTTTGACAATATGACTGAACACTCCTCATTTAGCTTCACCATGGCATACTCCTTAAGCCTCCTCTTATTAGAAAAAATTTATTTCAAAAACTTTGCATAAGAAGGCATCTGTGCTATGGCCTCAACAAAAGGAATGTTTATATGCAACTTTTTAAATATCTAAAAAAATGACCAACATGCTTATCTACTTTTGTACCTTTCAACCTTTGAGGATAAGGAATCCGAGGTTTTATCAGATGTGTGATGGAGTCAGCAAATAATCTTGGATGATCCTCCTTTTCAGCTGGTGCTTCCTTGGCCTCCTTGTTACTCTCTTGACTCTCTTCTTCTTCACTCTTTTCCACTTCTTTATCCTTCTACTTCTCCTTAACTTCCTCAATCTGTCTGCCACTCCTCAATAATATTGCCTTTGTATGTTCTCTTAGGTTGGCCTTAGTAATGCTAGGCAATGAACTCGAAGGTCTTTCCTTCAACAATCTTACAATCTGGCTCATCTGATTCTCCAAACTTCTGATAGAAGATTCTTAATTCTGCATCCTAATCTCAGTGGTGGAGATTTACTTTAATAGTAGCTCTTCGAGATTAGATTTCTGTGGTGGCGTAGGATTAGGAGCCTTGAAACCTAGAGGTGGTTGTCTCTAAACATTGGATGACTGTGGTTGTGCCATCTGATCATTCCCCTAAGAGAAGTTTGGATGATTCCTCCACCTAGGTTGTAGGTGTTAGAATATGGATCCCCTCTCTATCTGTTATAACTGCTCACATAATGAGCCTCTTCTATTTCTTGAGCAAATGGATTTCCAACTTGATGCTCGAAAGATGCATGGGAATCTCCACCACAATGCTCATATATAACATAACTCCTTAATGAAGAACTAGCTCCTCCTCTCACACTGTGCATCAGATTATCCAGCTTCTTCATTAAAACATCCATCTGAGCTGATAAAACCACTATATTGTCTACTACATGAGCTTCAGTAGGTCGTTTAGGATGTCTTTCTATATGATACTGAAAGTTGGTAGTGGTCATCTCATCAATCAACCTATAGGCCTGATCTGGCATCTTTCTCACTAAACTATCTCCTCTTGCTGCATCTATGGTACTCTTGGTCAATGGGGGTCATTCCTATATAAAAAGTATTGACCTGCTACTATGTAGAGAACCCATGACTAGGACACTATGTCAACATATCTCAAAATCACTCCCATGCTTCATATAGACTATCATTTTCATATTGGATGAAGGAAGTGATCTCATTCTTCGTCTTTGCAACCTTGGCAGGAGGGAAAAATTTAGCTAGAAATAATCTCATCTTCTTATCCCACCTAGTAATTGATCCTGACTGCAAACTAACCAACCATGCTCTAGCCTTATCCCTTAAAGAAAATGGGAATAACCTTAATCTCACTGCATCATTTGACACCCCACTCTGCTTGAAAAAATCAAAAATATCCAAAAAGGTCTCCGAATGGGTATTCGGATCCTTCAAAGGCAATCCTCCAAACTAAGATGCTCTCACCATGGATGTAATGTTGTGAGGAATCTCAAAACTCACAGCTGTAATCGTCGGCCTTATAATGGGAGGTATGGATCTATTGTTGTGCCCCATGGTGAAATCCATCATAATCAATTCCCTTCTCTCTTCAGGATGTGGCATCAACCCCTCCTCGTGTTGTTCCATCTCTACAAACTGCTCTTCTCTAATCCTTTCTTTTGTCTCACTATTCTAAGCCAATCTAGTTTCCTCGTGTAACCTACGAGCAGTTTTTTAATCTCAGTATCTAGTAGCAAATTCTCGGGCTTTCGACCACGAATAAGCATAAACAAAATGAAACAAATAAAAAGAAACTAATAACAGAGCTAAGAATGGAAAATAAAACACACCAAAGTAAAACAATCAAGAAAACAAATAAAATACGCAAATAAACAATGAAGAAAGAATTAAATCTGAGATAATTAATATCATCTAACCTAATGAAACACAATAAGGAAATTCCCTGACAATGACGCCAAAAACTTGTTGCAGTCTAAACAAAGCAATATAAATTAAATTCTATTTAGACCAACTAGAGGCAAGCGTACCCCGTTGACAAGTAATATAAAACTGTAAGAATCAGATATCGTAACTAAAGGATTCCAACACGTAAGACAATTAAATTAAATGATGCAAAATTACTCAGACAATCAAGAATTGATTGATTTCAAAATAAAATAAAATAAGTGAATCAAGGATGTAACATCTTGTTCCCATACTAAGGGTTAGAACCCTAAAATTTGGTACATGTGAGATCAAGAGAGATTGAGAAAAATGCATTTCATGCTCATGTATAATGTTAGCATTCACATATGTGAAATTGATTATTGCACAAATTAAAATAAAATGTTCATACACTCATTTGACATTTCTGGATATAAATGATTTGTTAAAATGTGAAAATGATGTGAATTATGGTTTTTTGTCTTAAAAATTGAGTGGGAATGTGTAAGTAGTGAATTAAAATTTTTGGTGAAAATTTAGGAATTTTCTAGAATTTAAGGGTATTTTGGATTAGGAAAAATGCCAAGTGGTAGAACAATTGGTGAATAGTGATAGAAATCAATGTCAAATGGCAGTAGAATTTTTAATATGTGACATTAAGATTTAATGACCTATGTCATTGAAAATTGGGAGAAAATTGGAGACAAATGGACTAAACAATTAAGTATTATTAAGCATGAATCATTTAAGTGGAAGGTGTCATGACACCCACCAAGTGTTTTTATAAAACCTATATTATTGCCATTTGAAAGAAATTTTCGTATCTTTCATCCTTAACAAAGACACTCTCATCTTCTCCATTCTCTCCATCTTCGAAACTTACTCTCACCTTACCATGTTTGATTTTTATCCAACTCCTCACTTTGTTTCTTCAATATTCGTTGTCTTCTCCTTCTTTTTGCTAAAAGACCCAACCAATTTCACCTTGAAAGTTCATTTTTGTGCATGTTGGAGGAGCTAGGGTTTCTTGGTGACTTGAGGGAGCTTCTAAACATGTAAGTAAACTTTGTTTCTCATGGGTTGTCTTAATAGAAACATATTTGATGATAGTTATAGGTGTAAAAATGGTTATGAAATGAGGATGGGTACATGCTAAAAATGTGAATGAGGAATTTGGTAGATTCATGTCTTGTTTTTATATGGGTGATGATTAATGATTCATAAATTGATATAGAAATGTTTTAGAGTTAG
>JANIJH010000004.1:22533312-22549702 GCA_024520975.1 Erythroxylum areolatum
TCCACAATAGTTAGAGATCTTTGCATTAAGTTAGTGGCTATTTTGGATAGCTTTTAAAGCACATCGACATTGAGCATCCTCATGTATTTTGGATTTAAACTTGATATGTATTGCGTTATTTTGAGAAGGCTTGTAAAATGTTATGATGTTTATTAACTCAGTGTTAGAATGCATGTGTAAATGTATGAGAATGTATGTGTGAATTGGAATGTGCATTAATGTTGGGGACGGGTCCGAATCTTTGGGGAGCTCGCCGCAGCGGGCTAGTGCTTCGCCGCGGCGCAGCCCGTTGGTGTTCGCCGCGACGTGAAGATGGTCTCTCGTCGGGGCGTGCACCCGCGAGTTCGTCGCGGCGAGCTAGTTCTGTTAGGCGCTCACCGTGGCGAGCTCCCCCTTTTCCGCTATTGTTTCCTTTGGTTGTTTGAATGTTTTCGTTCCTTCCTTCGCGTCCCTTAACCGGCGCCCTTGAGGGGCCACCTCGGGATGGGGATTCGGGACCCGGGCCCAACATGTTTGGGGAATGATAATTAGATATTATGAGATCATATGAGGTTAGAAAAGAGATGACAAGAAATTGCGTTATGATATAGAGTGACTAAGTGTTCTTGAGGTGTAAGCTTATGAATAAGCTAGAAAAATAAAAAGGGTAAAGATTGAATGGAGAATTTAGAATGATCTTGTGCAAATGAATTATAAATCTAAGTTCAATTAGACATATATGAGTTATGAAATGGGAATGCGCATGAGATATGAATTTAGAAAATATATCCGAGATTGTCATTAAGCATGCATTATACATTATACACATACATATATGTAAAACTGAATGTTTATGTGATTGTGCATTTAATAATGTGAGTGCAATATATGTTTTGCATAATGGTGATATAGGATAGAACGTCCGCATCCAGATGTTCTAGATTATGGAAGCAAATGCTAGTCAGGAGCATACTGTGAGTAGACCTAGATGGTCTCGTCTTATTGTTTGTTTGGTTTGAATTTTTGTATTAATTGACTAATGAATGATTGTAAGAATGTGATTGATTGTATTGGTTTCCGGACAGAAGGTCCGATGATTGTGATGTTTGATTGGGATATTAAAGTGCTACTTGTATATAAATGAGATGAAATAAGTGTGCATACTTTGACTGTTGAATGCCGGACTAAGGTCCGATGATGTGGGAATGTGATTGAATGGGATTATGCGAATGTAACTGATGCATTTCATTTCATGAATGCATGAAACATAATGGCAGTTATGACTAGAGTAGCCACCGATTAGAGTTTAAAGCTCAACGAGTGAAAAAGAGCTTCAAGCTCAAAAGTGATTCAGAGCCTCAGGCTCAACGTTTAATGAGCCCTATATGGGACAATTATTAATGAGCCCTATAAGGGACAGTTATCAGTGAGCCCTATATGGGACATTATAGGCACTCGATCACAACAATAATAATAATTGGAAAGTGAGTCTCCTATGCACTACATATGCATAATATGAATGATTAAAGTATATTGAGTGTGTGTGATATGAAATGATGTGAATGTGAATTATATGTTATATGATTGGGTGAGCCATTGATGATGGTCACTCATTGAGTTTGCAAAACTCACCCAAAATTTGCAAATATTTTTCAGGATCAGAAGAATACCCCGTGAGGCAAACGGAAACATACCTTCAGCATGCAAGTAAAGGATAGAGGTCAGGATTAGTTTGCATTTGCACTTGTATTTTCTTATTTTTGTATCGATTTGAGTCTTTCACAATTCCTGTAACATGTATATTTAAAGATTTCTAATTGTAATAACTTTCCAAAGTGGAATGGTTTGTAATAGATTATGAAGTGTACTAATATTATGATTATAAGTGTTTTGTCTCAGCAATGGGCCCAAGTGGAAAGTGAAATTTTGATGATTTAAGTAATGGTTGAAATGTCGTTAATGCAAATGTTTATTAAATAAAGTGTGGCCAATTTTATAATTGATTTCCGTATACGTGTGCATTGCTTTGTGTACCGAAAGTCAAATGGTTGACTATTTTAACATGTCACCTTCATGGGGCATGGACTCAGATATCACCCACGATGTCGGGTTCGGGTCCTGCTGGAGTGGGGTGCTACAAAGGAAGCATGCAAGATGCAAAGTGTCAATTAAAACAACTAGACTTAATCGAATGACAAAATTTGGCTAAGGTATCGGATTTCAATTAGATAAGACACTAAACTTGTAACGGTGGATTGATTTAGGATTTACTTCACTTAAGTAAGTCGAACCAAATATTCATAGGAGTTCCCTTTTCTTCTAAATCTGAGTTATCTACTTGGTTCATAGATAATTTGGAGTAAAAGGTATTCAATAAAAGAAGCCGAAAATTAAGTTTGATAATCCTAGATATCCTCACATAAGATCCTAAAGTTGGTCCACACTTTGGTCTCAAGTATGTTGCTTGATTAATTTTTTGACAAATTAAATCCCATTGGTTATGGGATTCAATCATCTAAGGCCCTAATCTAGGTGATCAAGCTAAATTAGGACTAAATATGTATTCAATCAAGCAAAAACTAATACCACAAAAATTGTCCTAATCCAATATCAATCCTAACCTTAACCGAAAAAAACTTACTCACACATATTCATCAATGTAACACAATTCATGGTCATAATATATATTTTCATTGATTAAATCCACAAAAATTAAAAAATTAAGGAATAAAAACAAATTAAAACACCCAATATTTAGTCTTCTCTCGTTGTTGCGGCTGCTCACACTATCTCCTACTATTCACGCTATCTTCTTGGCCAACGTTGTTTTATCTCCTCTCTTCACTATCGTCGCCAACTTCCTCTACTTCTATCATATGTATTGACATTTTAATAAAGGTTTTCGGTCCACCTTTATTCACACTCATTCATTGTCTTTGATCCCCTCTCTGCGCATTCACTGTCTTGGATCCCCTCTCTGTGCTGCCAACTACTTCCTTTGTCTCTATGTATTGAATCAATTTAATGAACATTTTTGGTCCCCCTTTTTATGCACACACCTGTCTTCCTTCTCTTCTCTCCACCACCAGCCTCTTTATTCTTTTGTTTTTCTCTTCATTCAATGTCCATTTAGGTGTCCTCATTCATGATTAACTCTTTTTCTTTTCACTCTCCCCACTGCCAGCCAACTTCTTTTGTTTTTTGTGTATTGAATGTCCAACTAGGTCTTTGGTCCCACACTTCTTCACATTTTAACCTTATTTATGCAAAACCCCTCCTAAATCTAATATGTGCCTAGAATTAAAAAAAATAACTCTTAATTAATGTAATTTAAGCATTAAATGGACATGAGTTTAGTAAATTATGTATTTAAAATCAATATAAAATGCCCATTAGCAACAGCATTGGCCAGAAGTATCCTAATGGATTTAAGCATGGGTACTGGGCTAAATGTTTCGTTATAGTCAACTCCTTATCTTTGATGATAACCTTTAGCTACAAGCCTAGCTTTATAGGTAACTACATTACCCTGCATGTCAGTTTTCTTCTTAGAAATCCATTTACACCCTTTATGTTTTATCGTTTCGGGTGGGTCAACCAAAGTCTATACTTGGTGTTCAAGCATGGAATCCATTTCGGATTTCATGGCTTGAAGCCACTTGCCAAATTTTGAATTTTTTAGAACTTCTTCATGGGTAGTAGGCTCATCATCTTATATGAGCAATACATCATTATGTTAACTTATAAGAAATCCATATTTCTCTAGAACATGACTTATCCTACTTAATCTATAAACTTCTTGTGTGGCTAAAGGTTGAACTAATCATTATGAACAATAATCTTGGGTTCAAGTAGTTGATCTGCATCTGCTTGAGCATCTTGAACTTCCACAAGTTCAAATTTTCTCCCACTGTCTTCTTTTAGAAGAAACTCTTTCTATAAAAAGACAATATTATTTGAAGCAAACACCTTTTGTTCCAAAAAATTGTAGAACTGATATCCTATTGTTTCTTTAAGATATCCTACAAATAGACACTTGTCAGATTTAGCTTCTAGCTTATCTGATTGAATCTGTTTCACATAAGTCAGACAACCCAAACTTTCATGTGAGAAGGATAGGGTTTCTTACTAGCCCACATCTTATATGGAGTACCTTTAACTGACTTTGAAGGGACTCTGTTTAACACATAAACTACAGTCTCAAATGCATTTTCCCAAAATGATTTTGGCAAATCTGCTAAGCCCATCAATGACCTCACCATGTCCAATAAGGTTTGGTTTCTCCTTTTTTCCGCACCATTAAGTTGGACGTGTAAGGTGGAGTCCAATGGGATATTATCCCACTATCTTTGAGATAATTTAGAAACTCCTGGCTTAAGTATTCACCACCTCAATCTGATTGCAGTGTTTTAATACTTCTACCCAGCTATTTCTCTACTTCATTTTTGAATTCTTTGAACTTTTCAAAGCCTCATATTTGTATCTCATAAGATATACATACTCATATCGTGAATAATCATCGATAAAGGTAATAAAGTATATGAAACCACCTTTGGCATGTATGGACACCTTTCCATATACATCTAAATGTATTAAGTCCAATAGCCTAGTAGTTCATTCACCCTTTCCCTTAAAGGGTAACTTTGTCATCATGCCTAATAAGCAAAATTCACATGTGTCGTATGATTCATAATCAAATGACTCTAAACTACCACACTTATGTAGTTTAGTCACACATCTCTCACTTATATGGCCAAGATGACAATGCCATAAGTATGGTGATTTCACATTATCTCGTTTTTGTCTTTATTGTTATTGATATTTAAAACTGGATTGTACATATCTAATATGTATATTGCATTGCATAATGAACCCATAGCATAAAGCATTCCATTCAAACTAATGGAACAACCATTGTTACTAAAATTTAAATGGAAACTAATTTTATTAAGACTAAAAACTGAAATAATATTCTCAATCAATACAGGTACATAAAAACAAATAATCTAATTCTATTACAAGCCCACTATGGAGTGTCAATAATATAAGTTCTGGAAACTAATGCAGCAGCTCTTACGTTATTACCCACGTGTAAGTTTGACTCTTCCTTATTGAGTTGTTTACTGTTCTTGAGGTCTTGCCTATCAATGCATATGTGTGAGCCACAATCGGTATCCAATACCCATATGTTATTATTAGAAACAACATTAATATCAATAAAAAACATACCTGAAGTAGATGGGCCATTTGATGCCTTCTTCTATTTTAGTGACTCCAAATAGAACTTACAATTCGTCTTTTAATGGCCATCCTTGCTACAGTGGAAGCATGTTCCCTTAGGGGAACTCTCCTTAGCTTTCTTCATGACCACACCTCCCTTAAGCCTTGTGGACTTCTTCTTTTTTTAGTTCTTCCTCCTCAAACTAGAAGAGTCCACTAGCATCACAGCCATACTGTCCTTCCCAATAGATGGCTCAACTGTTTTGAGCAAGTTGATCAATTCAGGAATTGTGGTGGATATCTAGTTCATCTTATAGTTAAGCAAAAATTGTGAATAACTATCAATCACACCAGTCAAAATTAAGTCTATACTTAATTCATAATCCATTAGGAAACCCAAGGAGGCTAACCTCTCAAATATAGCCATTCATCTTCAGTGCATATTGTACTGGATACGTCCGCTCAGCCATTTTGGAGAGGAAACACAACCTCGAGATCTCGAACCTCTCCAACCTAGCTTGCCCATCAAACAACTCTGTCAGATGATATAATATGGTATGAGCATCCATAACTTTATGTTGTTTTTGCAATTATAGTGACATAGTGGCTAGCATTATACAGCTAGCCATCTTACTTTCATCAAGATGCTTTCTATATTCCTTCTGATCACTATCAGAAGCATCAGTAACAGGGGGATCAGGAAGTGGTTCTTCTAAGATGTAGCATAGTTTTTTCAACTTGAGAACTATTATCAGGTTCCTATGCCAGTTTAAGAAGTTAGGTTCAGTCAACTTATTGGCTTCCATAAATGAGCGTAGGTTCAAACTAGTGTTCATGGTGTCGATTCTTGCAACCTAATTTCAAAGAGAGAAATGCCGTTAGATTGTATGTAAATGCATACCAATTAAGACTTAAATAACGTGCAGTATGGCTCCCACTATTTTCTCGTGAATCCATAACCCTCAATATAAATTTGAGAGAACTTGTATAGAAGTTCTCTTAGTGGGTCGATATCCAATATCTCTAAGAATGACCTTAGGTTTTCCTAACAAGCCATCCTAGGTCAATCGGTAGGTACTGGTTATACCAATTACATTTATAATGCAACTATCAAATCTAGGGCTATCAATTGTTGATGTGTGCACACATATTAGGCTATCAAGTCTTGAAGTATGTACATCGCAGGTACACTACCCAACTTCGCCTCTGTCTACATTAACCTTAGGTTTGCCCAACAAATCAATGTATCTAGTTAAAACTAACCTATTAATTTGAAAATCATATTTCCATGGATCAAAAATATTCATGTAGAGTGGAATTGGGTTTACTCAACAACCCTAACTCTAAAATAACTTTGGGTCTCACCATATTAATGTAAGGCATTAATTTTAATATTCTAAGTGACGGATATCTTTTTAGGTCTCATCTAACTAGGAAGATCTTTTATATATCACACAAATATATATAGTTACTATAACTATGACATGATATGGACTTCCCAATCATATTGGGCTTAAGTCCATAACCATCCACCATGCAAGCCCACATATACTCCAAACATGCATCCTCTAATGCATAATATTAAACACATCAATTTTGGTTGCGACAAGTTATGGATCCTACATTTTGGAAGTTGATTTAGTTCTAATACCATTGTTGGGTTTCGATCATGCATTATATGCATCAATTATCAGAATACACAGTAGAAAATAAAATGAAACCTAAAAAATATAGAATCAAACATGTGCCATTAGATGTAGTAAAAAAAACATGAACTTAAGATGTGTACCTTACAATCTCCTTTGTTCTTTGTTGTATTCACTTTTTCTTGTTGTTATAAACCACAACGACCAAAGGAGGATGTCTCTAATGATATCCACACGAAGATTGAAGCCTGAAAGCTCTTAGGAAGAATGGATAGAACACACAAAAGTTGTTAGCTATGTGGTATGTTCATTGAGAGAGAATTTTAGAAGATGGTGAACAATTCACAAAATACCCTTTGTTTTCTTACAACTTTTCCCTGAAAATGGAGTGTCTTTGACACCCTTTGGACTCTCTCTAACCCCCCAAAATCAATAGAGAGATACTAGGAATTAAGTGGCTTTTAATCTCACTTAATTTAGCATGAAAACATTCAGCCCTTTTTTAAAGGGTAATTTTGTCATTTGCTTATTCGAGGGTAATTATGTCATCTTACCTTATAAGCAAAATTCACATGTGTCATATGATTCACAATCAAAAGACCCTAAACTACCATACTTTTATAACTTAGTCATGCACCTCTCATATCTTGGATCCCTATCCAAAAACATTTTTCTCATTCTTCGCATCTCCAATGCATGCGACCCATTAGGTTCTTAGTTATGTTGGCTACTTGACTTAACACTTAATTCAAGCAAGTTATGAGAGGTATCTAACAACACATCATGACTCGCAATTGATAAAAAAGTTAGTGGTTTGACTACGTTGTTCCCGTGCAATTCATCCTTTCACCATTCTATACCCTATTGGTTCAAAGTATGGTTAAAGTGCTAACTCCCACTAGACTGACTATGTCACATCTAGACCAAGTGATGTTAATTCTTATCCTTGAGGCTCATTACTTAATTAGATATGTCATTAAAGAATATCTTCATGGCACTTCTACTCTAGCTAGAAATTCCCGAGCAATAACCCTAACAAGAGGCTGTTGGTATCATCTCCTCTTATTAGAAGTAGTGAATTCTTTATTGGATGCTCAATTACCTTCGAATACCTTAAGCTGTACCCAATCACCACCCTATAATTAACCTCTGAAAGGCAACAAGGAACGAAGTCAAAATACAGGATCAGTATCTAAGATATCCTTGAGCACCTCAAGTCTGAGGATTTTTGCAACATTGTTATAATGAGACTATCACTAGCACTAGAATAGATTATCCATATAATTTTCTCATGGCAGGTCATCCAATGTACTTACTACTCTTAGTAAGGATCCATATGTTAACTCTAAACAACTTATGCTTACAGTTTATAAGATACACTACTCGATCTAATCAAGGAGTACAACATGTGCTAGTTTGTCTGGATTAATAATGTCTCGTCTCATTAATCCTATAACTAGGGATAGTTTAGACACTAAAATAATTACACATGATAGGAATCTCATTATCATGATCCCATCATGATTTCCTTCTGCTATATAATGTATCAAGGACTTTATTAATTCAATTTAAGATCACTATCAATTCATAAAGAACATTAACATCGAGTTAACGAAAATGCCTTCTTATTAGTTAAAAAGATTTGTATAATAAGTGCTAAAGGCGATTGCCTTTAGAGCACTTCTCTAACATATATGAAAGCTGATCCTTTTACTGAACCCATTGTTAAAGATGCTTTTCAACAGCATATTAGGGGTTTAAGTTTGTTAAGGATATGATGTATTTGTAAATTTACTTATGCGTTAATAGAATATGTTCTTTATTTCAATCTTATGTGAATTTGCATAGTAAATTAAGGTTTAATTGAACTTGATA
Organism: Erythroxylum areolatum; assembly: GCA_024520975.1. Taxonomy (NCBI): domain Eukaryota; kingdom Viridiplantae; phylum Streptophyta; class Magnoliopsida; order Malpighiales; family Erythroxylaceae; genus Erythroxylum; species Erythroxylum areolatum. The sequence continues at coordinate 22,542,033 of JANIJH010000004.1, forward strand.
CATATCTAAAAATTGTCACCAGGCTTGATGTTGCTCTCTCACATGAGACATCACCCCAGTGCTATAATAGCGAGTGGCATTAGACAAAGTATTGCGAGGTACTAAATTATTGGCAATCTCTTTAATTGCTTTGGCATTATTAAGGATCTTCTATATCACCTTAGCTGAGTGCTAAGATGATACTTGTTTAGTCAAACATGGAAAATGTATCTATGTAGCCTATATAAAGCCGAATTTGAGTTTATGGTGGCTCAAGTAAGTCACTTTGTGGTGTGATTGGACCGTGTTTTGTATGGTGTTATTTAGAGCATGGGAAACACTTCATACTGTGTATGTTTGAGATGATCAAATAAGGGAGTGATGAATAGGTCCCTTTCTTCATCATTGTGTGAGCCCTATGGACATCTAGTCCCCTTTTATACCCTTTGAAACTTTGACCTCTGTCATGAAGTTGAGAAATTGGCATTGCTACTTTAACATATTATCCAAGGGCTAAGAATGATACGATCTAGTGGAGTATGACTAGGAAAGCAGCTAATACTTTATGGATTGACATAAGTGTCTAAGGAAAATCATTTTGATATCACACAAGATATTTGTGACTCATTGCTTGAGCAGCTACAAAGACTTTAGTAATTGATAAGCATGAGTTGTCTATTTGGTAACCATGAGTACAAATACATTGTGGGATTTTGCCTAGTTCTTTCTAAAAAGAGGGATCAGACATGCAAAATCTAGTGCGATTATAAATGACTTAAGGTATAACGAGATCTTGAGTGACATTATATTAGTTTGATGGGGACTTAATTTAACAATTCTCACCAGTACCTTTCTCATATGATCGCACACTCCACTTCTTATATGATAGTGAGAATGAATATTTGAGTTTAAGAAATATAACATAAGTTATTATGAACAAAGCATTTGTTTCTACGAATAGGCATGTGTTACTCTTTCTAAAGCATGTGTATGAGTGTGAGATGTAGCAAAATAGTGCAAATAGTGGGTGCAAATAGTATGTCCACATTAGCATAAGTAATCCAAAGTGGACAAGTTAGCTTGGTCTTACAAGAAAAGAAAAGCCAATAAGTAATTGGTTACTTGTGGTAGTATCTAACTCTCTTTTTATCATCATAAATTGTAGAAGAAGGAATGAATTTTGCCACTTCTCTCTAACACACATTTCACACTCTCAAACATTGAGTTCTCCCTTATATTTTTATCTCTTAAAGCCACCTTCCACTAGGCTGGGGACTTGGGACAAGAATTGGTGTGAGTAACTTTGATAGTTGCTCACAACATATAGAAAAGGAAAATTCGAGCTACATTAGAGTCATTGGAGCACAAGGTGGACTTATAAAGCTAGCACAATATCCAAGGGACTTGTCATGTTAGAGATAAGGTCCCACCGCACCTTCCTTCAATTATCAACATATTTAAGAACCTAAGTTTAATTTTAATTCGAATTATAATTCAATTAAATATCAAATGAGCCTACATAAGATCTTTAATTTTAATTAGAATTATAATTCAATTAAATATCAATTGAGTCTAAATAAGATCTAATATTTCATAAGTCTTTATTTATTAAAATTCTTACATTTAACCTTTTTAAAGTTTTTCAAACTTTATAATCAAATCTAACTTGATTAAATTATCTTTTTTCTCTTTTCAATCATTTTTTACCAAAAAGCCTAAACCTCATTATAAATTGTTGTAGTGTGTAAAGGAGCTGGCAACTTTATACTTACCCCTCTCGAAACCACTTGTTGAATACCCGTAACTTGTTTGTTTAGATACCATTAAAGGCACATTTATGGTTATGGTAGTTAGAATGAATCAAATTGGAGAACAGTTTGAGTATAAGAAAAGAATTAAAGTCCAAAATAAGTTATAGATTGTTATTGTTAGACTCCAATTTTTTTTTCTAAATTATTTATTATTTTTAATTATTATTTATGATTTGTTTGTTTATTTATTTATTTTATAATTCAGTCCATTAATTTAGTGAGCATGAGTAGAAATTAGAATTTAGATGGAAATGTTAGAATTAAGTTAGAATGTAATTAGACATTAGAGACAAAATGGACATTACATTAAAATGAAGGGAAAAATTGGAATGATAAACAAAGAGAAGGGTAATTTTGGAAAACAAGACAAAATGTTGTCTTGTAATAAGAAGAAGAAGAAGAGAATCGTGAAAGAGAGAAAGAACATAAGAGAAGAACGTGAGAAAGAAAGAAAGAAGAGAAGATAATCATGGGAGCTAGGGAAGGAAGAAGAAGAAAACGTGGGAAAGCTAGGAAAGAGGAAGAATCAACTTGTTAAGGTAAATTCATCTTTCCTTCTTGCTTAGGTAGAGAAAGAAGTAGAGAAATGGGTTTGTGTTGGAAGAAAGAAGAGAAAACCATGTTCATTTTTCATGGATTTCTAAACTAGGCTTTGGTTTTTCTAACCTAGATGGACTATAGGTAGGTTAAGTTTAAGCTTAATTTTACCATTTTTGATTGTTGAAGTTTGATGAATTTTCATTGAATGTTGTTTTGAATGGAAACTTGGTTTAATTGAAAGGAATCAAGGAAACCTTACCCAAGAGCAAGAGGAAAGGCAATCTTGAGCTTGGATTCACAAGAAATTAGGTGGGTAATGTGTTTATAGTTATTGTGTGAATGAGCAATTGTTTACTTGTATGTGTATATGTTTAACTGTTTGAAATGGAATTGTTGTGAATGTGGAAAATGCATTATGATTGTTACCATGTTATGTCATAAATGATGTTATGACATTTTGTATAAGCAAAAGAGGAAATAGCTTGAAAAGCATGAAAATGTGAATATGTGATTAGTTTAATTGAGCATTAATATTTGCTTATGTTTAGGCAAGATAGAAACCATTTCATTAGTCACGTACATGTTGACCTAAAGCCTTATCCTAGCTGCTCGCTTGTGGCATATGAGATCCTAAGAATGGACTCATTTTGTTCATGTGTAAACTTTGGTTTCGCGATTTCTATCCATAGAACTCTTAAGCCATTTGGTTGTGCATTTCATTTGATTTTTTAGGCATGATTGAGTGTTATGTTTTTATGGAATTGTTATACATGATTTGTTTATGTGATAGCATCCTTAACTTTGAAGTCTTAAGTTAGAATTGTTGATGATCAATTGCTAGATTAAAATGTAATATATATAGATATGTACATAAGTTTATATGTTTGATTGTGTGAATTGTTGCTAATGGCTATAAATATATTAGCCACTGAGCTTTGTAGCTCATCCCACTATTTTCTCCTCAGGTACAGAACGAGAAGGTTAGCAATCTTTGCAGGGAATTTGGAAACTCTGAGATAGCCACATTTAGTAACTAAGTTAGTTTGATTACTTTTGAGTAGCTTTAGTAGCATATCGAACATGAGCATCCTTTGTATTTTTTGTATTAAGCTAATGATGTAGTTGGTGATATGTAACTAAAGCTTGTTCAAACTCTATTTTTTTCTAGTAATGAGAATGAGACTTGAAGAAGTTCCTTTGTGTATATTTATGTTTATTTTGTGGTTGGAGGAGATGGTTCTGGAAATGGTATGTGTATGTGTGCAAAATTTTATGGAGTGTTGGGTTTTTGGGTTGTAAGTCAAAGGTTTCGCCACGGCGAAGCTAGATCTTAGCCATGGGGAACCTTACTTGAAGGGTAATTTTACCTTTTATTTTTGCAACTTCACTGCGGCAAAGCCAGCCTTTTGCCACGACGTATTTGTCCTGAGAGGTTCTTGAATTTGATCCGGGGACTTCGTCGTCGAGAATTTGTCTTTAAGGGTGCAGTCACTCGACCTTGGGACTTCATCTTGGAGAAGCCAGATATTGGCCACGATGAACTTCTCCTAAAAGGTCCATGGAATTTTTCCATATCTTTGCCGCAATGAACTCGCCATTGCTGACAACAACAAAAAATTTCTTCTTAGTGGAAGTTTTCAACTCTTCGTTCGAACGACCATTACCCGACTGTCTTAAATTATGATCTCAGGATAGGTAATGAGACCTAGCTCCAACATTGTTTGGTATCAGAGCTTAGGATTTTAGGATTCCTAGGCTTAGAATATATAGTGGTATAAATTTTTATGATGTGTGATAAACTGTTTACATTGTGAATGGATTGATTACGCTAAGTGACATGCATATCATGCATACATGTAGGAAATAAGATTAAAATGAAACGTAAGCTAATCATTAGTGCTTAAATTGAAGGAGTAAGATTGCACCTCATAAAAGGACACAGGGAGTTTTGCAAAGATCTATTACACCTGACTCTGCACCCAGAGAGGAGAGTACGGATGAGTCTAGAGCCCTAGGAAATGCTGAGGCTTCTATAAGGCATAATAGTGGGCCCTCTCGATCGCCGGCGTATGAGTCTCCTCTTCCACAGGAGTAGGTGCCTACTCCATTAGATCCTAAGTTGTTCCAGGCATTCACTCAGGCTTTTGTCCAGGCTATGGGCTAAATACCACAAACTTCTACTCTAGCCCTAGTGAAGAAAAGAAAGCATATTGATAAGCTTAGGAAGTATGGGGTAATGGACTTTTATGGGACGACGGATCTAGAAGAAGCTGAAACCTGGTTGAGGAAGAGAGAGAGGATACTGGAGCAAATGGATTGTGAGGATGATGAGAAGACCGAGTATGCTGCAAGTTTGCTATAGGGAGATGCTTTGCATTGGTGGAAATGTGTACCAGGGAGTCTGTTGAAACCACCGGTGTTGGCAAGAAAGGATTTCCTAGCTGCTTATAAGAAGTACTTATCTGAGGTGTATATTCAGCAAAAGTAGAGGGAATTTCTGAGTCTCACCTAGAGGGAGATGACAGTGAGTTAGTATGAGCTCAGATTTACACAACTGTCTCGATATGCAGCTGAGATGATGATGAGTGAGGCAGTTAAGTCCTGTAGATTTGAAGCGAGATTGTATGTAGCCATTAGAGAAAAAGTGGTGGTGTAAAACTTCTGTGATTTTCAACAGCTGGTTGAAGTGACACTAAGGGTTGAGAATGTGGAGAACATAAAGAGTGCTGTGAACAGAAAAAGGAAAGGGAGAGAACAGTTCAGGAGGGGAGGTGGTACTCCTATATTAGAGAGGAGTGCCACGACTTTCCCTGTACAGTCGGAGGAGAGGACCACCACGTGCAAGCAAGTCCAAACAGATGAAAACTGCTTTTCATCAAGCCTCAGTGGCTGGAGGCAGTAGAAGAGGAGATGGGGATATGTCACCTATTTCTAAGTGTGATCATTATGGGAAATTCCATAAGGGGGAGTGCTATAGGTTGACAGGAGCTTGTTTCAACTATGGAGAGAAAGGACATATAGCTAGAGAGTGCCTACAATATGCAAGAAGGGAAGGAATTCAGATACAAGCTTCAAAAAAGGCTGAAATTATGGGACACAATACTGCAACTGAAGTGGGAAGTTCCGATGCATCTAAAGAAGTGAATCCTCCAGGGAGACCAAGGGGGCAAGCACTAATTAGAGTGTTTGTAGTGACAAGAGAGGAGGCAAAAACTACTCCAAAAGTTATGACTGGTATAGTTAAATTATTTGATGATGATGTTATTGTTTTGATTGATCCGGGGTCTACCCATTCCTTTGTTTCATCAAGTGGAACTGTGCATGGTAGAAATTGAGCCCATTGGATACTCGTTTGATGGTGAGTACTCCAATCGGGTAATATATTATTATTAGTCAAGTTTATAGAGATTGTGAAATATATATTAGTGGGGAACGATTAGTGGTGGATTGATTTCATTGAAGATGGGGGGATTAGCTGTGATTTTGGGCTTAGATACGTTAGAGAAATAAAATGCCAGTTTAGATTCCAAACAGAAGATAGTAGAGTTTCAGTTGGACAAGGGTAGAAAAGTGGTGCTTATGGGAGACAAAAAAGGAAGTTCACTTAGAATCATTTTAGCTTTGACGACAGAGAAAATGATGAGGAAAGGATGTGAAGCATTCTTAGCTTATGTGGTAGACACGAAGGTAGATGGAGGAAATTTAGAAGATATTCTTGTGGTAATGGAATTTTCGAATGTCTTTCCAGAGGAATTACCAAGACTAGCACCACCTAGGAAAATTGAGTTCCCATTGAGCTTCTGCCAGGTACTGCATCGATCTCAATTCCCCTTTATAGAATGACTCCGACAGAATTGAAGGAACTTAAAGAGCAGTTATAAGAATTATTGGAGAAAAGGTATATTAGGCCTAGCTATTCACATTAGGGAGCCCCAGTTCTTTTTGTGAAGAAGAAAGATGGATCATTGAGAATGTGTGTGGATTACTGGATGCTTAATCTTGTCACTACCAAGAATAAATATCCTCTTCCACATAAAAATGATTTGTTTGATCAATTATAAGGGGAAAAAGACTTTTTTACGATAGATTTAAGATTAGGTTATCACCAGTTGAGGACAAAAGAGTCTAATGTGTCAAAGACTACTTTTAGAACACGGTATGGGCATTTTGAATTTTTAGTAATGCCCTTTGGATTAACGAATGCACTTGCAGCCTTCATAGACTTAATAAATAGAGTCTTTAAGCCTTTGTTAGACTGATTTGTCATTGTCTTTATTGATGATATATTGGTTTATTCTAAGAGTGACAAGGAGTATGAGGAACATTCATGGATTGCTTTGGAAACATTAAGGAAGAAAGAGTTGTATGCCAAGTTCGATAAATGTGAATTTTGGCTAAGGGAAGTAGTGTTTCTTAGACATGTAATTTCAGAATAAGGAATACATATAGATCTAAGGAAAATGGAAGCAGTGGTTAAATGGGAAGCACCAAAGAATATAGTAAAAGTCAGGAGTTTCTTAGGTTTGGTGGGGTTTTACAGAAGAATTGTAGAGGGCTTTTCCATGATAGCAGCCCCACTTGCCAAATTGACAAGGAAGAATCAAAAGTTTGTGTGGATGGAGGAATGCCAGAAAAGTTTTGAGGAATTGAAGAATAGGCTAACAACTGTACCAATTTTGACCTTGCCTTCAGGTAGTGATGGGTATTGATATGTGTTGAATTGTTGAAGCATTTAATTATTTACAATTAGCAATTAATGATAAGAAAATGCTTAAGATACTCACTTTAATTCATATATGATTTTAGGAAAAATTTGGAAGTAAATAAATTAAAGTGAGTTGAAAGCACGACATATGGACCAATTTTCAAAGATTTATTTTTCCTTGTATTTATTGAACAAAAAGAAGACAAGAAAAAACAAAATCCAAAGAAGGAGAATTAAAATTGCTTGTTGGAAAAATGAAGAAATAATAAGAGCACCAAAATGACAATGCATAGCCAAGAAGAAGAGTAGCGCAGGAGAAGAGCAGCGTGTGTGCGTTTTAATCAAAACACACAATGTGTCTGCGTAACCCGGATACCAGTTACGTTTAATGTAGACAACAGTACTGAGTAGCAAGAAGTTGGAGGGATTTAAGTGACTAGGGGAACGTTTATTTGTCCCATTGCGCTACAGTGGACGCTATAGGCATTGCAGGTAGGTGTTAAGGCAGCTGTGTGTAGGCACAAAGAGCAGGCACAAGTGTTGGACCCCAAACTTTCAGTAGAAATTAGAAATATTAAGTGGAATTAAATGAGTATGTTTGTATAAGTATTGTGTTATATATGTTATTGTGCTTA
>JANIJH010000004.1:22554221-22569122 GCA_024520975.1 Erythroxylum areolatum
GTCTACTGTAGGCAAGTGAAGGATAGAGGTCGGGATCAGTTCGTGTCTGCATTAGTGTCTTATCGAATTGTATTCCGTAATCATTGTGCAATAATGCTTTGTATTTATAATGAGCCCATTTTGGTTTTATTGTTTTACACATTGACTGACTGTAAATTATTTTTGGATGATTGTAATAACTGAAAATGATTAATTGTGAACATGGGCTCAAGTTTCTTACTGTTTATGCCGCATTAATGAATGGTTCAACAAAAAAGAGAGGAAAAAATGTATTACTGAGTTTTGAAACTGTTTTGATTGCTCTAGCATACCACCCTCGTGGGATACGGACTAGGATATCACCATCGATATCGGGTTCGGGTCTTGCGGGAGTGGGGTGCTACAACGTGTCTGATCAATATAGATGCTGTCTACGCAACGTAGATAGTAGCTGCGTTTAACGCAGCTATCTGCATTAAACGCAGTGCTAAGGAGCAAGAGGTTAGAGAGATTTAAATGACCAGGGGGACATTTATTCATCCTATGATGCTATAGTGGATGCTATAGGCATTATAGGTAGGCGTGAAGGTAGCTGCGCACAGGCACAGAGAGCAGGCACAGGCGAGGGTTATCGCTTGGCTGAGCAACTTAGTTACTGGAGAAGGTGCTGCGGCTTATGGTTGAAGCGCGCAGAAGGAGTGACCTAGCACACCAGGGAGGAAGGCGTGAGGAGAGCTGCATGCATGGAGTGAACAGTGGCATGAATAAGAAAACTCCTTAAGCTTATTTGTCCAATCCACAAATAATGAGGGGAATAGTGCGGCATAGTGGGGCTGAGTAGGCAGTGAAGGAAAAACTAAGGGGTTTTTGGCTAGGGATTGGAATGGGGGTTGAAGTGTTTTTTCAGGAAAGACCCATGACGGGCTAGGCATCCTGACACCGATTCGAAGGTAACATCGACACCGACAACCCTGGTTAAGTATTTTTTAATTGTTTTGTTGTTTCTTTCTCTCATTAGAAATTGATTATGTTATCCTCTATTAATTAACTTAGGTATTGTGTATGGATAATCGGATATTTGTTATTGTTCAATTATTTATGTATGAACCCATTGGGTATTATGAGATGATGATTTTAATGCGTTCATTTAATCGTTAAATGGAAACCTATTGCTAGAATTCTTATATAATCCGTAATTGTTATGTTGAAATTCATGTGTAACGATTAATGATTCGTAATCATTAGGGATAACATGATCTAGGTTAAATGACGCATCGTATGTGGTTGTTGCCTTGATTAATTGGTTTTCCTACTTCATATTGCTACTACCTAATTAAATCCAGAGATCATATTCTAGGTTATTAAGTGGTTAGGTTTAATTAACGATCGTATCTTGATTAAACACTACCTAAAGGAAAACTCGGGTTAATTATTAACCCACAATTAATTGTTGGTAGGAGAGGTTAAAGAACAACAAATTATTAAAATATGTTTAGTTAGGATAAAGGCAGAGATTGAACCAAAGAGCTGGGTCCTTACCGAATTCCCCACTTTTATTATTTTTTGCATGTTTTCTTTAATTTGTTTTTATTAATTAGTTTCATTTTATTTTCTTCTATCAAAAACCAAACCCCCCTGTTGAACCTAAACATCGATTAATTTCATTTCATAAACTTTACACATACTCTCTGTGGGATCATTCCAGGCTCACCACTACTATAGTAGTAGTCTAGTTATTTTATTTTGACTAGCGTAATGACGTGTTGTCAAATTTTGGTGCTGTTTCTGGGGAGTACAGTGTTTTAGTTTTTGTTTGTGAGTTCATTAGTGTTTTGTATATATTTGTTTGTAATTAATTTCTTTTCTATTATTTTGTGATCTTTTCATTCTTTTCTTTTATAACTCATATTCTCAATCCTATAATAATGTTTGGACTGATCAACCTAACTTTTATTATAGATGGGATAATCATAAGAATTACTTCCATGATAGTTTGTAGGAGGCACAACAATTCTCATAGAGACTAGAAGCTTCCTATTACGACTCCGGTCCATCTCTGGAAGAGTTGAATAATATTGTGAAAAATTGCAGGAGAATACCCTATAATTCTAGAAGCATGGAGGGCAGTTTCTAAGAAACACATGGTCTAGCATTTAAGATTCAGAGAGTCAACACGATTCAGGTGCATCTTTAGAAGAAATTGTTAAGAATCTAGCTGCTAACACTTTGCAATTTCAATAAGATACGCAGCAACAGTTGCAAGAATTCCGACAAGAGACAAAAGCAAGGCAACAAAGGATGGAACACCTAATGGGTCAAATAGCAATAAGGCTCGATCACCTAGAATTGCAAAGCGAAAAGGAGCAGCTGTATCAACCCGAGGTGTATCCAATGGACGTTTGTTCGGAAACTTTACAAAATGATGAGGAACTTAAGAATTTTAAGGTCAACCCTCAACGAATTGTTTGTGTTGAAGAAGTGGAGAAGGAGCTCGAAGCTAAAAAGGACATATCTTTTAGCTCAGAGCTAAGTACTGAGTCCTTAATTATTTTTGAAACTAACTCTTTACCTTTACATAACAGATTGGAGGAGTTAAATGATAAAGAATAAGGTGAAAAGATGTTGGAAATATTTCTAGAGTGTATGGTCTCGGTCAGGAGTGAGAATCTGAGGATAGGGTAGACACTAAAGGAGGATGATGATCAACTAAGGCCCTATCTGGAACTACCTCACGTGGAGGAGCCGCATGTGATACCTGAAGATTACAATTTTGTAACGTGAGGAGAAGAAGGAGATGAGCCAGTGACCCTAAAACAAAGGCGCTTCTTGGGAGGCAACCCATGGGAAGTAAATTTCTTTTTCTTTACATTTTCGCGTTATTTTTTATATGCATGTTTTTTTATTTGTTTGTTTTACTTGTTTTTAAGTTTTCAATCAAAACGAGAGAAAGAATAAAACAATTGAAACAAACATTTTCTCGTTTTCTATTGCTTATAGGATTATATAATCAAGATTAGAGTGTGGATTGACTAGAGAATTTCATAGCAACTTTAGCATATACTTTTGCTCTTGTGATTGGTCAATATACATTATCTTTAGAAGAGTAGTGACTAATGGTAGACAAAGCTGGTGAGATTTTGAGCCTTATTTGACTAACACATCCATATCAGTCTCATTAGCTTTTGATAATGTGTGACCTTTATGACATGTACATCCAAATTTTGTGTTGAACTTCTATTCGAGACCACATTTTTATCACATACATTAACATGGATATGATTAGGCTTTCTTTATTTTTTATAAACTACATTAGCCAAATAACTTATTCTATTGACATGATTTTTCCCTTGATAAACCCCTTTGAGCTTTAGCCTTTCTTTTTGTATAAATCACATTTTATTCTTTTAAACTTAACCAAATGTCCTACCCAAATCATGAAGCTAGTGGAATATTTGTGATTGTTGAGTTTGTGGATGTACAAAATTCTAAGTGTGGGGGTGTACATATGTGAGGGTTGGTTATAATGTTGGGATGTTGATTTATTTCTTGTCATTGAGATTCTCATGTTAATGTAGTTTATTTTAATTTTTTATAATAAAAAAAGAGAAAGAAAAAAGATAAAAAAAGGGGAAAAGAAAAGAAAATGAAAAAAAGAAAGAAAAAGAAAAAAAGAAAGAAAAATTGTTTAAATAAATGTATGAAGGAGTAATTGCATATGTGTTAAAAAGTTGTTTATGGTTTATGCATCTTCCTAGAGTTGTAATAGAAGTGTTATTTGAGTATGTTGAATATGAGGTAGAGATTGGATTGGAAGGTTCACTCTTGTGATTTCATTGGCATAAATTGTATGAGTGATTCCCTTAGATTGGTATAGGCTTCATGTGGTTTGTGTGTGAGAGCTGAATGGGTTTGTGAAATGTAAATGTTACATTCGTCATAACTGACGATACCCAGTTTTTGATAAGTGTTGCTTTGTTTCACTAGCTTTGATGACTTTCATGCTAATTGACCAAAATATATCTAACCTCACCTTTTCCCACGTTACAACGTTGAAAAGTCCTCTGATTCATAATTTTGCAAGTGAACATTAGTAGTGAAGAAATGAAATAATATGTAAAGTTGTGGATTGTCATGATCATGAATGGTGGAATATATGTTAGTTAAACACATTTTTCGAGTCTACCATTAGATTGCTCAGTTTTTGAAGATGATGCCTATTGATTGATCATAAGTAAAAGCTTGAAATGTTGAATTCTTGTTATGATAAAGTCATTCATCTTTGTTTATGATGATATAGTCTTGGAAAAAATATGGAAACTGAGTCAATGTTTTGGATCAATGATCTTAATTTTGATGTTTTGCCCGAGGATGGTCAAAAGCTAAGTATGAGGGAAATTGATATGTGTTTAATTGTTGATGCATTTAATTATTTACACTTAGCGATTAATGATATGAAAATGCTTAAGATACTCACTTTAATTCATATATGATTTTAGGTACAATTTGGAAGCAAAGAAATTAAAGTGAGTTGAAAGCATGACATATGGGTCATTTTTTGAAGATTTATTTTTGCTTGTCTTTATTGAACAAGAAAAATACAAGAAAAATCAAAATCCAAAGAAGGAGAATTAAAAATGCTTGTTGGAAAAATGAAGAAATAATAAGAGCACTAAAACAACAATGTATAGCCAAGAAGAAGGGTAGCGTAGGAGAAGAGCAGCGTGTGTGCATTTTATGCAAAATGGACAACGTGTCTGCGCAGCGCAGACGCTCTCTACGTAGATAGCAGGTGCATTTAACGTAGACAGCTGCATTTAATGCAGCGCTGAGGAGCGAGAGGCTAAAGGGATTTAAGTGAATAGGGGGACGTTTATTCATCCCATCGCGCTACAGCGGACGCTATAGACTTTGCGGGTAGGCATGAAGGCAGCTACGCATAGGCATAAGCGCGGGTTATGTTTTGGCTGGGCGGCTCAGTTGCTGGACAAGGTGCTGCGGCTTATGGCTGGAGCACGTAGGAGGAGTGACCCAGCACAGCAGGGAGGTAGGCGTGAGGAGAGCTACATGCATGGAGTGAACAGTGGCGTGAATTAGAAAACTCCCCAAGCTTATTTGTCCCATCCAGAAACAATGAGGGGAATAGTGTAGCATAGTGGGGCTGAGTAGGCAGCAAAGGAGAAACTAAGGGATTTTTGGCTAGGGATTGGAATGGGGGTTCAAGCATTTTTCAGGAAAGACCCATGAAAGGCTAGGCATCTCGACATCGATTCGGAAGTGACATCGACACCGACGACCCTGGTTAAGTATTTTTTTAATTACTTTTTTGTTTCTTTCTCTCATTAGAAATTGATTGTGTTATCCTATATTAATTAACTTGGGTATTGTGTACGAATAATTGGATTTTTGTTATTATTCGATTATTTGAGTATGAACCCATTGGGTATTATGAGATGATGATTTTAATGCATTCATTGTGTCGTTAATTGAAAACCTATTGCTAGAATTTTGATATAATCTGTAATTGTTATGTTGAAATTCATTTGTAGCGACTAATGATTCGTAATCTTTAGGTATAACATGACCTAGGTTAAATGATGCATCGTATGTGGTTGTTGCCTTGATTAATCAGTTTTCCTAATTTGTAATGCTACTGCCTAATAAATTTTAGAGATCGTATCCTAGGTTATTTGGTGAATAGGTTTAATTAACAATTGTATCTTGATTAAACACTACCTAAGGGAAAACTCGGGTTAATCATTAACCTACGATTAATAGTTGCTAGGAGAGGTTAAAGAACAACAAATTAATAATATATGCTTAGTCAGGATGTAGGCAGAGATTGAACCAAAGAGTTCCCCACTTTTATAATTGTTTACATGTTTTTTTTAATTTGTTATTATTAGTTAGTTTCATTTTATTTTCTACTTTTAAAAACAAAACCTCTCGTTAAACCTAAACACCAGTTAATTTCATTTTATAAACTTTACACACACTCTCTGTGGGATCGACCTAGACTCACCACTGCTATAATAGTAGTCTAGTTATTTTATTTTGACTAGCATAACGACGTGCGTTCAGGTATATAATGTATAATGATGTCTCAAGGAAGGGATTGGGCTGTGTGTTGATGTAAGGAGATAAGGTGATTGCTTATGCTTCTAGGCAATTAAAACCTTATGAGATGAATTATCCTACACATGACTTGGAGTTAGCTGCAGTAATTTTTGCCTCGAAAATTTGGAGACATTACTTGTATGGAGTCACCACCTGGGTATTTATGGACCCAAGAGTCTTAAGTATCTGATGAGCCAAAAGGAGTTAAATTTAAGGCAAAGAAGGTGGTTACAACTATTGAATGATTATGATTTGATGATAGATTACCACTCGGGGAAAGCAAATGTAGTAGCGGATGCACTGAGTAGGAAGTCTACTATGGCACATGTGGGGACAGTATATTTTCCTTTATTAAAGGAATTAGCCAGATTTAAGGTAACATTGAGGCAAGTTGAATATGGTTGTGTATTAGCTAATTTTAGAATAAGACCAGTATTGAATGAGAAGATTAAGGAATTGCAGGAGTAAGATGAGTATTTGAGAAGGCTCAAAGAAGAGATTAAAAATGGTAAACCTACTGAAATAGAGATAAGAGAAGCTGGATTGATGGTAGTAGGTAATAAACTATATATTCTCGATATGTTAGAATTGAAGGATGAAATTCTTGATAAGGCACACAATGCTCCCTATGCAATGCACCTGAGGAGTACGAGAATGTATAGAGATTTGAAAGAGCACTTTTGGTGGAGAGGAATGAAGAAAGATGTTGTAAAGTATGCTAGAAAATGCTTAGTGTGTCTGCAAGTTAATGCAAAACATCAAACACCTATTGGTAAGCTTAAACGTTTGTCTATTCCTGAATGGAAGTGGGAAAGATTACGACGAATTTCTTAGTGGGATTGCCAAGAACTAGCAGGAAGCATGATGTAATAATGGGATTCTAAGTGCTGGGAAAACACATTTCTTGCCAATTAAACAGATAGATACTTTGAATGCTTTGGCCAAGAAATATATAGATGAAATAATCAGACTTTATGGGATTCCAAGTTCTATAGTCTCGGATAGAGATCCTAGGTTCACTTCTAGATTATGGGAAAGTTTACAAGAGGCTTTGGAAACTAAGTTACACTTTAGGACAACTTACCGTCCACAAACTGATGGTCAATCAGAGAGAACGATATGAACATTGGAGGCTATGTTAAGAGCTTGTGTTATGGATTTCAAAGGCTTATAAGATGATCATTTGCCTTTAATTGAATTTGCTTACAATAATTCCTATCACTCAGGAATTCAAATGACATCTTATGAAGCTTTATATGGTTGGAGGTGCAGAACTCCTATTTGTTGGGATGAGGAAGGTGAAAGGAGACTTTTAGGGCTTGAGTTAGTACAAATTATGTAACATCCCATCCCCATATTAAGGGTTAGAATTTAGGTTTCAATAATGGAGAGTTAGAAAATTTTGCATGTCATGCTCAGCAAAATGTCAGCATACATGCATGTGGATTTGAATCTTTGCATACCTAAAATTAATTGTACATGCATTCACTGGCTTTTTGGGTATGTTGAATAGTAATGGGATAGATTGAGAATTGTGGTTATAGTGAATAAGTTGACTGAAATGGGGTAGAAAGACTAGAAATGAAAATTTAAGTGTTGGATTTAGTGAAGGAAAATAAATTGGAGAAGTTTACTGACAATATATAGTATGGAATTTTTGGATAGTGGAGATGCTCATGAGTTTAGGACGGATCGTCTTGTGAAGGCGCTTCGTCTTGTGAGGACGGATTGTCTTGTGAAGACGCTTCGTCTTGTGAAGACGTTTCATCTTATGAAGACGCTTCATCTTATAAAGACATTTCATCTTGTGAAGACGCTTTGTCTTATGAAGTCGCTTCATTTTGTGAGGATGGATCGTCTTATGAAGATGTATCATCTGGTGACGTCATATCGTTTGGTGAAGACATCATATTGTCTGGTGCACTATTCACTTTGAATCATCTGGTGCACTATTCACTTTGTATCGTCTGATGCACAGTTCATTTTGTATCGTTTGATGCACTGTTCATTTTGTATCATCTGGTCCCATTTTTGACCCTATAGACAATTAAATTTGTCTTTGAAGTCTTCATGAAAGTTGTAGGTCTTGAAGTTATCTTTTGAACCATCTAAAGAACATCTTAATCTGAGTTATCTAGAAAAAGTTATGACCATTTTTCTAATTCATCTAACCCTTCATCTGGGTTAATCTGATCCTATCGTCTGGTCCCACTTTTGACCCTACAGATGATAGAATTTGTCTTTAAGGCCTTCATAAAGATTGTAGATCTTAAAGTCCCCTTTTGGACCATCTAAAGAAATACTTGATCTGATTGCAAGATATCTTCTGTGTACTGTTCATAACCTTCTTCTGGTGCACTGTTCATTTTGTATAATTTGGTCCAAATTTGACTCTCTAGACGATAGAATTTTCCTTTAAGATCTTCATGAAAATTATAGACCTATAGCGAAAGTTATGCTAGTTTCCCCAAAAGAAAAAGGTTTAATATGATGAGGATAGAACCTTGTTTGATTTTTTTCGGCCATAACTTTGTCATCCGGTGTCCAGATGACATAATTCTTAGACCAATAGATTCATAAGACATTTAGTTACTTCTCCACCAAATATCATAGCCCTTTGAATTGATTTGGTTGGTGAATTTAAGATGGAAATGTGACAGTGCTGAAGCATGGTAATTGATAGGATTAATTTATTGAACATACTTCAGTGTTTTGATTATATCTAGATCTATAGGATTCCAAATGAGTTGATTTTTGATTTGGAGTAAACTAGAGACATAAGACATAGGGGAACATGTTTCTATAAGAAAGTGTTACAAAATGACTTTAGTATCATGGTCAAAAAGTACATGTAAAGTTTACCTAAAATGATGATTTATGGGAAAAATATGAAAGTGAGCAAGAGGTTATGACTTATGATTGTAGTGGTATTACTGAGTTTTAAACTTAAGTATAAATTATACTTAAGTAAGTCTTAATGAAGGGAAGTGGATAAGTGCATAAGAAATGGCCAGGTGTCCTCGCTAAAGTTAAGATTTTTATTACCTTGAAAGATAAGTTGTTGTCCTTGTCTTTATCCTTCTTGAAGCTTCTTTACCTAGTTTTTCCTCCAACACAGAGTCTTTCATCAAAATTTCACCAAAGTTAAATCTTGCTTTTCTTTGTTTGTCATCACTTCCATTTTGATATTTCTTTCTTCTACCCCAAGAAAAACTGAACCCTCTGTCAACTTTCAAGTTAATTTATGTGGTTGTATGAAGGATCAGGATTACGTAATTTTGCAGATATTGGAGCTTTAAACAAGTAAGCTTGTTATGATTATGTATTTTTGCATGAAATGAAGCATGCATCATTAGTTCACTACTAAATGGTTAAGAACAGTGATATTCTTATTTTCTAAAAAATGAATGAGGAGGTTTAGGGTGTCGTACATGGGGATTTTCTTTAGATTTGATGACTAAATTGTTATAGGATAGTGTTAAACCAATTTTTGGAGTGGAAAGATTAATGAAAATGTGTAATGGAGTGAAAAAACGATCAAAGTGATAGTCAGAGGAATAAATGAAGAAAGTACAAGAGTTATGAAATGAGAATGAGCTTAAGATATGAAGTTTGTTAAAGTAACCGGGATTGTCATTAACCATGCATTGTACATAGTTCATTTATATAATTGTACATAAATAAATGCTTATAAGTGTAAAATTATTAATGAGTGTGTAATGTGTGTCTTGCATAAATGGGTTGTGCAGGTCAAGTGTCCGCATTCAGGGGTTTCTAGAATTTGGAAGCAAAAGCTAATCTGGAGCGTACTGTGAGTAGACCTAGATGGTCTCATTCATTGTTTGTTCTGTTTTGAATTTTGTATTGATTACTTACTGAATGCTCATATGAATGTGAATGATTTTGTTGGTTTTCAGACAAGAGATCCGATGATTGTGACACTTGGTTGAGATATTGAAGTGCTGCTTGTATGTGAATGAGATGAACTAAGTGTACATAATTTGAAGATAAATGTGTTTTGAATCTGCATTTGCATATGAATGGAAGTGTAATTCTCAACTTTACTGCTGAATGCTGGACTAAGTCCGATGATATGTGAATGTGAGTGAATGGGAATATGCAAATGTAATTGATGCATTTCATTTCATGAATGCATGAAACATAATATTAGTTGTGACCAGAGTAGCCACCGATTAGAGCTTAAAGCTCAATGTGTGAAAAAGAGCCTAGAGCTCAAAAGTGATTCAGAGCTTAAAGCTCAAAGTTTAATTAGCCCGGTATCCACAATAGATACGGGATAGTTTCAGAGACTCAAGCTTAACGTTTAATGAGCCTGATGTCCAGTGGATACAGGATTGTTTAGGCACTCAATCACAACAAAGTAACAAATAGAAAGTGGGTCTCATGTGCAATGCATATGCAAAATATGAGTGATTAAATTGTATTGAATGTGAAGTGTGAAATGTGTGATTATGTGAATTATGTGTTACGTGATTAGGTGAGCCATCGATGATGGTCACTCATTGAGTTCGCAAAACTCACCCAAAATTTGCAAATATTTTTCAAGACTTAGAAGAATACCCCGTTAGGCAAACGGGAGTATATCTATAGCATATAAGTGAGGGATAGAGATTGGAATCAGTTCACATCTGCATTGTACTTCTTTATTTTATATTGAATTGTATATTCTGCAACTTTTGTATCAAATTATATATTCTGAAAGTTTTGAAAAATGTGTATATGTTTTATATTGTAATGTAAAGACATTATGACTAAAGTATTTTATATTTGTGAAAGGGCCCAAATGGCTATTGAAAATTTTGTTGATTGTATTGTTATGATTGAAAAAGTTTATGAATAAAGAGGTCCCAAATTTGGTTATTATTTTTGCATATTATGTTGTTGTTTTAAAAAAAATTATACCTGATTTAATGATTGAGTGTTCTAGCACGCCGCCCTCAAGAGGCACGGACTCGAATATCACCCATAGATGTCGGGTACGTGTCTTATGGGAGTAGGGTGCTACAAGTTATAGTTGTCACGATTAAACTAGTGAAATAGAGACTCAAAGCAGCTCAAGACAGAATGAAGAGGTATACGGATGCACATAGAAAGGAGATAGAATTTGAAGTTGGAGACAAAGTGTTTCTTAAAGCCTCTCCATGGAAAGGAGTTTTCAGATTTGGTAAGAAGGGCAAGCTTAGTCCAAGATACATAGGCCCTTATGAGATCATTGAGAAGATTGGGCCTTTATCCTACAAGTTAGCCTTTGCCATCATAATTGTCTAAGATTCATAATGTCTTTCATGCATCAATGTTGAGGAAATACCGATCGGATCCTTCACACATAGTTCAACCTTTAAAGGTTTAATTAAGGAAAGATTTGACTTATGAGGAACAACTAGTGGAGATTCTAGATTCGAATGAAAAGGTCTTGAGAAACAAGATAGTGACGCTGGTTAAAGTCTTATGGATGAACCATGAAAAAGAGGAGGCAACATGGGAGTCTTTTGAAGCAATGAAAGAGAAGTATGCACACCTCTTAAATGACTCAGGTAAGAATTTCGAGGACGAAATTTTTTTAAGGGAGGAGAGTTGGACCCTGAATTTTTTCTAAATTATTTATTATTTATTATTTGATTAATTATTTGTTTATGATTTGTTTGTTTATTTATTTATTTTATAATTAAGTCCATTAATTTAGTGAGCATGAGTAGAAATTAGAATTTGGATGAAAATGTTAGAATTAAGTTAGAATGTAATTAAACATTAGAGACAAAATGGACATTACATTAAAATGAAGGGAAAAATTGGAAGGATAAATAAAGAGAAGGGTAATTTTGGAAAACAAGAAAAAATGTTGTCTTGTAATAAGAAGAAGAAGAGAATTGTGAAAGAGAGAAAGAAGAGAAGAGAAAAACATGAGAAAGAAAGAAAGAAGAGAAGAAAATCGTGGGAGCCAGGGAAGGAAGAAGAGAAAAACATGGGGAAGCTAGGAAAGAGGAAGAATCAACTTGTTAAGGTAAGTTCATCTTTCCTTCTTGCTTAGGAAGAGAAAGAAGTAGGGAAATGGGTTTGTGTTGGAAGAAAGAAGAGAAAACCATGTTGATTTTTCATGGATCTCTAAACTAGTTTTTTGGTTTTTCTAACCTAGATGGACTATAGGTAGGTTAAGTTTAAGCCTAATTTTACCATTTTTGATTGTTGAAGTTTTATGAATTTTCATTAAATATTGTTTTGAATGAAAACTTCGTTTAATTGAAGGGAATAAAGGAAACCTTACCCAAGAGTAAGAGGAAAGGCAATCTTGAGCTTGGATTCACAAGAAATTAGGTGGGTAATGTGTTTATAGTGATTATGTGAATGGGCAACAGTTTGCTTGTAAGTGTGTATGCTTAATTGTTTGAAATGGAATTGTTGTGAATGTGGAAAATGCATTATGATTGTTACCATGTTATGTCATAAATGATGTTATGACATTTTGTGTAAGCAAAAGAGGAAATAGCTTGAAAAGCATGAAAATGTGAATATATGATGAATTGAATTGAACATGAATATTTGCTTGTGTTTGGGCAAGAGATGTTAGTGATGTGTATGTTAACCTAAAGCCTTATCCCGACTGCCTGCTTGTGGCATATGAGATCCTAAGAATGGACTCATTTTGTTCATGGTATAAACTTCGATTTCACCATTTCATTCCATAAAACTCTCAAACTATTTGGTTTTGCATTTCGTTTAATATATTGAGCATGATTGAGTGTTATGTTTTGATGGAATGTTTGTACATGATATGTTTATGTGATAGCATCTTTAACTTAGAAGTCTTGAGTTAGAATTGGTGATGATCAATTGCTAGATTAAAATGTAATATATATATAGACATGTATATATGTTTATATGTTTGATTGTGTGGCTTGTTGTTGCCAATGGATATAAATATATTAACCACTGAGCTTTGTAGCTCAACCCACTATTTTCTCCTTAGGTGTAGAACGAGAAGGTTAACAATCCTTGCAAGGCATTTGGAAACTTCGAGATAGCTACATTTTGTAACTAAGTTAGTTTGATTACTTTCGAGTAGCTTTAGCAACATATCGAACATGAGCATCCTTTGTATTTTTGTGTTAAGCTAATGAAGTAGTTGGTGATATGTAACTAAAGCTTGTTAAAACTCTATTTTGTTCTAGTAATGAGAATGAGACTTGAAGAAGTTCCTTTTTGTATGTTTATGTTTATCTTGTGGTTGAGTTGTGATGGTTGTGAAAATGGTATGTGTATGTGTGCAGAATTTTGTGTTGAATGATGGATTTCTGGGTTGCGAGTCGAAGGTTTCATCGTGGCGAAGCCAGATCTTGGCACGACGAACCTTTCCCAGAGGGTAATTTTATCTTTTTTTTGCAACTTCACTGTGGCGTATTTGTCCCGAGAGTTTCTTGAATTTGATCTGAGGACTTTACCGCGGCAAAGCCAAACTTTCGCTACGATGTATTTGTCTTGAAGGGTGCAGTCACACGACCTTGGGACTTCATCATGACGAAGCCAGATGTTAGCCCCGATGAACTTCTCCCAAAAGGTCCATGAAATATTTCCATACCTTCGTTGTGGTGAACATATACTTTACCGTGGCGAATTCGCCACTACTGATAACAAAAAAAAATTCTTTGTGGAAGTTTTCAACTCTTCGTTCGAACGACTGTTACCTGATCGTCTTAAATTGTCACATCGAGATAGGTAACGAGACCCGACCCCAACAGTTATTCATACTTTTATTATATTTTATGAATTAACCATCTTATTAAATTTAAAATGATCTTGAATTTCAAGAAATTGAATAACAAGTTTTATTTTTCTTTCACTATGTGCGTGGTCCAATCTTTCATCGATTTTCTAACATTATTATTAAACCCATATATAATGTTATAACTTGATTAATCTTTTTGTTATCGCTGATTATAATTTTGGAATTGAAATGAAAATAAAGTGCAAACTGTAATCCCAAAATTAGATTTGCGATCAAATATTCTTTAGATTTGAAAAGTTTAGATTACAGATGTAAACTCTTAATTACCAAATAGGATTATAGGAAGTTTTATAAAACATTAAACCCATAGTTCATTTGAAAGATATGAAATCTAGAAGCCTGAAAGTTACAAAACCTTAAACCATAACAGATATAATCATAAATTTTTTGTTTCCAAAATAAGGCCTCCATAATAACCACAAGCCATATATCCAATTTTTACAAACCCAAACATTTTTTCTATAGATGTGGTTATTCTTACATTGTTTCTTTTATTATGATGGCAATTCTAAGTATTTGTGGAACTCTTGCTATTAGTTTGTGGAACTTTTCTTGGCGGTGATTTTTGTTAGAGAAGGTGACATTTACTAATGTTGCCTACCATTTTATTGTCGTGAGCAAAGAGATGATGATATGTATGGCTAGATGTAGCAGTAATTCTCTATGACAACTCGTTGGTAAGTTTAAGGGGTTTTTAGGCAAGTTATAAATGTTGGAGTTCTAAAACTAGTGACTTGTAGTTGTCTTTACTGTGATTGGACAGAACGTGCTAGAGTTGTACGATGATGGTGGATGACAATCGGGGTTACTGCATGTGTTATTAGAGATGCAAATTAGTGACGGTGTCTTAAAATAGAAGATGATAAGTGCACGACAGGGGTTAGTGATAGTAAATGGTGGCTCTAACGCTGCGTTTGGTTAGCGTCTCTGGTAGCTGGAGTCGGAACGGAACAGAACGGAACAGAACAGAAATTGGGGACAGAAAGCTGTTTGGTTTATGGTGGACA
>JANIJH010000004.1:22622541-22634300 GCA_024520975.1 Erythroxylum areolatum
GGCGACTTATCAGTACCGAGCAAGCATAAGTCGACTTACACATGGTACAAGTCGACTTACCACTTACAAATATAGATGTGTGAGATGAAATAAATGACAATTAGAAGATGAGATGATGAGCGATATATGAAAAAGTTGTTGAGTTAGGTTGATTTTCCACTGTGAGCGCACAGCTGATAGTGGGATCACCATGACAATTGAAAATATCAAGAATATGGGTATAATATGCATGGAAATGATATAGGAAGCAATCGGTGATTTATTGAATAAGTGCTAATTATAGTTCTTATAGTTCAAAGTCCAAGATGAGTTAGAGTAAGATGTGAGAGTACTTGTAGTGATTGATTGGGAAAGAATTGAGATTGTTAATGATGTTATCATATGCGATGAATTTGAGGAAAAAGAAGAAGGACACGATTATGGCATAATATCCACGATCGACGACTGGCACAAAAAAAGGAGAAGAGTTATCTAGAATTGAATGGGATTAAAGTACCCTTAGTCTAAGCCACTAAATGGTGAATCGACATAAATATGTCTCTAGATAAGATGAAATGATTGTGGCGATATATGCCAAGGTATTAGAGTAAATGAAATTGTTTAGTGCCTCACAGAGCCTCATTATAAGGGATGTCCCGATCATGTAAGCTATGGCATAAATTGATCCTATTGAGAGATTATGAATAGTTAAAATTGATCTTCTTGAGGTACTAAGAATGACTCATAAGTAATTATGAAAAATAGTTGATTGATAAGGATTTCATGAACAATATCGATGATCGTAGCAAGAAATCTTCTTTCAAAGAAGAATTTCCCTAAATTGGGTTAAGTTGATCAGACGATTCAGTTTATGAGTGGTAATTGAAGAATCAAATTGGAAATGAATATGTAATAAATCAAAAGTGAATAATGGAGTCATATCCCAAGTGGAGACTCAGGCATAAGAAGTAGAATATGCTACTGAGAGTGTATGCATTTTGTTTGATGTAAAGTATCAAACTCCGCGAGTGGATGTCAAATTCGAGGTGACACTATTGTAAATGTGAAGAGAATAAAGATCCACATTATATGCGATGTAACTATGTTCGGGAGATCCAAATTGAATATGAGGAAGTGATACCAACACGCAAAGTGAAGTTTACAAATAAATTGAAAATGTGTGGAGGAATTAGTACGATTAAATAGGCATTTGAATAAGTCGATGTGAATTAAAGGAAATCAAATGAAAAGAGAAAATCATTAGAGACAAGAGGTCAAGTGGGAGACTGAAAATTACATGAGATAATATTACCTTAATTGAGGAATTTGTCACTTAAGGACACAAGGAAAATTTGAGTGATATCTGTTGGAATTAATAATACCCAATAGCATTATGATATTGAAGATTTAAGTGATCCAAGCAAAATTGTATCAATTAGTGACTGTGATCATAGATGGGATTTTGAGTGTGTTTGAAAAATACATAGGGACGTTTTGAATATTTGAGGAAAATGGCACTGATGATAATTATATCATTTGGATTTGGAGATTATGTAGTATATAATGAAGTTCCACATCAGAGAGTAAGATGCAATATGTTGTAATAGTATAAAGTGGTTTTTGTATGCATAAAGACAATTAAGGTCTTATGAATTGATTTTGATACATGGTTTAGAATTGTTATGATAGAAATCGCTTTGGGGTCTTGGGGACATTAGATGTACAAAGTCATTTTTGGAATATACAAATGAGTTCTATACTGGTAAAGGTGGTGTATAATCTGACATATTGAACAGACAATTCTATAATGAAATAGTGCAAAGTCAGATATTGAGGTTACCAAATCTAGTGCAATGAAGAGTGCAAAATGACGAGTGGAATATGGGGCAAAATGAAGTGTTACTAGTTGCATTGAAATTTAAGATCAATTCTACTGGAAAGAAGTAAGAAAACCTAAAAGCTAAGGATTCAAAATTGTGAATCCCATAGAAGAATTGTAAACGAATATGAACTTTCGAGTGAAATCGAAAGAATGATATTTGGTGATTGAAATAGGAAGTATGTGTACCCGATGAAGATGATTGAGCAAAGAAAGTGTTAGAAAAGCCTAAGTAACAACCTAAGCTAGACATTCTAGTAGGAATACGCTAAGATTGTATTTTAGCCGCTAAGGATGTAGAAACAAGTGGTTGAATGTTTGAACTACCAACAGTTTTAAATGTTGGGAATATACTTGAAGCTTATATTTTTGAGTTCATAGGAAGATGAGATTGAGGTATAATTCAAATTGATTGCAGGCATTACAATTGTGACCATAGTGGCATCATTAGAAGCAATATGGGGCATTGTATGACAGAAAGGTGGTCATTCACCCTTACATTGAGATAAAGAGGGCCTAAAATGGTATAAGGCCATAATAAATGTGAGATACTATTAGTGAGTGAGATGAATCTGAAATAAGAGTAAAGTGACTCATGAAAGATAAATGAGGTCGGTGGATCAACACTGGATTTAGGGAATATAGTGAAATGGACATAAGAGTTGAATGTATTAACACAGAAGAGAAGTGAATTGTCAAAGGAGAGATGAAGTGTTTTTGTGAGTACCACCTTGGCAAGGTGTGCTCAGATTTAGAGAAAGGATAGGTTAAGCTATTATGAATTGGTTTGTATGAAAATTATTATGAGTTAAGTGTTACTAGTGAAAGAGGTTTTAGATTCATAATATGTGATATGTGAATAGGTTAAGAAATAATGGTATGGTCAATAGAGATAGATTGGCAACTTACGAAGTAAAAGTTAGTGAGTAATCTGAAATATACCGATGAAATAGTCAAGATAGTGTGATAACTAAATCAGTGATTGAAGGACCGATTGAGTTATCAGCTGTGGTCATTTGGAAGAGAGTATTTGAGTGAGGAAGTAAATGGGAAATAGAGAAGCATATGAGGAATTAATACCTCTACCGTATTGATCAATCATATGAGAATTTCGGGGACAAAATTTATTAAGGGGGAGAATCGTAACATCCCATCCCCATTTAAGGGATAGAACCCAGATTTGAAATGGAGAGAATAGCAATGTGAGAGTTATGAGAAAAAAATTTACATTTCATGCCCAGCAGCATGCCAGCATACATGTATGTGAATTTGAATCTTTGCACATACAAAAATAAGTGTACATGTATTCATTTACAACTTTCAGGTATGATTGTTTTTAAATGTGATTTTATTGAAAATGAGAAGTAGAGGGAGTTGAAAGAGTGATCTCGGTATGAGTTGTGATAAGGAAAGAATTGGAAACAAAAGTGGTAGTTGATCTGAAAATTGTTCACTAAGTGTGCTTTGGTCTGTTAGCCATAAATTTTTCTCTAGTTATCAAAATAAGAAGATTCTTTGTTTGGATTAATCTAGAAATATATGGCTACATTTCTTATGAAGATATTGAATTTCAATTCTATCTCTAAGAGCCTCAAAATTTGTCATAAAGTGAGAACTGAGTGAAGTACATTGGTGGATGAATGTAAAATTCATCTTCAGACTTTAAAGGAAAATTTGGGATTGATCTAGATAGATTTTGACATAGTTGCCTTCTTGAAGTTGTAGATCCTTCTGTTATCTTTCCAATGGTATACGGTATGAGAATTTTGGACATTAGAGTCAAAAGCTATGCCAATAGTAAAACATCTTCTTTGTTTCGTTCCTTCTGTGTTTTGCTCCTTTTGAGTTTTGTTCCTTCTGTGTTTCGTTCCTTCTGTGTTTTGCTCCTTCTAATTTTTGTTCCTTCTGTGTTTAATTTCTTCTGCGTTTTGCTCCTTCTGAATTTTGTTTCTTCTGTGTTTAGTTCTTTCTGTGTTTTGCTCCTTCTGAGTTTTGTTTCTTCTGTGTTTCGTTCTTTCTTTGTTTTGCTCCTTTTGAGTTTTTTTTCCTTCTATGTTTCGTTCCTTCTGTTTTTTTGCTCCTTCTGAGTTTTGTTCCTTCTGTGTTTTGTTCCTTCTGTGTTTTGCTCCTTCTGAGTTTTGTTCCTTCTGTGTTTCGTTCCTTCTATGTTTTGCTCTTTCTGAGTTTTGTTCCTTCTCTATTTCGTTTCTTCTGTGTTTTGCTCCTTCTGAGCTTTGTTCCTTCTATGTTTTGTTCCTTTTATATTTTGCTCCTTCTGAGTTTTTTTCCTTCTGTGTTTTGATCCTTATATGTTTTGCTCCTTCTGAGTTTTCTTCCTTCAGTGTTTTGTTCCTTCTATGTTTTACTTCTTCTGTGTTACTGTTCATCTTTCATCTTCTGTTTCATTTTTTATCCTTTATAAGATCATCAAATTTGTCTTTGAGGTCTTCATGAAAGTTGTATCGCTTGAAGTCCTCTTTCGAACCATATAAAGAACACCTAAATCTGATATCTCTAGAGAAAGTTATACTAAATGTCCCATGATAGGTTCAATTTGATTGAGGATAAAGCCAGATTAGATTCTTTTGATCATAACTTCTTCTTTAGACACTCAAATGACTTGATTCTTAAACCATAGGACTCATAAGACATTGCTCTACATTCCACCAAAAATTGTAGCTATATGAAATGAAGTGAGAGAGATTGAGTGAAAAGCGTAGAATTGGTACAGTGTGTGTGTTTTCAAATACTATGAACTGGTGTTATTCTACTGAACATACTTCAGTATTTTGATTATTTTTAGATCGGTAGAGCTCCAAATGAGATGATTTCTGATTTTTGGTGAACTAGAGACGTGAAGATACAATTGGTGTGAAGAAATTGGAATCTAATTCAGTTTCTAAGATGCTTAAATTTTAGATAGAAGTTGGACATAGTATACTAATTTGGACAAGAGCGGTCTAAAAAAATGTTTGAAGTGTATCTTTCGAATCACTGACCCAAATTGAATGATTTTGGTGTCATTGGAAACATAAAATGATAGAGAAGATTATTCTAGAATAAACTGTTACATCAGAATATTCAATGGTGCTTCTGGCAAGACTCTTAAGTGTAAAAGACATAAGGCATAAATGGAAGGGCAAATGGGACAATTCTCAATCATTAAGGGCATAATTGGAATAAGAAGTGTTGTCTTGCTTATAAATGAAGAAGAAAAACGTGAATGGAAGAATAACCAGAAGAGAACAATGAAAATGAGATAGAAAGAGAAAGAGAGTTTGGTGGTTTGAGAGAAAAGAAGAGAGTTGAGTTAGGGTTTAATTCTTCTTAGACTTCAAGAAAGATTTTGAAGTTTTTTAAGAAGAGAAAAAGGAAGAGGAAGAAAAGAGCTTCCATTTGAGCTAAAAGATCTCTTCATTTGGTGAAGAATCATGGTTAAACATCTGCATATAGGTGTATCCAGAATTTGGAAGCAAATGCTATTTTTGGAGCGTACTGTGAGTAGATCGAGATGGTCTCACTTTATTGTTTGTTATTTGAATTTTTGTATTATTTAACTGCTGAATGATTTTGTAAAATGTGATTGATTATATTAGTCTCCGAATAGGAGGTTCGATGATTGTGATGTTTGACTTGGATATTGAAGTGCTCATTGAATGTGAATTGGATGAACTAAGTGTACTAAATTGATTGCTAAATGCTTTCTGAATGGGCAATTGCATGCAAGTGACAGTGTAAATTCTCAACTATATGTTGGATGTTGGACCACGGTCCGATGATAAGCGAATATGATTGAATAAGAGCATGCCAATATGAGTGATGCATTTCATTTCATGAATGCATGAAACACAAATGAGTTGTTATTAGAGTAGCCACCGATCAGAGCTTAAGGCTCAACGAATGAAAAAGAGCCTCGAGCTCAAAAGTGATTCAGAGCCTAAGACTTAACATTTATTAAGCCCTATATGAGATAGTTATCAATGAGCCCTATGTGGGACAGATAGGCACTCGGTCACATCAAAGTAACAGTAGAAAGTGGGTCTCATGTGCACTGCATATGCATAATATGAATGATTAAATTTTATTGGATGTGAAACATTGTGAATTATGTGTTATGTAACTGGGTGAGCCATCGATGATGGTCACTCATTGAATTCACAAAACTCACCCAAAATTTGCAATTATTTTTTAGGATCAAAAGAATACCCCGTTAGGCTAACGGGAGTATACCTACAGCATTCAAGTAAAGGTTAGAGGTCGGGATTAGTTCGCGTCTACATTGCATTTCTCAATTTTGTATTGAATTGTATATTCTGCAAATTTTTATATAAATTTGTATTCCAAAATGACTCAAGTGTTTTGTATTTGTGAAAGGGCCCAAATAGCTATTGAAAATTTTGTTGATGGTTTTATGTTAATTGAAAATGTTTATGAATGAATGTGGGCCCAATTTGAGTATCAATTTCTGCATATTGTGTTTGTAGTTCAAAAAAAAATTTATACCAATTTCTAAAAAGATTGAGTGTTTTAGCATGCCACCTTCGCGGGGCACGAACTCGGATACCACCCATTGATGTCGGGTTCAGGTCTTGCTGGAGTAGGGGGCTACATTATACTTATAACTCATATATATATATATATATGTTTACATATATGCATTAGAGAATGCATGGTTAGGAGAATGTGTAGGCTTGCATGATATATATATATATATATATAGTTACTATAACTACATGACATGATATGGACTACCCAATCAAATTGAGCTTAAACCCATAACCATCCATCATGCAAGCCCACACTTCTCCTAGCCATGCATTCTCTAATGCATATATGTAAACACATCATTTTGGTTACTACCTTCCTTTTACTAACTTGGCTAAAATTACTATTGTATGTTATTTCAGTTGGAATTAATATTAATCTAATTAACATGAATTCCTAATTCTAGAAATTAATTCATAGTTAATTTACCTTAAAATAATTATTTGATTTCCAAAATTGAACAACTTCAATTTTGTCATACGTGCCAATTTTTCTAGTCATACTAGAAAATTTATTGCTCTACTAAAATTAATTCAGAATTAATTTCTATAATTTCCCAAAATTTCTAGAACATCAAATCATAATTCCAAGTATCTCTAGGTCATTTCATGATGATCAAAATAATTTAGGAATCACCCAAAAATTATCCTGATCATCGAAACACCAATAAGACACCAAAAACAAAAAAAATGACATCTAAAATTTTTTGGAAATCAAATTTCGAGTGGAATCATTTATGCATGCATCAAACATCAAATTAACATATTTTTATCACATAAAAATATTTTTAAGGTTCTGGAACCGAAATATAAATATACAAAAACATCAAACAAAATAGATCCTACAATTTCTAGAAAACTGTCCAGATTTGGAAAATTGTTTGATAAATTTATTAAAACATACAAAAATTAAAGAGGCATAAACACATCTTAAATATGTTCACATAATTTTTCCATAATCAAATTTCACAAAAATCATGTGCAACCTCATCAGTTTAGCCAATAGACATCACATGCCCAACAGAAAGACATATTTCATACATGTTATTGTAATGTCGAAATTCAATATTTTAATCACATTAAAAATATTTTCAATCACACTAAAACATTCACTTACATCTTATTAATAGATTTGTGAAAGAAATTTGGGAAAACCATTTTGCTATAATTAATTTCGAACAAAACATTATAGGACCCTAGCTATCACAACTATGAAAATAGTTTTCACATATTATGTATTCTACATCTAATAAGGCACAAGATGGCTCTGATACCACTGTTAGGTTCCGATCATGCATCTCATACATAATATATAACAATTATACGCAAAGGAAATAAAATGAAACCTCAAAAACTAGATCTACTTGTGTATATAGATATAGAAAAACAAAAACATGAAATGTAAGATGCTTACATACCTTTTTGATGATCTCCTTCATACTTTGATCTCCACGTTGGGTTGTTGTAAACCACAACGATCAATTTAGACTATCTCTAGTGAAAGTCTACACAAAGATAGAAGTATGAAACTTCACTAGGAGATGGCTAGAATTCTTTCTTTGTGTAGAGTTCTTTCTTTGTGCTAGTAAAGATAAGAACTCTTTAGAGAATTAGAAAAACTATGTGTGCAAGAAAAAGAACCTTTCTTTATCTTTTCTTGTGTCTAACATAAGATGCACAAAAATCATCTCAATTTTTTGCACCATTTGGCCTTCTATAAACCCCATCACTAATGGAAAATTATGGGAAGTTAATGTTTATGAATAACATGCATTAATAGAAGTTATGGGAAGTTAATGACCATGAATAGCATGCATTAATGGAAGTTATAGGAAGTTAAAGACCACGAATAGCATACATTAATCGAAGTCAACAACACTTGTTTCTAATCAATTCCATGCAACGTCTTCTATCACAATCACATCGCAATACAATCCCAAAACACTCTCTCATATCTTAAATCACCATACAAGACCATTTTACTCATCCTTTGGATGTCTTATGTGTGCGAATCATTAGGTTCCCAGTTATGTTGGCTACTTGAATTAGCACTTAATTCAAGTAGGTCAAGAGTAGTATCTAGCAACACGTCATGATCCCCAATTGACCAAAAAGTCAATGTTTTGACTATGAACCCTTCTATACGCAATGTTTCCATGCAATGATTCCTTTCACCATATATACCCCATTTGGCTCAAAGTATGGTCAAAGTGTCAACTCCCATTAGACTTACTACAACACATCTAGTCCAAGTGTTATTAAATGTTTTCTTGAGGATCTCATTACTCTATATATCATTGAAGACTCTCTTCATGATACATATCTGCTCTGGCCAAAGACTCCCGAGTAATGACCCCGACAAGAGGCTGTGGGTATTGTCTCCTTCTATTAGGAGTGATGAATCCTTTATTAGCTACTCAATTACCTCCAAATACCTCAAGCTATACCAAATCACCACCTTATATGTAACCCCTGAAAGGAACCAATGAATGGAGTGTTGGATTGAAAACGAAAGCATGCAAGATTTAGCTAAAATGGTAGATTTCAAAACTTTTTCTGAAATCAAAACACATCAGAAACAACATAACCAAATCAACATGTTTCAGCCATACATGATACGGTATAAGGAAAATAATTAACATAAGAACAAGATGAAAATTATACCGACTCCTTGCTACAACTTCGACTCCTCGCTTTTGTATCCTCTCCTTGTCAATGTATCATCTCCTCATTATTGTATCCTCAACCAATTAGATCTACCACTTATTCTACTTGAAAAATTGGTTACTAATATCCTTTAGTGGGAAAGGAGAAGAAATCTTGAAAAGATTTTCCTTATTTGAAAGATGCCAAAAATGAGACCCTTCTCATTCAAGTTTCGACAAGGCTATGCAAAAGAGGAGAGAGTGAGTCAAAAATTGCAAGAAGCCCTTTTCTCTCCTTCTCAATTTCGGTTAACATGAAAGAAAGAAGTGATATGCATCCAATGCATCACTTTATTCTTTAATCAGTCATAAAGAAGCCAATAAATGAGACTCTTCTCATTTGTTTAAAATGGCTATATGAAAAGACCAATAACCTAATTGAGACCCTCTCATTTTCGAATATGAGATGAAAGAATCCTTCCTTAATCAAATGAATGCTAAAAGGTTACATTAGACAACCATTAAACCATTTAATGATAAGATCATTACTCCATTTAATCATGATGAAGCATGATAAAAACCATCTTAAATTTAGCAATTCAATGCTAACTGTACAGCTGCACATTTAGTTATAAAAACTAAAATATGCCCTCCCTTTTTTAATAACTTTGTTTCAATTTAATTAATCTAATTAATCAATTCAAACCAAAGTCTAGCCCAATATTAAATGTTCATTTGGGATTCTAATTAACAATTAATTAGTGCAAGCCCAACATTCAATTATAGGCTTTAAAACCTCTATTCATATTTCTTACTTTGCTTGATAACCTTCTTAAAAGCCAAGTGGGGAATCTAATTGGATTTATATAATTCAAGCTCCAATAAGCCTAGAATTAATTTAATCTCATTATAATTAATTCCAGTTTATTAATCAAATGTCATTCCACTAAAGACAATTAGTTGAAATCTTGAATTACTAAATATTATGAGAACACGTGTTTCAAATAAGATGTCCAATTGCAAACATTATTATAAAACATATTATAAATATCCGCACAAATTATGGTTTTTCCTTCTAGATCTTCCGTTTACTCTATATGATGACTAACACAGAAGATCTCATCTTGGTGTTAAGATTTGATGGATAGCTAGTCCATCAAACTATTGGTGCAAGTTCAATCACTAATCTCCGTAAAACTTCTAGAAGTGATGATATCATTATAAACTCTTTATTTGCGTGAATGTTCCTTGATCCATGTTTCAATTAATAATTCCAATATGGAGGCACTGGATTGATACTCTGTAAAAGTCCATTTTGATATGAAACTCATCATTTCCTTGAAGTGAATTCTTTTACTTACACAGAGATAAATCGCAATACTATAGTCTAAACTATAATCAAATGACCAACTTTATTATTCAGCTGTGAATCAACTAATTTAGATTCTAATAGTATACATGTTTCCCTATACATCTCCATGTATATATATATTACTTACAAAATAATCTTGGTACCTTATAACTAGATATATAATGCTCATCCAAATAAAAACAAACTCTTTTGTTTTATTAATAATAAATATTTTCATTACAAAAGTAACTAGAAGAAGATTAAGTTATATGTAAATACCCTTGCTTTCTAGGGCACTATATTTACATAACTCCAACATGGAGTTAAAGCACAAGATCAGTATCCAAGATATCCTTGACCACCTCAAGTCAAAGGATACTTGCACTGTTGGACCCCGTCACTGAGGCCCAACATTCGGAAACACACAAGCATGGAAGACCCAAAAATGACAACTTTCTGACCTCAAAATGGCTAACTCAAAAAGGAGAATTAGATTGGATTCTTAAGGACATTTGTTCCTCATGATCTAACGATTCTAACGCCACTGAAAACGCTCAATTCGGATTAGAAATGAAAAAGTTATGCTCAAAATACTATCTAAAGAAGACAGTCAAAACTGACACTCTACCGACTTCATGTTAGAATTATAAAATCTTAGAGGCTCAATTTTCGATCAGTTTCTTCATAAAACTGGTAGATTTATAACTCTAGTTTAATTTAAAATAAGAATCGCCTCGATCCGAGCCCTATAGCTCAAGATGTTTTAAAATAAGTGAAGTATATTCCGATTTTATCAACCAATCGTCGTACTTTGTTTCAAACCACCTTCTTCAATTTAAAAACAATACCGATAAATCAGGTATAAAAAGATAGAAAATCTTCTTAGGAATCCAACGCTTCAAAAATCAGCTAAATCAGAGGTCTATGCAAAACGTTATGGCCAAAAGAAGGAAGAAGGGTCAAAACGAAAGCAGACGATGATATCAGCAAAACTAAGACAAAAATGACGTCATCATAGACGAAGATGACGTCAGCACAGACGAAAATTACGTCATCACAGACGAAGATGATGTCAGCACAGACGCAGATGACGTCAGCAAAAATAAGACGAAGATGACGTCATCACAGACGAAGATGACATCATCACAGACGAAGATGACGTCATCACAGATGAAGATGAGGGTGAACAGTAACTTTGTCTTACTTTAGCTCCTGAAAGTTTCCACTTGGAAAGATCATAAATTTCTACTCAGAACTCCAAATTTAACAAACTTGGTATCTACAGAAAGGTAAAAGAATTCTCTACAACTTTCATGAAGATCACCGATCCCAATTCTAACTCTATGATGGTCAAAAGTGGA
>JANIJH010000004.1:22635200-22647062 GCA_024520975.1 Erythroxylum areolatum
ATCATACTAACTAATTCCAAGGCTTAACTATATTAAAATAAATAAATATTTATATATATACACATAATTAAAACAATGAAAGCAAAAATAAAGAATAAGTCAAGTAAATCAATAAATCAATAAATCAATAAATAAAAAATAAAAAATATTTGGGGCCCAACATGCACCATTGCTGTGATGAGACTATCATTGACACTAGAATAGAATATCCATATGATTATCTCATAGTAGGTCAATCCAATATACTTACTACCTTTAGTAAGCATCCACATGTTAACTCTAAACAACTCTTGTCTACAGCTTATGAGATCTACTGTTTGATCTAATCAAGGAGTATAACATGCGCTAATATATCCGGATTAATGATATGCCATCTCATTAATCCTCTTACTAGGGAAAGTTTAGATAATAACATAATTACACATGATAGAAATCTTATTATCATGATCTCATCATGATTTCCTCTACGTTATGTTTTGTATCAAGGACTTCATTAAATCAATTTAAAATCAACATCAAATCGATAAACGTATGAACATCAAAATAATGAAAAATGCCTTTATTAATCATAAAATGTTTTGTACAATAAGTGCTAAAGGTGATTGCCTTAAGAGCACTTCTCTAACACAAGCATCATCATCTTCTAAGCTAGGAATGTTTTTGGAAGATATAGTGAAAAAGTCTGGCTACTAACTCTCAAACTTTTCAACAGGAAATTCAGGCCAATATCCAAAATCTAGAAAAGCAAGGCTCCTAATTGGCCAAAACCATTAGTAAAATGGAAGCTGGAAAGGGCAAGCTCCCTGTCGAGGTAGAAATTAATCTAGGGGAAAACAGTTTGCCATAACACTTTGAAGCAAAAAAGAGGTGCAAAGTCATATACCTAAGGAGCAAGCAATTAAAGAGCCTCAAATGAATCAACAAAGGAGGTAAGTAACAAGTCGGTTAACACAAAACCTCAAATTATGATTCCCCATCCTTTTCTTCGCAGGTTGGCAAAACCAAAGAAAGAAGAGAAGGAAAAAGAAATTTTGGAGACCTTTTGCCAAGTTGAAATCAACATCCCTTTACTGGATGCTATTGATCAAATACTAAGGTATGTAAAATTTCTTAAGGACATGTGTTAAAGAAAAAGCATGAGATTGAGGTAAAATTTGTAGTTGGTTAAAACATGTCGATTGTTGTGCTAAGGAAAGTGCCACCAAAGTGTGGAGATCTAGGTATGTTTGCCATATCATTTATTATTAGCATAAATATAATAAAAAAAAGCTATGCTTGATCTAGGATCATTAATTAATGTCATGCCTTTGTCAGTTTATAGCTTGTTAAATTTAGGACCAATGAAAGCAACTGATGTAGTAATTTAATTAGCTTATAGATCCGTAATTTATCCTAAAGGCATGATTGAAGATATTTTAGTTAAAGCTGATGAACTTATATTGCCTATTGATCTCTACATTGTGGATATGTGTGACGATGCATCTCTTGATACTTTTATTATTTTCCTAGGAAGGTCATTGATGAAAACAACAAAAACTAAGATTGATGTTGATTTAGGTACTTTAAATTTTGAATTTGATCGTAATGTTGTCACTTTTAATATACCAGATGCCATGAAACACCCATATGACCACAATTCTATTTTTCATGTTAACATGATTAAAGCTACTGTGTGATAGCATTTTGAAAGTGATTTGATGCAGAATAAGTTGGAGGTCATTTTAAGGAATAACATGATTGATAGGGACGCCAAACTGGAAAGTGAGATTGAGCTTAAAGACGCTATTACAACATTTTCATCCATATCAAAGTTAGAATATAGGTCAGTGAATAGCTATATTTAGTTACCCACTATTTCTAAAAGAAATTTTCCTCTTATTGAATAGGCTCCTAAGCTCAAGTTGAAACCATTACCCACACTTCGTAAGTATGTGTACTTGGGAGAAGGTACGACTTTACCGGTAATCATTTCCAATGATTTAACCATGGTGCAAAAGGAGCATTTGAAACGAGTGCTGAAGGACTTAGACCTTGGCAGACATAAAGGGGATAAGCTATTCAGTATGTATGCATCGAATCCTCCTAGAACCTGACTCCAAACCTATAAGAAACCCTCAACGTAAGTTGAATCCAACAATGAAAGATATGGTGATGAAGGAAATTTTGAAACTATTAGACGTAGGGATTATCTTCCCTATTTCTAATCTTCAATGGGTAAGTCCAGTGCATGTAGTTCCAAAAAAAATCTAGCTTTACGTTGTTTAAAAATGAAAGTAATGAATTAGTGCCTATTAGATTGAAAACTGGATGGTGGATGTGTATTGACTTTTGCAAGTTAAATGCTGCCACAAGGATCATTTTCCACTCCCTTTCATTGATCAAATGCTTGGAAATTTGGCAAGTCTATTTCTTGGATGGGTATTTTGGTTGTTATCAAATTGTGATAGCTCTAGAAGATCAAGAAAAAACAACCTTTACTTGTCCATTTGGTACTTTTGCATATCAACGTATGTCTTTTGGATTATGCAATGCTCCTAGAACTTTCAAAGATGTATGATGAGTCTTTTCTCTAACTTGATTGAAAGTTGTATTGAAATTTTTATAGATGACTTTACTATTTATGGAGATTTTGTCAATCATTGTCTTGATAACTTGTCTAAGGTTTTGCAATGTTGCATTGACACCAACCTTGTTCTTAATTATGAAAATTTCGTTTTATGGTTAAAGAAGGAATAGTGTTAGGTCATATAGTTTCAACAAGGGGTATTAAGGTAGATAAGGCCAAGGTTGATTTAATTTCAATTTTACCATATCTTACTAATGTTAGGGAGGTTCGTAGTTTTCTTGGTTATGTAGGTTTTTATCATATATTTATAAAAGATTTTTCCAAGATTTCAACCATTATCAAGATTGCTTTAAATTGATGTGACATTTGCATTTGGTGAAGATTTTCAAAGTGCTTTTAAGACATTGAAGGCATTGTTCACATTTGCTCTAATCATACAACATACAAATTGGGATTTGCCATTTAAACTCATGTCTAATGCGAGTCACTATGCTGTAGGGTTTACACTTGGGCAAAAATTTAGGAGAAATAGCCATGTTATTTATTACGAATCAAGAACATTTAATCTTACACAATGTAACTATACTACTATCAAAAAGGAGCTTTTAGCTATAATATTTGCTTTTGAAAAATTTAGGTCTTATTTATTAGGATCTAAAATTGTGGTTTATTTTGATCATGCAACTCTTAAATATATCATGGAAAAGAAAGAGTGAAAGTCTAGGCTGATACAATAGATCCTCCTACTATAAGAATTTGATTGGCAGATCAAAGACCGTAAGGGAGTTAACAACTCTGTGGTTGATCATCTAAGCAAATTAGTGCACGAACAAGATCGCTTGCCAATTTCAGAGCGCTTTCCAAATGAACAATTGTGTTTTGTTCAAGATAAACAAGGTAACAAATCATGGTTTGTTGATATAGTAAATTTCCTAATCACTGGTGTGCTTCCATATGATTTGAATATTTCCAAAAAAATAAGATCAAAAGTGACTCTAAGTATTATATATAGGATGAACCATACTTGTAGAAAATAGGTTCAGATCAAATTTAGGGTACCTAGAGCAATCATCAGTGAACAAAGTTACTGTAGGATTTCTTAAATCTCACTAATGATTATAAAGTTACTGTAGGATTTCTTAAATCTCACATCTTTAGTAGATTTAGGGTACCTAGAGCAATCATCAGTGAACAAAGTACACATTTTGCAATTGCATGGTGGAAGCTTTGATGCGCAAGTATGGAGTCCATCACCGTGTAGCAACCACCTATCACCCATAGACAAATTGGCAAGCTGAATTCTCTAACTGAGAAATAAAGAGTATCTTGGAGAAAACAGTTAATCCCAACCAAAAGGATTGGAGCTTGCATTTAGACGATGCATTATGGGCCTATCAGACTGCTTACAAAACACCCCTCGGAATGTCATCATACCGGTTGGTTTTTGGTTAGATGTATCATTTAGTTATTGAAATTGAACATTATGCTTTTTGGGCAATTAAGTAATGCAATTTCGAGGCTCAAGCAACGGTAGAGGAGAAAAAGTTACAACTCTAAGAGTTGGAAGAAATACAATTGGAAGCTTAATACAATGCTCGGATGTACAAAGAGAGGACCAAATACCTAAATAACAAATTCTTACATCAGATTCAATTTCTGGTAGGCCAAAAAGTCTTACTCTATAATTCACAATTGAAGCACGGGGCTGGTAAGTTGAAGTCTAAGTGGATTGGGCCATATCTTGTCAGAAATATTTCTCCCTATGGTGTTATTAAGATTGAAAGTTTAAAGACTAGCAAAATATTTAAGGTAAATGGTCATAAACTTAAACCTTTCATTGACAATTTTGATGTCTCTTTTGTAAAGGGGATTCATTTCGCTCAGCTCATTTATGAATCAATTTGAAGGAAAAAAGTTGTGTCTAGCCAAAGACAATAAAGAAAATTGATTGGGAGGGAACCCAATGATTTTTGTTTTTCTCATTTAATTATTTAATTTTTTCTCCTTTACCTATTTCTTCCTTACAGGAAAAATCAAATCAGCCTACATCCATAACACAGATAACATCCACACCACATTCAACTCCTCCATTGTAGCCTGTCCAGGAAGTTTCTTTTCTTTATTTATCTTTTGTTTTCTATTCTCTCCCCTCTTTCATTAATTTTTAGTGTTCATTATGATTTGTGATATGTTTTTGTTAAATTTTTTTCTTTTTTATGTTTATGTGTTTTGTGTTTTTCTACATTAAGGACGATGTAGATTTTAGGTATGGGGGAGGGATTTCTTGATTTTAAAAATTTTGTTTTGTTTTGTAAGTTAATGTGCATTATTTTGTCGAAATAGTAAAGTATGATGGATTACAAGCATGAATAGTGGTTTGGTGATTCTGGCAATGGTTGATTTGAATGAAAAGTGTACAAGATTTGACAAAAGCCTACTTAAATAAGTGAGAATTGAGCCTTTAAAGAGCAATTGCATTCTTTGTGCTCAAATTGTTTTCTTGTTGAGTGTTGTTGCATATGGTTTAATCATTCTATAACTTGCTCTATTATTTGTGTTGAGACTACTAGTGAATTTGATGCATTCAAGTGATACAAGGCATCTAGGATTAAACTATTTGGGCTTTCTAAAACCTACCCCATATGTTATTTCCCCTAGTTAGCCAAGTTGTAGCCTTAACCTCTTTCTTTGATATAAAATCACAAATTTTAGCCCAATCATTGTGTTTTGAACTTCGTTTTAACTTATTGATTTATGGTTTAAGGTTGACATGTGATGGCAACATGTATGGTTATATTGAAATCTCATGTTTTGATGCTCTGCAAATGTAAGAAAATAAAGCTGTAAAATGTCCAAAACAAGAGAAAAAAGAAAAGAAGAAGAAAAAGAAAAAGGGCATAAGTGTTTAAGAAAAAAATATTAAAGAAAGAAAAGCAAGTTTAACCATGAATTGCAAGTCCTTGAATATCCTTTAAGCAATTATGAGTTACCTATGTTTTGGATCATAAATGTTCTTATTTGTTATCTTTTAATCCTTGAGATTTCTAAATTTTGATACTAGAACATCATTTTTGCCATTATTGGGGTCATTGTTGTAATGTAGGTGGAAGTTAAGCAATGTAGTCTACATTACCTTTGATAACTATAGCCTAAATAACCTATTATCCTACCCTTATCCTTAGCCCCATTACAACCACATAAAATACCTTTTTTTATTT
Source organism: Erythroxylum areolatum (assembly GCA_024520975.1). NCBI lineage: Eukaryota > Viridiplantae > Streptophyta > Magnoliopsida > Malpighiales > Erythroxylaceae > Erythroxylum > Erythroxylum areolatum. The sequence goes on from JANIJH010000004.1 coordinate 22,640,985, forward strand.
TTGTACGAAATTCACAAGTGGTTGTGATGTGATATATTTGCAAGCATATGATAATGTCATTCTATTGTGGCCAATATGAGTGAAATGTCCTCTAAACACTTCTTTGAGTGAATCTTCATATAAGGTCAAATCTAGTGCATTTTGAGTTTGGAAAGGTCATTGAGAATTGTAATGGTTGTTCTAGAGTTGAATCCTATGATATGCTTATGGCTTGATTGTGATTTTGGTTTGGTAAGATAAAGCATATTGGCTGAATGTTTCAAAAGAGTTGTAAACATATTTGTTTAGGTTTGTTTTGTTTTGTTTTCAAGTTTTGAATGCTTAGGGACAAGCATTTTTTAGTTGTGGTGGAGTTTGATAATAATTTACATATTAAATTGGGGTATTTTTAAAGCATGTTGAATGGATATGGTGTTGATTATATTGTTTCTATGTTATTCTTGGAGGTTGGGAGATGTAGAGCTATATTGGAGAAAATAAGCAAAAACATGCAGTAGGAATAGAAAAACGCTAGCAGATGAGTAGAGACCAAAATGTAGCACAGCCAAGATGAAACATAGGTTATGCAGTAGAAGATTTAATCAGCATAGATCGGATCAACACGCAGCAGCTGTAGGACGTTAATTTTACAAAGAAGAAATACCCATCAGAAGACAACAGTAGCAGCCAGAGAAGAGGGATTAAAGCACGTCAGTAAGTAACAACCCACCAAACATGCCAGCAAATAAGCCAAAAACCAGCAGAAATAAGAAGTGAAATGGCAACACAAAGGAGGAAAGAGCAGGATCAAAATGGCAGTAGAACAACAGCAAAAAGCATAATCAAAATGACAGCAACAGAAGAAAAACACCAGTAGCCTACACAGAAGCAAAACACAACGTTGTAGGTTGAAGTATGGAGAGAAAATGACGATGTAGCAACAGATGAAGAAGCAATGCAGCAGCAAAACGTAGTCATTGGTTAGGATGAATATGCGTAGGTTTAAGAGAGTGACCAATGCAGTAGACCAAAAACTAATTAAGAAAATAAGGATGAATAGCAGCGTGTTTTTAGAAAGAAAAGGAGAGGCATTTTTTTAGTGAAAGGAGAGCAACGTACGTAGGTATTTGGGCAGAAAAGAACAAACATAGGAAGTAGCTAGACCAGGTTTGCAGGACGTTTTCTGGAGCTTGGCAATAATCGACAGGTGGACCTGAATTTGGAGACATCTTTATGCTGGATTTTATTTTCCGTCTTTTGCCTTCAAGGGAGAGTAGGTTGCATGGGTAGATGGAATTCTCCAACATTGTTCTCCTTTAACTTTCTTCCATAAAAACAATTTTTTCTTTTTAATAATATTCATGTGTTCTTTATTATCAATGTCTTGTAGCTAATTTGTTTTATTCTAGTTAGAGGATATTATTGAAACCTTGATTCTACGTTGATTGTGAGATTGAATAGGTTTTATTAAATTCAATCGTGCATGGATATTTAATTGTTTCCTGAATTTAGTGATTTTATGATAGTTTTGGGTTTTATTGAATACAAGCATATATTTAATAATCCTAAAATAATCTACTACCAATTAAAACAACAAATCCGTAATTGTTTGTTGATTTGAATAAGTGGCAATCGACATAATTTTATTTACTCATTAAGAAGTTTAATATATGTTGTGGAATTAATTAATCTTATTACAATAAACCATCTATTGAGTTTATTGGTTAGAATCGAGTCTTTCTACATTTTAAGGTTGTCAAAACATTAAATCGTACAAGCTATCTCTAGGGTTGTATTTCGATTAGGGAGTAATTATTAGATCTGTTCATGATGATTGTACAAGGTAAAGAAAGATTGGTTTCTATAGATTTGTTCTTAATAACTAGAACCAATTTATTCATGAATATGTTGAATTACTTTTGTATCAATGATCAATTGCATGAATCAAGGTGGAAATAAATTCCTTTAACTAGAAGTTTGTTTTATTAAACTTCAAATCAATTTATTTTTGTTATTTTTTATTTTTGGTTGATTTGACACTCACCACTCTTGTTAGTCTTTGATGTGTTCTATCAAGTGTGGTAAAATAATTCTAGAATTTACTTTTATTATGCATATTGAGACCATATTTGATAAATTAGAAGCATTGACATAATGAAGGCACTTAGATTTGACAACTTGTTTAAGTCTATTTCTTTGAAAATTACCACACCTTTAAATTTACCTTTAGGAATAACCAAGTTGTGTCTTAACCTTTTTCATTGATTAAACCCACATATTAACCTTTATCCTATTTTCTCCAAATACCTTTTATTTTGAAAGTTATTTACATTATTTACTTGTTTAAGACTTGAAATTCTTGAAAGGTCCAATATTTCTTGAATTGTGGTGCTGAATGCTTGCAATTGGTTTGACTGACAAAAAAAGAGCAAAATCATGATTAGGTTTATAGTATCAATAAGGTTGCAACGAAATGGCCAATATGTATTTGTAAACAAGTCTTAAAATATATTGTGTAGTAAATTTCTTTCACTTTAACCTTTTTATTATCCTAATAATACCATACCTAAGCCCCATTACAACCTGTATAAAGTCCATAAGGGTTATGCTGCTCTCTATGGTTTCTTTCCTTCGTCACTGTTCTTTCTATGGCTTCTTGATCTTTAGCCCTTCAAATATCTCTTTCTTGCTTTGTGATGTTGAGAGTTGAAGTTTCTTCTACCTTGCTTGAACTCCAAAGGATTTTTATGTTCATGCAACTGCAATCACACAAGAAAAGGCTGTCAATTTCTTAAATAAAATAAATTGACACCCTTTCTTTTATGATTGTAATCTTTCGATTCATAAACTACTCTTAGCCATTTAATTATATTTGAATCAATCTTTAGGATAACTAATTTCGCAATTAAGATCTCTCTTCAATTGTTAACTAATATGATAATTGCAAGTTTATTAAGCTACTAACTCTCATTGCGCACCTTAACACATGTAGCTTGATTTACTCTCTTGATTTATTACTAAGTATAAGCATAAAAATAATCACAAACATTCATAAATGTATTGAATTCACCAAGAATAAAATTCAACAAAACAATTCAAGAACAATCACTAATATGGATTTTGAAACCTATAATCATGTTAAATATCTTAGAAATCCAAATAAACAATCAAGAAAATGAAATAAATAAAAGGAAAAGGAATAAAAACTAGTTGGATTCTTGATCTAGAAATCTAGAATTTTCTGAAGCTCTCTTGATGTCTCCTCTCAATCTTCTTTTGAACTGGTAAATGCTGCCTCTTTTGGTGTTTTTCTTATTCTTTTAAAATGGTTCAGGCTTTTAGGGTTTTTTTCTAGGGTTTATCCACTTAATTTGATTCCAAAAATAATCCCAATAAGACAAAACTTAAAATTTATCGTGAGCTGGAAAAACCTTTGTCATGATTGAGAACAACATTGCTTGTCCCTCTCTATCACGATCATGCATGGTCTCATGATCATGACAAAAGCTCCATGCACATAACTCATTCTCCTGCCACGATTATGAGGGTGTCACAATTGTGACATGCTTGCATGCATCTAAGATCTTCTCTTTTCCTCACATTCCTATTTCCACACACTCATAAATACATCAAACACCTCTTGAAATATAAAATTAAGATAAAATTCTTGCTTTAAACTAATCAAAAACTAAGAACACATACAAGAATTAATAAGAACATAATCTAAGACTATATGATAATCATCTAAGAAACACTTAAAACATACTTAAACACCTAGCAAAACAAACTATAGTCTACACCTATCTCTTGCATGGATTTTTTTTTTTTGCCAGCTTCTAGATGCATCCATAAAGAGCTTATTTTTCCAGTCACATCCATAAACATTACATGCCTTATTCTTGTTCCAGAAATATTATAATCTTAATGCTTAATTTGGATTCTAAACTCCAGGTTTTGGGTATTTTTTTTAAGAAAATGGTTTCTTAATTCTAAATTGAATAAAAATTTTAGAATATTCAATCTGAAAATTTCAAATTATTTAATCATGAAATAATTGTGATTTCAATTCCAAAATTAATTACTAACAGTAAAAGAATTTAATCAAATCATAAAATTAAAGTTGGCTATGATACCATTGTCTAAAAATTAGCATGAAATACAATCCTGACTATAGTAGAATAATTACAAAACTTTTTGATATTTTAATTTCCTAAAAACTAAAATAAATTTAATTCTATAAAATAATTAACAATTAAATCATAATACAACATGAATCTTAATTTGTACCTTAGTCCGAATCTTGATCATAATATTGTCATATCCATCAAACATTTATGAAATCGATCTATCTCAACCACCTTAGCTGCACAATTATCTAACCTCTATTAATGTCCATATAACAGGTTGAGAGAATTATGTAACTTTTATAAAGAGGGTTAAGCAAGAAGTGTTAGCTCCATTAAAGCTTAAGCTTATTTATAATAAGTTTTAGACATTTTTGTAATTTAACCGAAATTCAACTCAATTTCAATTAAATTTTAATTAGAATTACAAATAATTCTAATTAAATACTAATTATGCCCATATAAGATCCAATATCTTATATTGATCCTTAATTATTAAATATGATAAGTTGATTAAAATACCTTTGCTCTTTTAAACTTGTACTTCATCATATGAGACCCATTAGGTTCCCAAATATGTTAGAAGTTGATATATTATAACCCTAAATCATATTTAGGATTAGATAAATTAAACTCCTTTAATTTATCTTTAATTCTCTAACTAATAATTTTATATCAATGTATCAATATTGGTATTAAGCAATATATCATGGTCACCTAAATATTTAGGAATGTCCAAGTAATTTTGACTCATCTTCTCGTATATGATTTTTTATATATATAATTCAATCATTTGATCATACAATATTTCAATTAGACATCAAGCATGAAATTAATATCTACTCTATTCTGAGTTCAATCATATTAGTTCTCTACAATTAGCTATTGATTCAAAACATGACATTTGTAAACTATTTACAAAACATCATTTTACCTTTGTCAAGGATTTCTTGAATCAATACTATTCGAGAACAGTAAAATATTCTCCCTAGTTACTTTACGGTGATGAATTTTATCTCAATCACCCAACTGCCTCCATATTGTTCACGTTATATCCAATGACTACCGACAGAACTACCTATGATCAAAATAATTCATAAGTAGTTTCAAAACATAACAATCCTTATATAAAATAACTTTGGAAATCTCCAGTCAAATGATCACTTATACAATCATCATAATGAGAATTTTCATAGATATCCAAGTAAGTTCTAAATGGATTTTTCATATGGGGTTAACTCAGTAAACTTGTTGTTTAATAAGCACTCATATGTTTGTGACATCGCGTCATAACGCTAGTCAAAATAAAATAACTAGACTACTACTATAGCAATGGTAAGTCTAAGTCGATCCCACAGAGAGTGTGTGTAAAGTTATTGAAATGAAATTAATTAGTGTTTAGGTTTGGGGTGGTTTTGGATTTAAAAAATAAAATAAAACTAGACTAATAAAAACAAATTAAAGAAAACATACAAAAAGTGTAACATCCCATCACGGATGGGAAGGGTAAACTGGTAATTTGGAACGGGTTAGGAATGTTTAAACATATTTCGGCATGCATATGCATCACATGGCCTCTATATATATATATATAAATGGAAATTTTTGCACATGCATATGATTGTACATGCATTCATGACATGTCCCGGCATATGTGTTTAACTGTGATTTTTGTGAACAATGTGATATAGGGGTTTGAAACATTGAATTGGAGTGATTTATGTTTGTTTTACATTTTTAGGGATTTTAAAGAATTTTCTGGAAAATTTGGGGGAAAATTTCCAGACCGGGACAATTGCCAAGTGGCAGACCAATTCATAAATGGTAGTAGAAATTATTGTCAAATAGCATTGGAATTTTGGATACAGGACTTTAGATATGTTCGACAAGTTTCATTAATTGGAAATGGGGGTGGAATGAAGAATTTAATAAGATTGAATGCATGGGAGTTGGACATGTGGCAAGTGACAAGTGT
>JANIJH010000004.1:22673053-22688716 GCA_024520975.1 Erythroxylum areolatum
AATAATCGAAGGAGGAAGGAAGGAACACTTACGGATGAAGGAGGTTTTTAACCCTCAAAGTAACCTTTTTAAACCTTTAAAGTGACTTTCTTATGAATTTAAGGAGGAGAGCCGAGAATGAATGAAGGGAATAAAAAAAAACCATTTAATGAAAAGGGGACACTTGTCACTTAATGGGGAAAAAGACAAAACCTCAATTAATAAAATTAAAGCAAAGAACCCTAATACCAATTAATCTTTAATCCACCTAGTGCTAATGACTCTATAACAATCCCAAATTAATGTACCCAATATTCCAGTGCCATTAGGCATAAATTTTCAGTACCGAAAATCCATCAGTCTGCCTCTTGGCAATTTTTTCAGTCCGGAAATTTTTCCCGAAAAATTCCAGGAAGATTCCTGAAATTCCCTAAAAATATAAAACACACATAAACCACTCCAAATCAAATTTTCAAATACAATTATCACATCAATCACACAAAATTACTTTTAGACCCACATGCCGGGAAATGTCATTAATGCATGTACAATCATGTGCATATGCAAAAATTACCATTCATATAATTATAGAGGCTATATGATGCATGTTCATGCCGAGATATATTCACACTCACCTAACCCGTCCCAAATGACCAAATTACCCTTCCCATCGGTGATGGGATGTTACATATTGATTTATGTACTTCATGTTTAAGGTTTGCATTATTCAACTGGGTCATATGAAACCCACTTTCTGCACTTGTTTCTTAATCTTAAGTCAATATACAAAGTTTTTATGAACTTTTTGTATAAAATAGTATTTAAAATTTTTATGAACTTTTTGTATGAAGTGTAATCACATCTAATATACTTTTAACGAAGACATGATATCTTGATATTAAAGTGATTGTATTCCTAAACTTAAACACGTAACTTATTTGTTATGTATGGTGGTATTAGATATATGAATGTCTAGTATTTTTTTAACAGAGGCATGGTATTCTCATACTATATTATGGTATTCCCGTTTTAAGGTAGGAATATGACTTAACAGTAATGGGTGATGGAACTTTTTGAACATAAGCATGGTAATATATAAAGGACCTGTATAGTTTTAATATAGACATGGTATTCATCATATTGAGTGATGATGTTTCTATTTTGAGGTCAACTTGTCACTTATCTTGAAAAAGGTTGGTGGCACTTTTTGTACGTAATTATGGTATTGTATGTATAAAGGTTTTGCATTGGTTAAATTGAGGCATGATATTCTTTGTACTAAGTAAAGGTATTACCATTTTAAGGTGAATGTATGACTTATCTGTAATGAGTAGTGGTATTTTTATAATATAATTGTGGTATTAGGTGTAAGAAAGTCTTGTATAGTTTTAACTAAATCATGTTATTCTTCATACTAAATGAGGTTTTTTCCTATTTAAAGGTGAATAAGTGACATTTGTTATCAGTGGTTGAATTTTTTGTACATAAGTGTTGTATTAGATGTATGAATTTTTAGTATACATTTAACTAAAATATTTCTGACCAAAAAAAAACTAAAATATGGTATTATTTGTATTAAGTGATGCCATGCCCATTTTAAGGTGAATGTGCGCCTTATTTGTTAAGTATAGGTGATGGTATTTTTTGAACATAAGCAAGGTCTTTGATGTAAGAAGGTTTGTTATAGTTTTTATTGGGGCATAGTATTCATACTAAGTGACGGTATTCCCATTTAAATGTAAACATGTGATTTATTTGTTATATATAGATGGTGCTATTTTTCTACAAAAGCATGGTATTGGATATGAAGGATTGATATGTGAGGTTGATATGTGTGGTATGATATTCTTCATATTGAGTGACGATATTACCATTTAAAAGTGAACTTGTGACTTATCTGTTATATATAGGTGGTTGTATTTTTTTTAGCATAAGTGCGATATTAAATGTATGAAGGCATAATATATGTTTAGTGATGGTATTCTCATTTTACGGTGAACATGTTACTTACCTGTTATATAAGTGTGATGGTATTTTTTTACATAACTATAATATTGGATGTATGACATTCTAATAGTTTTAATTAAGTTATGATATTCTTTTTACTGGGTAATGGCATTCCCATTTAGAGATGAACATGTCACTTATAAGTTTTATATATATATATATGGTGGTATTTATATACTGTGGTATTGGATGTATGAAAGTCATGTATAGTTTTAATTAAGGCATGGTATTCTTCACACTGAGTGACTATATCTCCATTTTAAGGTGGACATATTGTTAGAGAAGTGCTCTAAAGGCAATTGCCTTTAACACTTATTGTAGAAATCTTTATGAATAACAAAAAGGCATTTTCATTAATTTGATGTCCATGTTCTTTACGAATTGATAATGATCTTAAATCGAATTAATGAAGCCCTTGATACATTACATAGCATAAGGGACTAATGATACAGGACATTATTAATCCAAACAAACTAGAACATGCTATACTCCTTGATTAAATCAAGCAGTGGATCTCATAAGCTATAAGCATAAGTTGTTTAGATTTAACGTGTGGATCACTAAGAGTAGTAAGTACATTGGATGACCTACTATGAGACAATCATATGGATAACTTATTCTGGTGTCAATGATAGTCTCGTCATAGTAATGGTGCAAATATCCTTACATTTGATGTGCTCAAGGATATCTTAAATACTGATCTTGTACTTTGACTCAATTTCTCATTGCCTCTCATAGGTTGCTTAGAGGGTGGTGATTGGGTACAACTTGAGGTATTCAAAGGTAATTGAGTAGCCAACAAAAGATTCACCACTCCTAGTAGAAGAAGATGATACCCACACCCTCCTGTTGGGGTCATTACTCGAGAATCTTTGGCCGGAGTGGAAATTTCATGAAGATAGTCTTCAGTGACATATCCAATTAAGTAATGAGCCTCGTGGATAAGAATTAACATCACTTGGGCTAGGTGTGATGCAGTCAGTCTAGTGGGAGTTGACACTTTTACTACACTCTAAACTAAGTGGGGTATAGATGGTGAAAGGAAGAATTGCATAGGAACATTGTCTATAAAAGGGTTCATAGTCAAACCACTGACTTTTCAGTTAATTGGAGGTCATGATATGTTGCTAGATACCAATCATGACTTGCTTGAGTTAAGTGTTAATTCAAGTGGCCAATATAACCGGAAACCTAATGGGTCACAGAGATGCGAAGAATGAGTAAAATGGCTTTAGATGGGGATCTAAGCTATGAGAGATGCATGACTAAGCTGCACAACTTTGGTAGTTTAGAGTCATTTGAATGTGAATCATATAACATATGTGAATCTTGCTTATTAAGCAAGATGACAAAATTACCCTTTACATGCATATTAAGTGGGATCAATGGCCATTTAATTCCCACTAACTCTCTGCATTGATGTTAGGGGTTAGAGGAAGGCCAAAGGGTGTAAAAACACCAAATTTCATGCAAGTGTTGTGTGAAAATAGAGAAATTTCTGATGAAGTGTTTATCATCTTCTCTCACTCTCTACAAACACTCTCTCAAGAACACACATCAAAAGCTACCACTTTTATGTTGTTCTGCCATTTCCTTGGAGGTTCCTCTCTTCTATCGTCGTGTGGATTACGTTAGAGACGATCTAGCTTGGTTGTTATGGTTTACAATAACCTGATGTGGTGAAGAGATTAAAGAAGGAAGGAGATCATCAGGAAAGTTATACATATCTTATTTATGTTTTGATTTACTACATGTAATGGCATATGTTTGATTCTGCATTTTCTGGGTTTTGTTTTATTTCACAGTGTTGGCCCCCAAATTTTTTTCTTTAGTTAAGCACGATTTAAATAATTATGAGGTTTTGATTGGTGAATTTTTGGAGTTAATTACTATGTCTATGTTAGTAGGATTTATTTCATGGGTTAGTTGAATTAAAAGTGATAAGAATGCATAAAGGGTATTTTTGGTATGTCACTTAAGCATTAAAGTTATAAGGCATTAAATGAAGGGTAAAGTAGACTTTTAGCACTCATTAAGGGTAGAATGGGAAGAGAAAAATGTTGTCTTGTTTGTTGGAGGCAGAAAAACGAAAATAGGAGAGAAAAAAGAGAAATAACGAAAACAAAGAGAGAAAGAAGAGAGGTTTCGATTATTGAGAGGAAAGAAGCAAGAGCAAGTAGGGTTTCATCTTTTCTTAGCTTTTAAGAGTGAATTTGAAGTTGATCAAAAAGAGAAAAAGAAAAAGGAAGAGAAGAGCTTTCATTTAAGCTAAGAATCTTGTTATTTGGTGAAGACTCAAGGTAAGCTCATTTTCAATCATTTGGATTTTTGGAAGAGTTTTGGTTCATGAAGCTTAGGAAATGCATAGGTTTGAGTATTTTAGAATGAATTTAGTGAATACGCTTTGATTGTGTTCTCAATTAGAATTCCTATTGAATGGAATTTTTTCCATTATGAAGGAAATCAAGAAGGGGAAAAGAAGCAAGAGGAGAGGCATCTTTAAGCTTTTAAGTAAGGAATTCAAAGTGGGTTTCATGTTTATATTTGAGTAAATAAGCCATTAATGTTTCTTTCAAATAAATGGAATTTAATATTTTGAACTACTTCATAAATGTGAATTTATTGCTCTTTAAATGCTTTGAGAAATTGTTATATGTTTGGTATATAAATTGTGTTGATAATTTATGGAAAGAATGTGAAAATAGTTTTTAAAAAGATGTTATGTTTATGGTATCATGTTTCGGAAATATGCCATTATTAGCAACACATTTACAAGATGTGAAATGCATGATTATGTGAGTTTGTGATAGTCCATTCTGTTATGTCAAGTGCACTTTGAATTTATTAAAGGCTTCCTCCGCTTGCCCGCTAGTGGCACAGAGCTCCTTTATGGACTCCCTCATGTTTACGACCACACAAAACCATTATGTGAAATTGTGATAGTACGTTTTGTTTACGACTACACAAGACCATTATGTGGGAATGTGTTAGTATGTTCTGTTTACGGACCTACCCAAATCATTTTTTATGTGATTATGTGTTTAGAATGTGTTGAAAAGGTTGATGAATGCATGACTTATGCTGCTTATGAATTGTTTGATAATGTGAGAATTTTGAAACTATGTGTTTTATGGATTTTGATACAAAGTGAGTATGACATGGGGCATTTTTAATGGTTTTGCTTGTTTCTAATTATAAAATTGTTACTCATGAGCTTTTACGCTCACCCCCATCCTCCTTCCCATATTCAGATGATGAGTAAGAGATCGAGTGAAAGAGAGTCAAGGCACCTCTCCGATTATGCATATTTTTGTATTTTAAGCTAGATTTTCATAAACACGAGACTTTAGTCGCATTTCAAGTACTATTTGTTCAAGTATTTTTGCATTTTGAGATTTTGAGACATTGATATATTGTGGCTTGAAATGCCCATTAAATATTTGTAAAACTCTTATCTTTTGATGATAATGAAATATGATTGTGTTTTGCTTATGACCTTCTATGTTGTACATTGTATTTTCAAGTCTTCCATAGGGGCAAGATTTGTGTTCTAGCTTTAGGGGAAAAATGTATTAATTTAGGCTGAATTAGACAAAGGTGTCTTCATGGAAGTCATAGCTTATCTTTCTAACTTTTCAAGGACATAGAGTATGAAATTTTTGGATATCAGAGTTGAGAGATATGATCATTATAAGTTAGTGATGCCACATAGGATGTATATAAGGGACAGCTACATTAATTTGTGATTTTGACACTTTTGGAAGCAAAAACTTGCCTCAGTCTTCATGGAAGTTGTAGTTTTAGAAGTCTTCTTTGAAACTGTCCTGATATGACCTTATTCTGACATCTCTAGTGAAAGTTATGCTCTTTTTTCCAAAAACAAGTCACACCGCGAACCTTACGTTCGCACCAGTGCGCAAATGGCCTAACCTTTGGCCAAAAATCCCAATTGCGATCGCACTAGACACTCTTGCAATCACACTAGACACTCTTGCGATCGCACTAGTGTGAAAATGGCCTAGCCCTTAGCAAAAAATCACAAGTGTGATCTCACCAAACACTCTCGCGCTCGCACCTTTATTCCTCACGATTGCACCAGACAACTTTTTCCTTGTTTCTTTCACCAACATTCATGATCATGCACCCTAAAGGTTTTCCAAATTTGAACATGTTTGATTCTTTTGGCCATAACTTCGTCATCAGACCTCTAAATGAAGTGATTCTTAAACCAATAGATTCCTAACACATTTTTCTATCTCTCTAAAGAAATTGGTAGCCTTAAGCTTCAATTTGAAAAAATTGATGGAAAGAAAGTGAGGGAATCAATTGGAAGAGCATGAATTGGTTATTTTACTGAACATACTTCGGTATTTTAATAATATCTTAATCTGTAGAGATCCAAATGAGATTATTCTTGTTTCAAAATAAACTAGAGACATTGACTACAATTTTACTGAAGAAGTATATTTGTATTTCTAGTGACTGACTAGAGCGAGCATGCCACCCTTGTGGGATGCGAGTTCAAATGTCACTTAGGATGTCAGGCAAGTTTCTTGAAAGGGCGGGGTGCCCAACAATTATGGTATCTAAGCGACTAGGTTTAGGGGTATCTTTGACATGAAATGGGTAGCTTCGAATTTTAAAATGAACATTCATCATTTTGAATGAACCACATGCATTGTTTTAAATGAACAACATGCATCATTTTTATGATTTGAATTGTTTCGCATGATTTAAAGTTGTTTTATGTGAAACATGAATTAAAAGATTTTTAATGGTTTTAAATTGAAGGAGTGATTATGTCGCCTTGAAAGAGACCTCAGGGAGCTATGACTTGATCTTGCTCTCGCCAAGGGAACATGGATGAATCTTTTGTCCCACAAGATGCGGGGACACATTCTACTCCTAGTTCTGAGGCACCTAATGTGCAATATGAAATGCCACCACCTCCTCCTCCTCTTATGCCTCAAGTAAATCCCATAGATCCGTAATCATTTCAAGCCTTTGCTCAGGCTTTCACATATTCCATGGGCTAGGGGTCATAAGTTACGATGCAAGCTTCAGTGGAGAGGAATGGATAGTATCATAAGCTCTGCAAGTATGGGGCTATTGATTTCAATGGGACTACCAACCCTGAGGAAGCTAAAGCATGGTTGAAGAGGACAGAGAGAGTCCTACTTCAGATGAAGTGCTCCGATGAGGAGAAGTTAGATTATACAGTGAGGTTGCTACAGGGGGACGCACTCCATTATTGGGAATCAGTGCCTCATAGTCAGGTTATGCCTCCTGTGTTGTCATGGAGAGACTTCTTTTAAGTTTTTAGGAAGAAGTACCTCTCGAGAGTTTCTTAAATCTCAGATAGGGGGACACGAATGCGAGGGAGTATGAGCTAAAGTTCACCTAACTTTCATGATATGTAGCCAACATTGTTGCGAATGAGGAGGATAAGTGCTGCAAGTTTGAGAGAGGTTTCCATTTAGGAATCAAGGAGAAAGTTCTGATCCATAACTTCTGTGACTACCAGCAGTTGGTAGATGATGCACTCCAGGCTGAGAAACTAAGGAATATAATGTATGAAGTGAATAAGAAGAGGAAGAGCTGGGAATAGTCTTCCAAAAAGGGAATGAGTGCTCCAATTCCTGAGAGGAGTACCAGGAGTTTCCACACACAGAGTGAAGTGGGAAGTAGTGGCTCTGCCAAGAGCAAGTAAGCCAAGGTAGTTTCAATGCAAGCCTCAACTGCAGGAGGCAATAGAGGGATGGAGAGGGGCAAGTACACAAACCCCCAATGTGAGCATTGTGGGAAATTTCACAGAGGAGAGTACTCCAAGTGGCTCAGAGCATATTTCCAATGCAGGGAGAAGGGAAACATGATCAGGGATTGTCCCCAGGTATTGAGGCAAGAGGGGTCGCAGTTGCAAGCCCCTAACAGAGCTGAAACAGTGAAAAGCTAGACCAGTCACTAAGGTAGGTAGTTCTAGAGCATCAAGGAAGGTTATTCCTTTAGGAAGGCCAAGGGGTCACGCACAAGCAAGGGTATTTGATATGACCAGGGAGGAAGCTACAGCCGCATTTGAAGTTGTTATGATTATGGCTCAATTACTTAATTCAAAAGTGTATTTACTAATTGATTATAGTTCCATGCATTCTTTTGTTTCTACAAGAATGACATTACATGGTGTGAATTTGGGGCAATTATATAGTCCTTTGATTGTTAGTACTCCTCTAGGGAGGAATGTGATAATCAGTTATATATAGAGAGGTTGTGAACTCCTTATTGATAGTGCTAGACTGGTAGTGGATCTGCTATCTCTAGACCTAAAGGGGTTAGATGTTATACTTGGCATGGATACTATGGAGAGATATCATACAAGTTAGACTGTAGCCTCAAAAGGGTAGAATTTGATCTAGGCAATGGTAAGAAGGTGATTTTTAGAGGAGACAGGAGAACACCATCTCTAAGAATCATTTCAACCATCTCCAAGAATTATTTCAGCTTTATTAGCTAACAGGATGATGAGAAAAGGGTGTAAAGTCTTTTTGGCACATGTTGTGGATATCGAGGTGAATGAAGGGAAGCTAGAAGATGTTTCGATTGTGAGAGACTTTCTAGACTTGTTTCCAAAAGATTTACCTAGTTTACCACTGGTAAAGGAAATTGTGTTTGCCATTGACTTGATTCCGAGTACCACATCTATTTCCATACCATTGTATAGAATGGCTCCAACTGAGCTGAAAGAGCTTAAAGAATAGTTGGAAGAACTATTAGAGAAGGGGTACATAAGGTCGAGTTTGTCACCATGGGAAGTGCCAGTTTTGTTTGTCAAAAAGAAGGATGGAACATGGTGCATGTGTATTGACTACCAAAGACTCAACAAAGCGACTATTAAGAACAAGTATCCTCTACCACGAATTGATGACTTGTTCAACCAGTTGTAGGGAGCAAGGGTCTTTTCTAACATTGATCTCAGTTCAGGTTATTATCAGCTTAAGATCAGGGAGTCTGATGTAAACAAGATAGCCTTCAGGACATAATATGGGCATTATGAGTTTCTAGTCATGCCATTTGGATTGACCAATGCTCCGGCTGCATTCATGGTTCTTATGAATAAGGTCTTCAAGGAGTATTTGGATCAATTTGTCATAGTATTCATAGATGACATTCTGGTTTATTCTAAGAGTGAAGAGGAACATCTCTGGATAGTGTTGCAAAAGTTGAGGGAGAAAGAGCTTTACACCAAATTTAGCAAATGTGAATTTTGGCTCCATGAGGTGATATTTCTTAGGCATGTAATTTCAAAGGATGGGGTAAATGTTGATTTGAGAAAAATTGAAGCAGTGGTAAAATGGCATGCACGAAAGACAGTGGTAGAAGTAAGAAGTTTTCTAGGTTTAGCAGGATATTATAGGAGGTTTGTTAAAGGATTTTCTATGATAGCAGCTCCGATGACAAAATTATTGAGGTAAAATCAGAAGTTTATCTAGAGTGATGAATGCTAGAAGAGCTTTGAGGAGCTTAAGCACATATTAACAAGTACTCCAATTCTAACCTTGCCTATAGGAGATGAGGGTTATACAGTTTACAGTGATGTTTCAAGAAAAGGTTTGGGTTGTGTGCTGATGTAAGGAGACAAGGTAATAACTTATGCTTTGCGACAACTAAAACCTTATGAATTAAACTACCCAACCTATGATATGGAATTAGCAATAGTGATTTTTGCCTTGAAAATTTGGACACATTATTTATATGGAGTTCAAACAAGGATTTTTACAGATCAAAAAATTCTCAAAAACTTATTGAGCTAGAAAGAATTGAATTTAAGATAGAGAAGGTGGTTAGAGTTGCTCAAGGATTATGACTTGTTGATTGAATACCATCCTAGAAAGCCAAATGTAGTAGTTGATGCCTTGAGTAGAAAATCCTTCATAGCCCATGTTCAGACAGTTTATTTTCCATTGTTGGAACAGATGGCTAAGCTTATAATAAGCTTGAAACAGGAAGAACCTGATTGCATTATTTCTAATTTCTGAGTGAAACCAATACTCAGGGAGAAAGTTAAGGAGTTGCAAGCACAGGATGTAGAATTGAGTAAGCCTCGAGAATAAATTCAGAATGGTAAGAAATTTAAAGTGGTAGTGAGGGATGATGGACTTATGGTTGTAGGAAATAGACTTTGTATTCTAAATGTCAAGGAGGTAAAGGATGACATACTCGATGAGGCACATAATGCGCCTTATTCCATGCACCCGATAGCACCAAGATGTATAGAGATTTGAAAGAGCATTTCTGGTAGAAAGGCATGAAGAGGGATGTAGCAGAATATGCGAGTAAGTGTCTAGTGTGTCAGCAAGTCAAGGTTGAACATCAGGCACCTTCAGGCAAGTTAAGGCCATTGTCCACTCCTGAGTGGAAGTGGCAAAGGGTAACTACGGATTTTCTGATGGGTTTTCCCAAGACTACTAGGAAGCATGATGCTATATGGGTTATTGTTGATGGGTTGACGAAGTCAGTCCATTTTCTAGCAATTAAACAGACTGAATATCTACATGTGCTAGCAAAGAAGTATATTGTTGGACCCCGAACTCTTCTTGAAAGTTAGAACTATTAAATGAGAAATTGTTGGCGAATATTCAAGTGTAAAGAAAAGGAGAATTCTTGAATTAGAAATGAAGTAGAAAAGATGGTTTGGGTACAAGATGGGTTATATGTGAAATATTGGAAGTTATAAGTTGAAACGTGTTCATTGAGTATGATTCAGTGTTTTAGCCATAACTTTTTCTCTAATTATCCAAATAAGATGATTCTTGATTTGTATTAAACTAGAGAAATAGGGCTACAAATTATCTGATGAAATTGAGTTCTAATTTAGTCCCTAAGAATTTCAATTTTTGTATGGAAGTTGAGCACAGAATATTGTTTCAGTATAAGAATAGTTTAGAAATGTCTGGGATATAACTTTCAGATTTCTGAACCAAATTGAATGATTTTGGTGTCATTAGAAAAATTAATACAATGGGGAATATTGTTCTAGAAGGAAGTATTATCAAATGCTTTCAATTACCTAATTAGAAAACGTCTGGATTTTTGGAAGGAGTTAGGCGTGATTTAAATAATTTTGAGGTATTTGTAGATTAATTATGTTATTTTGTGAAGTTAATTAGCATGTTAATATGAGCAAGAATTTATGACATGGGTTAATTCAATTAAGGTAGTAAGTTGATATCAAGGGCAAAGTTGACAAGTCACTTAAGCTTAAAAGACATAAGGCTTTAAGTGAAGGGCAAAGTACACATTTTAGATTCATTAAGGGTATAAAAGAAAGAAAGAAGACTTGGCCTGCATTTGAAGAGGAAAAAAACTAAAATTAGAAGAGAGAAGAGGGAGAGAGAGTCGTGGAGAGAAGAAAAGAAGAAGGAAGAAGATTCGTTTAAGGTAAGCTTTATTTTTCTTCTTGCTTTGTTAGAGAAGGAGTTAGAAAAAGAAAAGGGTTTTTGTGTTGGGGATGAATGTAGAAAGAAGTTGGTTTGAGGGGAACCCCTTTGATTTTAGGGTTTCTAAGCTAAGTTTTGGGTTTTCTAACCTAGATAGACTATGGATAGGTTAGATTTGAGCTTGATTTGTGTTGATTTCATTTATTGTGATTTTGAAGTTTTAGGGATTGTGTTGAATTAGAATTGAATGGAAAATTGGTTTGATTTAGGAAATAAAGAGAAACCTTATCCAAGAGCAAGAGGAAGGGAACAATTGAGTTTGGATTCTCAAGCGAAATAAGGTGGGTTTTATATTTATAATTGAATAATGAGCCATTACGTTTTCTTTTGAGTCAAGAGAATAAAATGATTTCAAATCGTTTCATAATTGTTGCGTTTACTACTTTTGAATGACTTGAAAAAAATTTCTATATAAATTTAGTTGATGAATTGTGAAATGATGATGAAATGCATATGAAATATTTGATGTTCCTGAAAAGTTGTGTTTCTAAAATGCACCTTTGTGGCAAGATGTTTAAGAAAAGTCATATTTACAAAATGTGCCATTTGGGGCAATTTGTTTTCAAATCATGAAACGCATGATTATGTGGGTTTGGTTTGGTCCGTTCTATTCTGTCAAGTGCACTTTGACTAAAGGCTTCTCCCGCCTGCCCGCTAGTAAGATAGAGCTCCTTCACGGCTTCTCCTAACTTCGTGGCTACGTAAAACCATTATATGGGATTGCGATAGTACGTTCTATTCACGGCTACACAAGATCATTTTATGGAACTGTGTTAGTATGTTTTGTTTACAGACCTACCCAAACCATTTTGATGTGTATATGTGTTTATGATTTGTGAACAAGTTAAAGGATGCATAATTTGTGTTGTTCGTGAATTTGATTTCATGACGAGAATTTTGAGAAACATGTGTTTTACGATTCAATAAGGAATTTCTATGGCAATGAACTTTTTGAATGGTTTTGCTTGTTATTAGTTATAAACTTGTTACCTGTGAGCTTTCAAGCTCACCCCCTTTTTATCCCATCTTCAAGTGAAAAGAATGAGATCAAGAAATCAAGAGTTAAGGCATCATTTCGATTATGCATATATTTGTATTTGAAGTTAGATTTTGTAAAAGCAAGACTTTAGACAAGCTTCAAAAATTATTGGGTTTTACATCTTTTGTGTTTTGGATTTTGATATTGATGATGTATTGTGGCATGATATGCCATTAAAGCTTTGTAAACACTTATCTTATGATGTTAATAAAATACGAATTGTGTATGGATGATATGAGTTGAGTTGGAATTAGATATATTTGAAGAAGTTTTCCACTTGAGTTGATGAACTTTGAACATGAATTGTTGTTATATATATATACATAAGTGAGATGTCATGGAAAAGAAAGATAGGAATTGCGAATGATAAGATGTTGTTAAATATGAAGAGTCAAATGAATTGAGGTTGAGAGTTTGATGAATTCCAATTTGTAGTTGAAATCATTATGAATGATATTTGCAATAGAGGAAGTGAAGTTGGGATAATTTTGAAGTTTTTTATAAGGGTAAAATGTGTGTTATGACTTAGAAAATCTGTATTAATCTAGGATGAATTAGACAAAGTTGTCTTCATGAAAATTATAGCTTATCCTCTTAGCTTTCAACGATATAAAGTATGAAATTTTTGGATATCGGTGTTAAGAAATATGATCGTTTAAGTCGGTGATAGTGCATAGGATACATATATATATACTAAATACTAGAGTTTATGAAGTGATATCACACTAGGATTGCTCGATTCGGGAAGATTATGGAAAAAAAATGGATGTTAGAATGGATTTAGGATCCATTGGAGCGGTCTTGAAGGGTGAAAATGTTGTTACACCAAAAGTTTACACGGTAAAGTCGTGTATATTCACATGGGCCGTGTAATCCTAATGCTGAAAGATTTCCATACCCGAAGGTTACGCGATCTAGCCGTGTGAAATCACACAGTCCGTGTAAACTTAGTCTGTGTAAGTTTACACTTAGTTTGTGTAAGAGCATTTTATAATGTTTTGGATTTTTGGAAGGGTCTTGATTCATGAAGCTTAGGAAAATCATGGGTTTAGGTACTCTAGGATCAATTTTAGTAAATATACTATATGGGTCTTCAATTTTGCAACCTTTTTGAACATGTGATTTTTATGACTATGAAAGGGGATCAAGAAAGACAAGAGGACCAAGAGGAGAGGCACATTTGAACAAGTTTTAGTCAAGGAATTCAAGGTGGTTACATTTTTATAATTGACTAATAAACCATAAATGTTTCTTTCAAGAAAAGTGAAATGAATGTTTTCAACTACTTTTAAATGTGCATTTATTTGTTCTTTAAATGCTTTGAGAAAGTGCTGCATGTTGTGTGCATAAATTTTTGTAAATGAAAAATGAAATGATTTTGAAAAGATTGATGTTTATGAAAAATCAAGTTTCGGATCTAGTGCCATTTTGGGCAATAAGTTTACAAGTCATGAAACTACATGATATGTGGGTTTGTGGTGATCCTCTAAGTATATCAAGTGCACTTTGACCAAAGACTTCTCCCGCCTGCCCACTAGTGGCATGGAGCTCCTTCATGGACTCTCCTAAGTTCACGGCTACACAAGACCCTTATGGGAATTGTGTAGTACGTTCTGTTTTGCATCTACCCAAACCATCCTGATGTGTTTTTGTGTTTAAATTGCATTAGCAAGTTTGATGATGCATGAATTAAGTTGTTTACAAATTGTTGATATATTGAGTATTGAAAAATATGCGTATCTTGATTCAATGTGAGCATTAAAAAGGTTTTTGCTTACTATCGATTATAAAATTGTTACCCACGAGCTTTAAGCTCACCCCTCCATTTTTTCCCCATCTTCAGGTGAAGAGCATTAGAACGAGTAACCAAGGGTCAAGGCATCACTCCGACTTTACATACTTTTGTATTTTAAGCTAGCTTTGTAAGCCAAGGCTTTAGTTGCATTTTTAGGAAATCATTGCTCATGTATTTTTCTGTATTTTGGGTTTTTGAAATATTGTTATATCGTGGCTTTAAATGCCCATTAAAGCCTTGTAAAACATTTATCTTTTGATGAAAATGATATGTGAATGTGTTTTACAGATGATATTTCCAAATGGTTGGGTTTGATTTTTTTCAGTCTTCTATAGGGGTAAAATTCGTGTTATGATTTCAAGGAAAAGTCTGGACTAATCTAGGTTGAATTAGAGAAGGGTGCCTTCAAAAAAGTTGTAGGCCTTTCCTCTAGCTTTCTAACAGTATATAGTATGGAATTTTTTGACATCTGTGTTGAAAGTTATGGTCCTTAAAAGTAGAGATGTTTAGGAGTACAAAAATGTATCTTTTATGTTTGGCCTTCTGCTTCTTCTATGTTTGACCTTTTGTTTCATCTGTGTTTGACCTTCTACTTCGTCTGTGTTTGACCTTTTGCTTCCTCTACGATTGACCTTTTGCTTCTTCTATGATTGACCTTTTGCTTCTTCTATGTTTGACCATCTGCTTCTTCTCTGTTTAACCTTCTGCTTCTTCTATGTTTGACCTCCTGCTTCTTCTATGTTTGACCTTCTGCTTCTTTGGTGTTTGATCTTCTGCTTCTTCGGTGTTTGATCTTCTGCTTCTTCTGTGTTTGACCTTCTATATCGTTTGGTCCATTTTTGACCCTTCATACGATGGAATCTATCTTCTAGGTCTTAATAAAAGTTGTAAATCTTGAAGTTCTCTTTCTAACCATCTAAAGAACACCCTAATCCAACACTTTTAGGGAAAGTTATAGCAATTTTCTCCATTCGTCTGCTTTTTCATTTGGTTTCATCTGTACCTATCGTATGCTCCATTTTTGACCCTTCAGAAGACAGAATCTACCTTCTAGTTCTACATTAAAGTTGTAAATCTTGAAGTCCTCTTTCAAACCATCCAAAGAACACCCTAATCTGACATCTTTAAGGAAAGTTATGGTAATTTTCCCCATTTATCTGCTTTTTCCCATTCGTATGCTTTTTTATTTGGCTTCATCTAATCCTATAGTCTACCCCATTTTTGACCATCTAGAAGATAGAATCTGTCTTGTAACATCCCAACCTCAATTGGAAGGGTAGAATAGTAAATTGGCATAGGATGTGCTAGATTAGGACTTCATAGGACTGCTCATGCATGATAGGATTGCTGCA
>JANIJH010000004.1:22743241-22756128 GCA_024520975.1 Erythroxylum areolatum
TTTGGTAATTCCATAATTGGGTATTGAATTTGTATTGGGCCAAATTTGCAAATGATTATATGTATATAAACTGATTTGGTTATTGCAATTGTGAGTGACCAAGAATGATTTCATATGCAAAATGTTTTAGTATTGCGGGCCCAAATTATTGATTGTTTATGCACACTCATTATTTTATTGTAAAAGCAAAAGAAATTGTCATATGAAGTTTAAAAAGGTAGTAATTGTTCTAGTACGCCACCCTCGCGGGTCACAGGCTCGGATGTCACCGTGGATGTCGGGTTCGGGTCTCGCGAGAATGGGGTGCTACAATGACAACCCGATGTGGTGAAGAGATTAAACAACAAAGTAGATTATCGAGAAAGGTACACACATCTTATTCATGTTTTGATTTACCACTTCTAATAGCACATGTTTGATTCTGTATTTTTTTGGTTTAGTTTTATTTTCCGCTGCGTATGTTTTGATTTGTGAGGCATAATCGAAATCGTACATATGTCACTTATTTATAATGGACGGTGTTATTTTTTCAACATAAGCGTCATATTTGATGTATAAAGGCTAGATATATGTTTGGCTAAGAAATAGTATTTTTTTTTTACTCAATGATGGTATTCCTATTTTAAGGTGAACGTATCACTTACCTGTTATGTTTAGGTGATGATTTTTTGGTACATAAACATAGTATACTATATTTGAACTTCTAGTATAGTTTTTACGTAACCATAGTATTATGTATACTTATTAATGGTATTCTCATTTTAAGTTAATGTCACTTATATGTAATGGATGATGGTATTTTTTTAAATATAAGTATGGTATTGAATGCATGAAGGCCTAGTTTCGATTTGACTAAGGTATGTATTCTTCAAACTTTTAGGGATTTCTATTTTAAATTGAACATGTGTCAATTATCTATAATAGGTGGTGGTATCTTTTTTTTAGTACAAACGTGATAATGAATGTTTGAAGTCTTGGCATAGATTTAACTAATGCATGGTATTCCATGTACTCAGAGATGGTATTCTTATTTTAAGATGAAGGTATCACTTTGTCATTTATAGGTGGTAATATTTTTTGTATAAAAGCATGATATATTACTTATGAACATCTGGCATAGTTTTTACTTAGTTATGACAGTTTTTGTTCTCAATGAGGGTATTCTCATTTTAAAGAGAGCTGTATCACTTATTTATAATGATGGTGACTTTTTAAAACATACTTGTGGTATTGTATGTATGAAGGGTTGGCATAGGTTTAACTAAGGTATGATATTCTTTGTACTCAGTTTGCATAACTTTTACAACTTGTTAATGAAAGTTTCTAAAGTTTGTATTAACTGCTTCGGTGATTAATTATCAAAGCTCAATCTTCAAGATAAAAGTAACCTCAGTCAATGCTTCATTTTTGTCGTCCATCATTGTCAATGGAAACAAAACACTTATCATCCTAGGTGTCTAGGATTAGTATAAATAAATTAGATATGTTAAAATAAGAAATTCCGTTGTTATTAATTAATACAAAATTTTTATTTATTTCTTTAGAACTATTGTCGAAATACTAATAATATTAATATAAATAAGTTTTAAAAATACGAGTCATTTTTCTCATATTGAAATCACAATAACAAAAATAAACAGAAATAATAAGAATAAATAATATTAAAATAGAATAGTATAATATTACAATTACATGATTATTTTTATTATAATATATTTAAATTTATTTAAGTGGGAAGTGATTAATAAGGTTACGGTGTGGAGAAAAACAGTATATGCTGGTTTCTAGAAGGCTCACGTGACGTGTCGTGTCACTAAAGTTTATTAAAATTTTCTGTCACTAAAGTTTATTAAAATTTTCATAATAATTAGAATGAAAATGGACGATGCAGAATCGTTGCGTGATAAAAAGAATTGCAACAGACATTATTATGAATTTATGAAATTATAGGAAGGCAAGGTCCACGTGACCAAACCAAACAGCAGGCTCCACAGAGGAGTAGATTTGTTGTTCCATTGCGCCTCTTGTGACTAACTAAATAAATCCTAACTATCCATTATAATAAGTTGAAAACTGAGTAAAATAAAACTGAGTAAAATAAAACTGAACTGCACCAGCTCCGGTCTTTTATGCCCTCCTCGTCATGGAAATACGGGAGCTCCTCTATCGGAATTGGACTGTTATTTATCACCATGTCTTTTATGAAAGCAACAGATGTACGGACTGGCTCGCCGTTCCGGCCAGTGTGAACGATAATAGAGTCACTTATTTTGATGTACCACTTTTAGAATGTCATAGACTCTTCATAGAAGATATACCGGGGATCTGTTTTCTGATTTTCTCCGTCTCATTTAACTTTGCAATTTCTTTTTTCCTTTATGTAAAAAAAATAAAAAAAACTGAAAAAAATGTATGATTTTGTTTCCTCCCGTCCCGTCCCGCTAGTTCTACTGTGGCAATAATTGCACAATAATAAGAATATACCATTTTTTCCCAGAGATACCCACGCTCCTCCACGCTGTCCACTGCCGTAATATAATGCAAAAGGAGTGGGCAAAACGGTTCCCCAGGACCCATCAAATATCAGATATTCAGATCCCTTCAAATCCTCCACCTCCACCAGTGTACTCTCAAACAAACCGTACCTCCTCATCTCGCCTTTTGTTTTTGTTACTGACACCGTAATGGCTAGCATGGCGGCGATAGGAGCTCTCAGGCTCTCCTCTTCTTCTGCTCTTTC
Source organism: Erythroxylum areolatum (assembly GCA_024520975.1). Classification (NCBI taxonomy): domain Eukaryota; kingdom Viridiplantae; phylum Streptophyta; class Magnoliopsida; order Malpighiales; family Erythroxylaceae; genus Erythroxylum; species Erythroxylum areolatum. Next base: position 22,745,982 of record JANIJH010000004.1, read on the forward strand.
TTCATCTCCTTCTTCTTCGAATTCTGCTCGGAAAGCTGCGCCCATGAGTCTCTCCTTCTCCTCTTCTTCCCTTTCCGGCCAGAAGATTTGCTCCAGTGCTGTCTCTCATCTCCGGAGAGAATCTGCTTCTAATTCAAGGACTCCGAGGATCATTTCTCCTAGGGCTGTTTCTGATTCCAAGAACTCGCAAACCTGCCTTGATCCTGATGCGAGCAGAGTTAGTGCTCTCGTTTTCTTTTTCTTGACTTTTAGCTTGCCTGCATGGATTCAAGTTCTCATGTCGTGATCAGGCTGACTTAACTTTTGGTTGATTTGCGCGGAATTGTTTTCACAATCCATTTGACGGTGCATTGTCACAGATCCGATCAACTATGTCACAACGAACGATGCAATATGAATCGTTCTTCATAATTTAAGTTTGCATGCATCTGATTCGAGTTACTTCGTTTAGTCGAATAAAACGTATGTTAATTTTGTGTCAATCTTTGTAACTCTTTCGAAAAGACTGAATTTGTTAGAAATCTCACATTTTTTATACTGTTTATGTTTGAGGGTAAATGCTTTATTGTCATTATGATTCTGATTATACTGATTTGACGAGGTACACATATCTCACATTTTTATATTGTTTATGTTTGAGGGTAAATGCTTTATTGTTATCAGGATTCTGATTATACTGATTTGAAGAGGTACATTCTGTGTAGAAGTTCATTCCATTGAAGTGATATCTAACGATATCAGATGAACTGCTGCTACATTCATCATTGAATGGTCAGCCCTTGGCTGATCATGATTTGAGTATTTGATTTATCTATCCTTTTCTGTGCTCTTCACTTTACTGCAAGGGAGCGAGATGAACATGATACCAGGATTTTAAAAATGATGGAGAAGAGAAATCATTGCCTAAATTCTTGCACTTTTTTGCTTAATCTATCTTATCGAATTAGGGTCTCTACAGATTGATTTGCAAAACAAATCCTTCAGTATGCTTTTTAAGAAAATTAAAGAGCCTGCTTATTCTTTTCATTTTTGATGCTCTGAAGTTGTCTCTGGCGATTGAACTCTTCTGTTCCTTTTCCTTTTTTTGAGTTTTTTGGTTAGCATCAGTCATCAATTCTGCTTTGTGAATGTTAATAGAGTGTCCTGGGAATTATTCTTGGAGGTGGTGCTGGGACCCGTCTTTACCCATTGACAAAGAAGAGAGCGAAGCCTGCTGTGCCTTTGGGAGCAAATTATAGGTTAATTGATATTCCTGTCAGCAATTGCTTGAACAGTAACATATCAAAGATATATGTTCTTACGCAATTCAACTCAGCTTCTCTCAATCGCCACCTCTCACGTGCATATGCAAGCAACATGGGTGGTTACAAGAATGAAGGCTTTGTTGAAGTTCTTGCTGCTCAGCAGAGTCCAGAGAACCCAAATTGGTTCCAGGCAAGCACCTAGTCTCCCTGCGCCCTCCTATTAGTTTTTGTTATGAAAACTGTTAAATGGAAGTGACCTTCCAGAGAAGATAAAAGATTACATATGTTGTGATCCACTGTATAACTTTAACGTTCTTTCTTATGCTAGAAAATTAACCCCTTTCAGTGGACGTTGATGTTGTATAGACGTACAATATAGCTGTTTGGAAGCGGGTGTTGCTTTAGATATTTGAAATAGTTTTTGTAATTACTTAATGTTGTTTCCATTATTTTGTAAAGATTTGTGATGAAATTTGATCTGATTGTTGCCAGGGCACAGCTGATGCCGTAAGACAATACTTGTGGTTGTTTGAGGAACACAATGTGCTGGAATTCCTGGTTCTTGCTGGGGATCATCTATATAGAATGGATTATGAGAAATTCATCCAAGCACATAGGGAAACTGATGCAGATATTACAGTAGCTGCACTGCCAATGGATGAAAAGCGTGCAACTGCATTTGGTCTGATGAAAATTGATGAGGAAGGACGCATAATTGAATTTGCCGAAAAGCCAAAAGGGGAACAACTAAAAGCCATGAAGGTAATGTCTTTCACAAATTATATATGGCATCTTTTCATGTGTCAAACATGTGTTCTGCACTTAGAATATTTGAAAATGTGAGGGTGAATTCCTTTTTTCAACTATTTTCTTTTTTAATTTTCTTTCTGTAGGTTGATACCACCATCTTAGGTCTCGATGATGAGCGAGCAAAAGAGATGCCTTACATTGCCAGCATGGGGATTTATGTGGTCAGCAAGGATGTGATGTTAGAACTTCTAAGAGAAAAGTTTCCTGGAGCCAATGATTTTGGAAGCGAAGTTATTCCTGGTGCCACCTCCATTGGGATGCGAGTAAGCATTGTCCCATTCGATCATTTGTATATATGTAGCTTGAGAAAAGATTAATGTTTTATAAAGAGCATAAAAATTTTCTTTGTTGTTGGAATAAACATATTTAACTAAAATTTTGCAATTATAAGTCGATAATTAAATTGTATGTTGACTGTTTTCAATATCTCAAAATGTTACGATGTTTCAAAGCCTAATGGTAATCTCTTCAGGTGCAAGCTTACTTGTATGATGGCTACTGGGAGGACATTGGTACAATTGAGGCTTTCTACAATGCCAACCTTGGCATAACGAAAAAGCCAGTGCCAGATTTTAGGTACTTTGAAATTTCTGTTCAATTTCTAACTAGCATTTTGTTATTGTTTGAATATGTCTATTTTCTGGATGTTCTTCTGCAGCTTTTATGATCGATCTGCCCCTATCTATACTCAACCTCGTTATTTGCCTCCATCAAAGATGCTTGATGCTGATGTCACCGATAGCGTGATTGGAGAAGGTTGTGTCATAAAGGTGATTGGTTAGACATTTGGAAGTGGCATTTATTTTCTAATTCTGTCAAGCGAATATTCTGTCCTTTAGCCCAAGTTGCATCCTGTCCTTTTGCATTAATAGATCTGTGGCCATAATCCTTGTACTTTCATCGTCCCCACCATTATGTGGTTTACAGAACTGTAAGATTCATCACTCCGTTGTGGGGCTTAGATCTTGCATTTCAGAAGGTGCAATCATAGAAGACACATTACTAATGGGAGCAGATTATTATGAGGTAATATATTCTGAAAGCAAAACTCTATACATTCAGCATCAACAACTGATACAGAATTTCGGAGTTGATCAATTGACACGATGACCAATTTACTTAATTGTATTTAAATTCCGTTAACCTCCATATTTGTGGTTGTTTGTAGACCGATGCTGACAGGAGGTTTCTGGCTGCAAAGGGTAGTGTTCCAATAGGTATTGGCAAGAATTCTCATATTAAAAGGGCAATTATTGACAAGAATGCTCGAATCGGGGACAACGTGAAGGTTCAGATTTCTTTACTTTTTACTTCTTTGTTGTCATCTTCTAGAATCCTTTGAACAGACAGATATATGAGTTCATATACCATATCAACAGTGATCGTTGAACCATAGTTAAATGCTTTTAGACACTTTTGAAATGATAGGCATCGTACTTTTAGGATGTTCAATCTTTGCATTAGCCTTAAATCAGATGAATCTGATAAGCTTATGTTCTATTAGGCATCATACAAATGCATTAAGAAATGAGGTGAATGAGACTCCACTTGTTTTGATTTCAGATCATTAATGGCGACAATGTGCAAGAAGCAGCAAGAGAAACCGATGGTTATTTCATCAAGAGTGGAATAGTCACCGTCATCAAGGATGCCTTGATTCCCAGCGGCACCATAATCTAGAGTATCTCCGTAATTTGCTCCAAATCTAAGTATGAGGTTGCCGTCTCCCAGTTTTGGTAAAGTAGCAGTGTGTCCACTACTCAACTTGAATTTAACCTGGGTCCTTCCTTCCTTCCTTTTAATGCATGATGTATATTCCTAGTTGTATAATTTAAAATAATAAAAGACTAATAATTCACATTGTAAAGTTATTTCCTTTCAAATAAAAGTCTTTCCCCACCATTCTTTTGCATGTCCTCGAAAATAGGTCGTTTGGTAGGCATCAAAAGCCTTTGATTCGTAATTATAATTCATTGCATAATTTTCCCACGAGCAGTCGAGAAGAATTTACAGTGAAGAGTGCATTATGGCTCAAGTCTATTGCAGAAACTACTATTTGATCTTTTTAACATGGAAAAAACGTGAAGCACAACACTTGATTTGATGATAAATCTTGCTGCTTCCTGGATGTAAAATCCTCGTTAGTTGACACTAATTCTTCTTTAAGGTAAATGTTTTAATTTGCATTAACCAAAAAGTGCAAAAATAATTCTAATATTTACAATTAAATATAAATTATTTATTATACTTAAATTAAACTCCAATAAAATGTTTAAATTAAATTTTATGCAAATAAAAAATGTAATATTTTATATTTAAAATAAATATTAAGAGACTTAATCGTGCTTAAGAAATTTAAAATATTATCATTAATTACATTATTTTCTTAATTTAATTTAATTTATATTATATTATTTAACGTAACTAATTTTATCCTTAAAATTACCAATATTCAGTCTTCACTGACCTCTTTCATTACCTAACAATAGTAGCTAGAATCAGCCCCATAATCATATTTAGCATTTGGGATTTCTTCATTTTCAACGAAGAAATCTTTGAACCTCTGTTACTGAGAAAGCATAAGATGCTTTCAGAAATTTAATAGTCAAAGATTGTGAGGAACAAAGAAACAAGATCTGGGTACAATACATTTTTTTTTTCTGAAAAATAAGTAATGTACTGATTCAAAAAGGTGGAAATTACAAAGAGTTGAAATTTATCCCCAACAACTGGAGTATAACATAACAGCAAACTACATACTAAGATAACACATGAAAAGCTTTGTTAATTTTAAGTGAAACTATGAATTAAATAGAGATAATTGTCTAAATCTCTAGTCTAAACTTGAGGTAAAATCCCATTATGGTGAATTTGTTAAACTGTTTAGATTTCCCTAATAACATGGCGTTTGTCATCATCCAAACATAATGAACAAGCAAAGCAAACCAGCCCTAAACACCTTGCAATCTTTCTTACTTTTCTATTTTAAACTGATAATCTAAGATAGACATTCCAACCAGTTGAGGTTCCTATCATGCAGATCAAAAAAGTTGAGAAATTTTCTTTATAGCTAACTTGTATAGCGACACTTACAAAAGACGTGATCAAGTAATTCTATTTCATAGTTACATAAAGGACAACAGTTATCCAGAATTTGAAATTTAATGCTGTCACTGGTACCCACCTTTTGAATAGCGGCTAACTAGAGAATGAAAGAATGAGTTTTAGTGATATTAAGACCCCAAATCAATTTATAAAAGGGAAACTTGATGAGTGGACCAAGAAGTAACTTTTTACAAGAAAGAGCATTAAACTTGCATGAGTTATGTAAATCCCATTCTGTAGCCCCTAATTTGGTAAATAATTCGACATATTGTTTGCAATTGGGCTAATTCCCCTACTTGTGTGATATGACCAATGCCAATTGTTATTATGAATAAGTTCTTGCATAATGGTATTTTCAGGGATCAGCCCTCTAAGATTAATGAAATATTGTGCATAGCATAAATGTCCTAGAGAATGCCAATTTTCAAACTAGAATTTAGTACATCATCCATCTCTAATTTAGTGCTTGATATGAGAATGCAAGACTAACTTGGTACATAAAATTTGTTGAAAAATATAGGAATGAGTAGTTTTATGAGAGATGGACTAAAGGCTTCTTTGTTTGACATGAAACATATGTACCCATTTCACTTAGAGGCTTTACTTATTATGACATATTCTCCGTAACCTTTGAGCTAATAATACTTAGTTCATTCTGCTAGCATAGTTGATACTCAACCTTCTATATTCTTTAGGAAGACAAATGATGCTCCTCTTAACTTTGCAAATCTTCTTACCACTTGTGTTTAGCCTATGCCATAAAAAGTCTCGTATATTTATATCAATCTTCTTCAGTACTCCTTTATGAATAGCTAAGTGAGATAACCAATAGATGTGTAGATTATTGAATATTTACCTCCATAAGACAGGAACTTATTGGTCCAAGTTGAAATTCTTTTTTGAACTTTATAATTGAGAGGTCTATATTCAACCTCGTCTACCTTCCTTGCAGAGATAGGAATTCCCAGGTAAGTAAATGGTAATTGGTGAATGGATAGTCCTACTTCGGTAATCACTCATCAGAGCTTAACTTACGCAAATAAGCAAAGCCTTTTTAAGGATTAAATCTTAGCCCAGAAACTTCCTGAAATCCATGTAAAGACATAAAAGATTCAATTCAACTTTATGTTGGGATACGTGAGAACAAGACAACAAAGAGATAAAATGAAACTTTGTGGGATTATAGAACACAAGCTTCAAGTTCAATTTCTATGCAGGAAAAATAAAAATTGTTAAACTCTTACTAGAACAAATGGGCATCGGATCCAGGGAGGCTGAGAGAGATGAGAGAGACTTCTGCATTAGAATGAAGAACAAGAATCTGTGAACTTAGTGCCCCAGATGCAGGCCCGATGTCCTTCAACACACTTATAAAGCATAAGCCTTTATTGTTTCAAGCTCTCCTAAGACTTTGCTTCTTGTCATTAATTGGAAGACTGAAATGTTTGTTTCCTCCAAACGAAGCAATCATGATGAATATATATGATGTCGATAAGGATTGCGGTGAAAGAGAACTGTAAAAGAGTACGGGAAGAGTTAATATTATTAATTTTAGGGTTAAATTACTTCCCACAATATCACTTAGTGTACACAGTATATGATTACGTCCTACAATATCACTTACTGTACATGTGATATCATGAGCTCATTTTAAAGGTAAAATATAATAAAATTATGCTATTTTAGTGATAAAGTGACAGATAATTGTAAGTGACTTGAGTGAATTCACGGTGTTAATAACTCTAACATCAATGGATCTTAAGTTTTCTAGGTGTTTACAAAAGCTAAAGGCGGTAAAATACAATCGAGAAAGCTTACTTGGTAAATACACAGATCCCATGTAGGTGGAGAATTATATGGCAGTTGATGCATTACTCACTTTTTATAAGGAAGCCATAACCAAACAAGGTGATCCTCATGTAAACCTACACGAATCATTACTAATCTCTTAGTACAATTCGTCATCTAAAGTGTTAACTCTCAACTAAGGCAGAAATCTAAAATGTTGTACCTTAGGGATGGGGAAAGATGCAGCAAGTAATATTTAGTGCTATTTAGGCAAGAAGGAGTAATAATCAGATTGTTTTCCAACTATATAATAAAGGCAGTAGGGTTACTCACCAAGACAAGCTCAAGGAGTTGGCATACGTTTACTTCAAAAGGTAGTGTCATAACATATGTACCAAAGATAAATCACTTTCTCCGTAACACCATGATCTAGTTAAATTTATCACTCAAGACGAGATTAAAAGCATATTGTTTCTATTAGAATTTTCATTCACGTAAGGTTTAATTTGAAAATTTGTAAAATGTTAGGATTAATATGAACACAATAAAGTCTAGCTTGTATTTAGTTGTAAACACTAAACTTATTTTTGTCTTTTTTACCATTAACATTACCTGCTAATTCTTTTATATAATAAATGTATCATTACCCTTTTTTATACTTGTTTAAGACATAATATGTAGCGCCCCCTTATTGTAGGGTACACACCGGAATGCCTGAAAATCAATGCGGTACATATCCTACGATAAGAGCGAGCTACGTTCGATCACTGCATTCCGTTCATATGGCATCCAATCAATCTTCACTTAAAAGCATCATAAGAAATCACAATATTTTTTAAACCAATTTTTCCTCATTTTCTTTTTTTTTTCAAAAATCGAAAGTCTACGTTGTGTCTTTCAACTTTTACTGTATTTACCTCAACAAACATAGTACAAAAGTTCTACATGAAAGAGAAGAATATATCAAATCTATCTAAGCCATCCAAAAATTTTAGCTGACTGACCTTTGAGCCATGACTTCTCTAGTCAAATCACAATCTACACGACAATAGAGCCTCTCAATAGCTAGAGACGTCCCTCAGTCCTGAAAAGACAACGTTGCAACTTTGGTGAGTTTTGCGAACTCAATGAGATAACCATCATCGATGATTCACTCAATTCATGCATCACATCAATTCATCATATAACAATTATTTCACAATTTTGCATTTCACATGAGTAACACACTTTCACTTAAGCATAAGCAATTTTGCATTTCACTCTATCAAACATACTTAACAAGATGCATATGAAATGCTCATGAGACACTTTCCAATTGTTACATTGTTGTAACTGGGTGCTTGAACTGTCCCATATCCATTTTGGATATTGGGCTCATTTATACTGTCCCTTCTCCGATAAAGATACAAGGCTCATTACACGTTGAGCGTGAGGCTCTGAAATACTTTTAAGCTCGAGGCTCATTTCCATACATTGAGCTTTAAGCTCTGATCATTGGCTGCCCTAGTCCCAAGTTCCATTATCTAATTATGCATTCATGAATGGAATGCATGTAACACAATCAATCATTTGATAAAACACATAGGTCTCACATTCACATTCATTTATTATTCAAAACATAATTATAAGCAAACAATAATTGAGAGAAACCGTTTAGGTTACTCAGTGGTTGCTCCCGAAACTATTGCCTGGTAGTTCCGACAATGTTTGTAGGTTGACGTTCCAATTGCTCCTCTATAACAAATAACACACACATATATCACAATTTGCACAATCATAGGTGTTTAATAATGCACATGAATGCAATGAAATGTGTACAAGGCATGTTCATGACAATCCTGGGTATCACTTCATAAATTCTTCACAAAACTATCCCCATACCAAACTCATCTAAGTATAACTTATTCTTAGGTTTATGCCTCACTAAACTCATTTAACTCGCAATTCATTTCTCATTGAATCACTTCAGATTTTTCCAAGATACCCCTTTTGAGTCTACTGTTCATGTACAATCAGAAGGTGAAAATGAAGTAATTTGGTCAAACTCTCTCTAGAAAAATGTTCCTCTATGTCTTATCTTTCCATTGACACTAAAATCACTCAATTTGGTTCAGTAATGTGAAAGTTATACTCCAAATATTTTCAGATTGCTTTTATTCTGAGACAATACCCCCATACTCAACTTCCATCCAAACATTGAAACTCTTAAAGTCCGATTTAAAATTTTATTCCTCACATAAGTTGTATACCTATGTCTCTAGTTTACTTGGAATCAAAAATTACTCAATTTAGATAACTATACAAAAAGATAAGCCCAAAATACTGGGGTATGATTAGTGGAGAAATACTGGTTCATAAAATTTAAGAATACACACACTATATTCGTCCCATGTTTTTTTTCACTCATTCTTTCTCACTTCATTTTGGATGGCTATGATTTTTGGTGGAAATGTATAGCAATGTCTTACGAATCCAATGGTTCAAGAATTAGGTCATTTGGATGTCTAGAGGAGAAGTTATGACCAAAAGAATCCAGTCTGTTTTTACTTCCGTCTTAGTTTTTCCATCGTCTTAGTTTCCCATCGTATTAGTTCCTATCGTCTTAGTTTCTATCGTCTTAGTTTCTAACGTCTTAGTTCCTATCATCATAGTTTCCATCATCTTACTTTTGCATCGTCTTACTTTTTCATGTCCACATAAAAAGATCATAACTTTCGACTCAAATGTCCAAAAATTTCATACTATATACCGTTGGAAAGATAAGAGAAAGATCTACGACTCTCAAGAAGAAAATTATGCCAAAATCTATCTAGATTACTCAAGATTTTCTCTAGAAGTCAGAACATGAATTTTTATATTCAGCTCCCAATGTACTGCACCCAGCTCTCAACTTCATGAAATTTTGAGAATTTTAGAGATAAAATTGAAATTTGATGGATTTAAATTTTCTATTATGAATAGAAGTATTTCCATTTATAAGAATGACATTTTATATGGCATTGCGCGTCAATTAAATGGCATTTATACTCTAGACACCGAGTTTGTTACAAATGAGCCCATCTATAACATAAACACCAAGAAGTTTAAATCTAACGATTTGAACCCAACCTATCTCTGGCATTATCGCTTAGGCCATATAAATGAAAAACGCATTTCAAAACTCCATCAAGATGGATTCATTGATTCTTTTGAATCTTTTG
>JANIJH010000004.1:22869992-22890001 GCA_024520975.1 Erythroxylum areolatum
CTTATCAAATTAAGAATCATAACATTTTAAGATATAATGTTACCGTAGGTAGGTATTTTATAACATATTGTCAAAAGAGTTACAGTCTAGTGTTACTGTATGTCATTTTTGTTGTAGTGATTCCTCACAATAGTTCACACACACACACACACACACACATATGCAAATGCGCATGTGACTCACTTTCTTCTTAATTTTGCTGTGATCAAGTACCTATTTAACTATCCAGTTTCTGTTGTGGATATTAGGCTCATTTCAGATGCTATCTTGTACCTATTATAGATATCGGGCTCATTAATTGTTGAGTATGTGGCTTTGTGCACACATTTATGAGATTTAAGCTTTTTTTACTTTGGTCACTCCGGTTACAACTCCTTTATCTGATCATGCATATCAATGTCATGATATGCATCATTTTACATAATATGCTAGCAATCACTTTCATCCAGTATACATAGTCATTTATCACATTCTTCGGACCCAAGTTTGGATTCAACATTCAGTTGAGCATTTATTTTCCACATTCACATACACATAGCTAACACTCCCAATACAGTTGCAAATATTGAACTCCTCGGACAATCAATTGTTCAGAATCATCAATATCACAATCATATCAAATCCATTTTAATATAGATATAAGGATTAACAAAAAAAATTCAAATAGAAGTGCATATCTAATCGAGATCACACATCTAGGTTACTCATAGTTTACTCCAGATTAGTTATTGCCTTGACGATCTGGCCATGTTTGGATGTTGTCGGTCAATTTGTGCTTCAATATCATACAATACACATATATTTACACATTACTAACTTATTATTTAATCAAATAAGTGCTTAATTTTACACATGTATAGGTTTTATGTTCAATGCATGTTCACTTGACTATCCCAACTATGTAACCTTATACATAATCCTTACTCACCCATTCATCTTGGCTTGTGTTCATAAAAACATCATTATACTGTTGACATCTTATACTTTCCAAATTCATATGCATTGATATCAAATAACTCATTTCTTGAATTATAATATCATTTAAGAACCTAATCTTTTCAAACACTTAATCAATTTATTCAACATCAAACTAAGCTCATTTTAAACCCTAATCAAGTCTAAAGTATCAATGTATACTATTTTATCCTTATATTACTCAACCAGAACACATAACACCTAACATAAACTCTCCTTTCTATCAAGAATTTCCACAATCGTGGAAAGGGACCAAACAATTCCCACTATCATGGGATATGTGATCTGAGACCCACCTTCCTTTTTCTTCAAAATTTCTTCCAAACTCTGACTCCTTCATGATAGTTCTTTAACTATACCTCACTTATACTTCAAGGATACTTCAATTTCTCATCATTTCATCTCAAACTCTAAGCCAAAATCATTCAATCAACAATTCATAAACAATTTATCTCTTAGGCATCATCAATTAAACAAATTCTTTCATTTATTATCTTACATGTTACACCCTTGTTCTTTTCCATTCCAAAAACATTACATTAGCATCTTTCTTTAGCATAAATTCACCTTCAACACACCTCTAATCTCAACATAATTCATTCTCAAAACAATATATAATCTAGGGTTTCCATACATCAAAACAAAACCAATACATTTATCACATTTCTAGCATATCTCATCATCAACCTTACATGCAATTCATCATAATTCATCCCTAACCAATCTTTATGGATGTTAAGCTCATATATAACTCAATAAGGTAATTAAATACTCACTTGTTTGCTTCAAGATTTCCTCAATCCATAAGCTAAGCAATTCTCCCAAGCATCAAGCATCTTTAATAACAAGATGGAATGAGAAGGATTTCTAAACACAAGAAGAAGGCCACAAAATTTTGGCAAAAATTCAAGGTTTATGAAGGTTGTGTGAGGGTGTCAACGGTGTGAAGAAAGAAGAGGGTAGCAAGTAACCAAAACATGAAAGAAGATGGTATTGCAAGTGTGAGAGACGTGGATGAGGTGGGTGGTGAAAAAAATGAACATGTGTCATGCCAAGTGTCAAGCTAAGAGCCATGCTAAGTGTTTTTATGCTACACTCACAATTGTCACTCCCTTACTAATTCATTTTTCATTTAATCTCTATACCATATGTCATTCAACTATACCTCCATTTTTCACTCTTTTATTCAAGCCAATTATCACTCTATTACTGATGCCACATGTCACCATCTCATAGGCTCTTTCAACCTAAATTCCTATGTATCTTTTTATCTTACCCTTTTAAAAACTTTTCTTAGAGTAAATGCACATATCACTTTATCAATCACTCAATTAGAATAATAAATTCCCAATTTTCTAATTATAATTCATCAAAAAAATTCAAGACATAATCAACACATAAGCACATCATAATCATTTAAGATCTTTCTTTAATACCTTGGGATATATCAGCGAGTATAGGAACTATTTTTACAATGTCCCTAAATCATAATTCATGTGTATATGCAAATGAAACGTACTTTATGAATTTTCATATGATGACTCAATCTTACATTTAAATTCCTAAGTATAAGAATGGGTTACTGCAATTTGAGAGTCATCTTGGCGAGCTTACGACAAAGCTCATGCTTGCTCCAAGGAACCACCTTTGATAACATATCAATACAATTCTTATTTGTTTGAATTTTCTTTAACTATAATTGTCATTCGTCGATCACAAATCTCAACTAATGATACCAGAGCATCTCCTTACCTGCTTCTACAGTAGCTATATACTTTGCTTCAATAATGGATAAAGCTACACACTTTTATAACTTGTATTGCCAAGAAATGGCTCCCCTTACAAATTTAAACAAGTAGTCTGAAGTGGATTTCCAATTATCAATATCTCCAGCCATGTCTTCATTTATATATTAAACCTGAATGATTTTGGTTAATAAACCTATGGATTAGTCGTATTATGATGCTTTATGTACGATTTTTAAAAACATTGAGTTAAATGTGAACTCTTTTCTAGCATTTTCATTACCACACATAGGAAGAAATAAAGAAATAGCAATTTGTGAATAACTAAGCATAAATCATTTCATTCCACCTACTTTGTATCAATAAAAAGGTCAAAGTTGAGGAGAGGGGATAGTAGCCATTTGAGATGGTAATTTAGGTGAGTAATTAGGGGTATTTACAACAAGGTGTTTAATCTCACATTGAAAGACTAGGTGACTTTTTGAACAAACTTCTAAATTCTTATATGTTTTTTAAGTTTAATGTTTTGTTTTTAACAAGGGGCATGAAAATGTTTAATGGTTTTAGCATTTTTCTTAAGAATATTCATTTTTTGCATAAATGGAATAGTGTGAATTAAGTTGAAATTTGAAGAACTATGGAGTGAATTAGATTGATTTATAATTTTATGCTAGTAACACAACAACACCACCTAGTATGAATCACGTTGCTTCGCGAGGTATAGTGGGGTCTAATAATATGCAGTCTTACTCCTAACTAATAGAGAGGTTGTGTCCAAATGACCTACATTAAAAGAGAGTAAGCGAGAGAGAGAGAGAGAGATAGAGAGACAGAGAGTGAGAGATACAGAGAGAAATAGATAAAGAAAAGAAAAGAAAAAAGAAGAAGAAAGAGAGGAAGAAAAAATAATAAAAAGGAGAAGAAGAGGAAGAAAGGGATAAAGAAGTAAGAGAAAGTTAATACTAATAATATTAATAATGCGAATATGAGGAGTAGTAGTATGAATAATAATAAAAAAATCATAAAAATGATGATGATGATGATGATAATAATAACAATAATAATAATAATAATACTAGTAAAAACAGTAGTAGTAGTAGTAATAGTAGTAGCAGCAGCCGAGGTGGTGGTGGTGGTTATATTAGTAATAACAATAATAATCAAAAGTTAATAATAATAATGATGATGATGATGATGACGACGATCATAAGAATGATAATAATAATAATAACACTAATAGTAATAGTAATAACAAGAATAAGAATAAGAATAATAGTAATAATAATTACTAATTCAAACGAAATCCCTAAGAGGTAAGTACTACCTATTTTCAAGTTTAAGCTAACTACATGAAGAATTACAAGAATCTCTTTACAAGGGATCCTTTATTTAAATCCTAGTATGCCAAAGTTTTCAATTGTGGGTCATGTCCTTGGAAAGTTCCTACATTGTTATATCATTCTTGATTATCCTTTCCTTAATTCTTCTTAGTGCCTGTTTGGTTCAGCTTTTGGAGGGTGAATAAGCACTTTTTTCCACCGCAAAAGTTGTTTTTAAGAAAATTGAGTGTTTGGTTGTAAAATCTAAAAGTACTTTTTCATAGAAGTAGCTTTTTTGGAAGCTAAAATACAACTTTTTGAGAAACTCAAATTTAGAGCTTTTAAAAAAAGCACTTTTTTAGATAGATATTTCAGATCAATTAATGAGCCTATGTTTTAGTCCTATTCACCTTTATGTTTTATACATAATTCCTACAATACCCACAAACACATCTTCACGTTTATTTTAAAATTTATATAACATTATTTGACTTTTATATGTTTTAATATTTATTTTTTATATTAGTTTTACTTATATTATAATCCATATAAAAGATTTGGCTAGATATATTTTTATTTATTTATTATATGGTTTAAAATTATATAATAATTAATATATTGTGCTTTAAATATTTTTAATATATTTTAAATAATATTTATGTACATAAATAATTTTATTACAAAATAAAACATAGTTAAAATTAAAAGTGCTTTTTATTTTTATGTTATCAAACAGTCTATTGTATGAAGCTCTTTCAAAAAAGCTCCTTTTTAAATGATAGCCAAACAGTCAACTGATTACTTAGAAAAGCTCTACTGAAAAAACCTCTACTGACAAAAGTATTACTGACAAAAGATCTACTGACAAAAGCATTACTGATAAAAGCTCTATTGATATAAGCCCATCCAAACAGGCACTTAGGCCTCCCTTTTCTCTTCTTACAATCTCTAAGTACGATTTTCTCGCTTCTTCTTACTAAAGTATCTGAGTTTCTCCTCTTAATATGTCCAAGCCACCTAAGCCTTATCTCTCTTAATTTGTCAATTTCATGTTAGTAACTAAGTGTTAAATATTTAATGAACCGTACAATTGAATGAATAATGGAGAATCTTAATAGATATCTTTGATATGTTTAATGCTTTCCTGAAGTTATTTTTTTATTAAGTTGAGAGTAATGAAATTGATTTTCTTAAGGACAAACAAATGCTTATGCGTGAGCGAGTTTAATAAATGTTTAATTGTTCATAGTTTTAGGTTTACAT
The DNA here is from genome assembly GCA_024520975.1 of Erythroxylum areolatum. Lineage (NCBI taxonomy): Eukaryota > Viridiplantae > Streptophyta > Magnoliopsida > Malpighiales > Erythroxylaceae > Erythroxylum > Erythroxylum areolatum. Next base: position 22,875,295 of record JANIJH010000004.1, read on the forward strand.
TTACTACATTTCACTTGTTTATTTAAGTTTTTATTATTTTTGGTATTTAACTAATTCATGTTGTTTTTCTAGGTTGGAGTTCACTTATTTGGAGGAAAAGAAACAAATTGAGAGAAGTATTTGGAGTTGTTTTGAGCATATGCTAGTAAAGTCTATGTGCACCAACACACCCATGTTGATTTTAATCATCCCATGTTGATGGAAACATGCATATGTTGACATGTTTCATATAAAATAACTAATTTTAAAGTTCCAGAGAGTTACACAGCCATCAAGACACTCGTGTTACTTGTTGATGCCAATGTTCATATATTTGGGCTGATGTTCATTTCGGATTCGAGGATTTCATGATTTTTAATTAACACAGCCACTAAGACGCCCATTTTAATGCTCATGTACCACCTAGAACCTTAATTTTTGAACTATAAAAGGTATAGTTAAGAGAAAAAGTATAGAGGACGCTCAAAAAACACAAATTTCTGACCAAGGATGAGAAAAAATTGAAGAACAAGTAAGTAAACATATTCAAAGTATAACTTTAAAGTGGAATTCATAAAGATTAAAAGAGATTTCATGATATTAACCTTAGTATTTTGGTTTCTCTTTGGTTTTGGTGTTATGTCTTCCATGATTAAGAACTAAAACTTTATTAGTACTTCAATTAGATGAAACCAAAGATGGACCTTGTAGTGAAACAATATTATTGGTATGTTAATTCTTAAGTGATTTCGTGCAATTGAGATTAACAAATCTTATGTATGAATAGATCTAACATAATTAAAAGGAGTTATATACAAACCTAAAGATAGTTCAACATAAACATTACGAATTAAGGTAAAACCTAATAATGAAATTCATAAATCAATTAATGTAATTCTAGGGGTTTTAATTAGAAAGAAAATTTAATTAATCAACTTATGATTAGGTATTAATATTAATAAGAAAGATATTAGCGTAAATAGGGAATTTTCATATTTCAATGAACTCTAGAATAAGTTAATGTGTGAAGTCTTAACTATATGAGAAGTCCTATGAGGATTCGGATTCTAGGTACCACTATTTCCGTTGATTGATTCTTAATTTAATTTGCATTCTAGTATATCAATCGTGTTGATTTATTTTAGTTTGTTATTTTAATTTTTAATTTTTAATTTTATCAATTGCTATCATCATAAATTCATAAATTAATACATACAAATGCATGAACTAATAAAAAGAAAGAAAAGGAGGTATATTTTTTCATCAATATGAACTATTCTCACATAGCATAATGAAAGCATCTTTGACATATATAGTAGATTTTTTGATATAATCATCAATTCAATTTTTGCTTCATTTATAAAATAAAGAATGAATTGTCCATTATAATGAATGGTTATGGAAAATTAATATAAAAAGCAAATTCATAATAGATCAATAGTAGTAAAAGAGAGTAACCAAATAGATACAAAATTGATTTATAGTAGTATGACTTAACAACTATTATCCTACATCCACCCTCCAATTTTTACTTGAAAATTCACTATCTTCTTCCTTTAATAGATGAAGAGAAACCCTTCACACAACATCTTCTTTACTAAGGTTAAGAGGAATTGTTAAAATCATCTTTCCCTTTCTACTTCAAGAAATTTCACCAATTTTTTTAATTATGTAACTTTGAAACTAAAAATTTCCCTTTATTTCTCACATTAATTGATATTTTTATGTTATATCAATATTTAAATTAATCGTAAGTGCACAGTGTAGCCGTAGCTAGCACAGGCAAGTATGTGTTGATCCCACAAAGAGAGTAAGTATTAGTAATTACCTTCTCTTATTATGTAGCCTATGAATGGGATTTTTGGTGTTTGATTTAAAAAAACTTAACAAGAAAACTATTCATCTAAGATACTTTCAAAATATGAGTGTGTTTTATCATTTAACAGTTCCTGAGAAGTGATTAGAATGCTAGATTGATCCATAACACTATTGATTTTGTTATAGTTCCTTCTTGATAAGGTTGAGCTGAAGAAGAACTTGGAACTCCTATATGCTTCACGCAAATAAGATATCCTAACTCTTTGTCTTAGAAGTGAATAGTGGTCATCCAGTGCTCTTGATTAATTCCTCATTGCATTCTTTTCCTATTCCTTCTATTATACATCTCTAAGTTGATCATAAATCAAGTTCATGATGTTTTGTAATATTCCTTTTGCTTTTTAACTTGGAAAAATGTATGAGAACGGATGCTCTTTTTCAAAAGTTTTAGTTCCTCCTAATATATTCAAGCTTCTTGACACATGTGAATGCCCTAAACCCTTTAAAACTTATCCTATTATCTAACCGTCAAATCAAATTTTGGATTTAATTAAAAATTAAACTAAATAACCTAAAATAAGATTAAAAATAACAAACTAAGACAAAGGAAAATACTAAGAAAAGTCTATATTAAATAAATATTACCTAGGTGATGAATCCCCTACGAATTCTTAAATATTAACCTTTATTATATAATTAAATTATTAATTATTGGACAATGAAATTTCCTATCTTATGTCAATATCTTTCATAAAACTATTAACAACTAACCCTTCAGTTGATTAACTGAAATCTCTTTCTAGTTAAAACCCCTAGAATTGCATTATTAGTTTGTGAATTTCACTATTAGGTTTGACCCCAATTTAAAGGATTTATGTCGACCTATCTGTAGATTTGCATATAACTCCTAATTATGGTAGATTTATTCAGATATATTATCAAAAAAGGATTTCTCAATCTCAATCATGTAAAATCAAATCATTAACTAATATTCTAGATATATTAAATCAAAAACATAATGCATAATTGAATGACAATAAACAAATAAATATAATTGCATTAAAAAAAGATTAAATTATATTGTTATCACAACTTATTGAAGTAAATCAAACGTTAATATAAAATTCACGTACAATATACGAGATACACAAGAAGGGGGGTTGAATTGTGTAATCTTTTCGTAAATACAAAAACTTTGATATTTCTTGAAAATAATTTTTTTAATTGTTAAAGAATACCACAAAAGTTATACAGAAATAGTTAGGTAATTAAATCGCAAATAACTTCTATACACTTGTCTAAGAACAAGAGAAAAATAAAATAGAAGGTTAGAAGATAGACGCTGCGATTTTTATACTGGTCCACCCTAAACCTTGGGCTACGTCCAGTCTTCAGAGTTCATATGAGATTTCACTATACTTCAACAATTTTACAAGTATTCTTTCTTCCCTTCCAGAGCCTCTTCAGGTCTTTTACACAAAGTATTCTTTCTGCTATCTTAGCCTCTCTAAGCTCTCAGCCTTTTCTTTCTCTCACTAGAAAGATATTATGAGCTTTTTGTTACAGTAGAGTTTGCTCTCTTGTATCGCACTTTTGAATACAGAATTTTTCTTTCTAAGTAAAAACTTGAAAGCTAAAAAGATTATTCAGTCTTCGACTACGACTAGTATTTATAGCCTAAATCTCCAACTGCTTCTTGATTCTTGATAACTACTTCTTGCTTCTTGTAGAAATCGTTATTCAGTTGAGTTCTGTAACTAACTCCAACTGACTAACTGTTTGACGTACTAGAGTATCTTCATCTTTGTATCGTCTGTGTTTTTCTCTTCTTTTGTGTTTTTCACTTCTTTTGTGTTTTTTACTTCTTCAATGTTTTCTACTTCTTCTGTGTTTTCACTTCTTCTATGTTTTCACTTCTTCTGTATTTTCTGCTTCTTCTATGTTTTCTACTTCTTCTATGTTTTCCACTTCTTCTGTGTTTTCACTTCTTCTGTGTTTTCTACTTCTTCTGTGTTTTTCCATTTCTTCTATGTTTTCCACTTCTTCTATGTTTTCACTTCTTCTGTGTTTTTCACTTCTTCTGTGTTTTCCACTTCTTCTGTGTTTTTCACTTTTTCTGTGTTTTCCGCTTCTTCTGTGTTTTCACTTCTTCTGTGTTTTCTACTTCTTCTGTGTTTTCCTGCACACTTAACACACTTATCAAAATAGTTCATTTATTTCTAATATTATTATTATTTGATTGTCACCAAAATTAATAATCGTGAAGTCCTCTTGACTTAACACTTATATCATACCTAGGTACTAAAAAAATTAGTTCCTACTCATAGAAAACAAATCCAATGAAAAATATTCAAAAGAACAAACTGAAATTAAAGAAATCATATTATAAATTTCCCATTTTTCTCTAATGAATCATCTTACAATTTGGATTGAATAAAGTTCTTTGTCGAATATTTTGATGTAATCTTTATGTTTTCCTTGTCCTTTGATCATAACTACCTCTTCTCTATGTTTCCTATGACTCCTTTTAATCTGAATCTAATAACATCCTTTTATATTAAATACTCGAGTTTTTAGAATATATATGGTCACATCTATAGTTATATAGGTAACCATGTATCTGCAAAAATACTTAAATTTGTGATTTTACACTGGTGTAGAAACTTACATAGGCAACATACACATCCAAATTTTTTTTACAAATCTCTAAATATTTACAGAGACTTACACGATCATTGTACATGATTGTTTATCTCTAAGTTGCTTCAAATTTTTGTTTTATGCCACGATTTTATCCTAATTCTTCTCCTTTTAGTCCATAAAGGCAATTATTACCTAAAACACACTTGAAGTGAATTAAGTACCAAAATTACCATAAAATATTAAATAACAAGCAAAACACATTAAGCTTTTGCTTGTCCTCTAGCAAATCAAAATGTAAATCATTAATTTTACAAACATCCATCCCTTATTAACTTCATCCTATCCATTCACACTCTAAATCATCATATCATACCAATCAAATTAATATAAAATAAGATTTGAGTTATCCTAGAACTAACCTTCATAAGTCAATAACAATAATAATCATCTTGATAATCTTTTTGAAATAAAAAGCATAAAATTTCATATTCTCACTAAGAATTCACTCAATGCACTCAATGTGCTTAGGGTGAAAAGTGTAAAAACTCTTAAATCAATGCATAGAAGAATTCTAAACCATAATGTTTCAATAAAATCATATATCCACCACTTATAAATAAACTAGAAACAAAAAAATAAAAAGGTCTTAATACAAGGTTTTGATGTGGCTTAGTTAAGGTATGATAAGGATAGTAAAATGGGTGATAAAATTGAAGGGAATTTACAAAAAACAAAATTACAAGAAACTTAGTTATTCACAATATAGGTCCTTTATATTTTAAGTCTATCATAATTTAAACACTTTTTTAATTATGTTTAAACACTTTTTTTATTATGCTTATAACAAAAAAATTAATCATGCATCATCTACCAACAATTAAAGAAATATTGAACCTTTTCAAATTTCAAGTTTTAAGCAATCAAGTTGTAACATCCCACTCTCATAAGACACATACCCGACATTCTGGAGAATATCTGAGTGCGTACCCTATAAGGGTGACATGTTAGAGTAGTCACATCACTAACTTAATCTTGTGATCATACATACATAAATATCATAGAATTAGATTGCCTTATCTCATTCATAGCCAAAAGCTCGCACTGTTGTTTCATTCACAACATAATTTACACTATAGCATTACATTTCATACTCAACATTTATACATTACAAAACAATTAATAGTTTAGTTTGCCTTGTATAACATCGAACTTATAATGGTAATACAAAACAAAAAATTCTAACTAGACTTCTTAGACTTTAGCTAACCAACCTTTGAGCTATTTTTGATTCCGAAAATGGACAACTCTAGATCGAAACTAGATTGTCTTAGAAGTTATGTCTTCCCTAGTATCTGAAAATCAATGTTGCAATTTTGACGAGTTTACGAACTTCGTGAGTGAATCATCATTGATGTGTTCACTCAAATTCAAGGCACAAACATAGCAAGACAAACCAATTTTATGTATATGACATAATATTCAAAGTCACTTCTCATTTATCACATCAATCAATGTCTATGCCAAGCATAATATACATATCATAATTTACTAACATATTAAAAACATAGCATTTTATAGTATCATCATACATAAATTATCTTAGCACTAATCACCACCATCAATAATGTTTTCCAATCATTTTCGTGGCATATATAAGAATATATATATGTATGTATATATATATATATGTATGTATATATATATATACATACATGAGACTCCACTTTCATTTTTATTTTGTTGTGATTGAGTGCCTTTAACTATCCCGTATCTGATGTAGATACTGGGCTTGTTTCAGAATATTGTGCCATATCTATTGTGGATACTGAGCTCATTAACATTGAGCCTATGGCTATGCACACAACTGAGCTTAAAGCTCTTTTCACTCTAGTCACTTTGGTCACAACGCCTTTATCTGATCATACATACCGATGAAATGAAATGCAACAAGTCTCATATCATGCTAATCAATGTCTTTCAATCGATATACAAAATCACTTATCACATACATCAAACTTAGGTTTGACATTCAACATACAGTTGAGTACACATATTTCCTTATTCACATATAATCAACCAGCACTTCCTATACATTCCCAAATGATAACTCCTCGAACATTCAATTGCCTGGAATCATCAATATCACAAATATGTCAATATCACAAAATAACTTAAGCAGAAACATATATATAGTTGAGAGTACACATCTAGGTTGACTCACAGTTTGCTCTAGATAGCTATTGCCTTTACGATATGAGGATGTGGTTGCTCAATTTGTGCTTCTATAACATGCAATACACATATTTATACACATAACTAAATTATTCAATCAAATGAATATTTAATCATGCACATGTATATGTGTCATGTTTAATGCATGCTCAATTGACTTTCCCGAGTATGTATCCTTATTCACAAATCTTGATCATTCATATATCATATCTTATTCAACTTGATTATCCTAAGTTCATCAATCATCTATTTATCAATCATACATTTACCAATCCTTTCCTAGCATTATACATCCACACAATTTCCCAATTCTCATTCATTCATACCTAATTCATATTATTCATAAGAACACTTTTACACCATTAACAATTCATTAATTCCAAGTTGAGATATATTCATATAAATTCAATCCATTCCTTAATTCTAACATCAATCAACACAGTAAACTTATCAATCACTTAACCACTTAATTTGGCAACCATCTAGGTTCATTTCAAACCTCAATTAAGTCCAAAGACATCAAGGTAAGGTAACTTATCCTTAGTTGGTTAAACAATCTCACAAAATGACATTTTCTCTTGTCAAAGAAATTCCCTCTATTGTGGGTACCTTTCCAAGATTGTGGAAAAGCTAAACATAAACTTTTTTATTCCAAACACTTCCCACGATCGTGGGTTTAGTGAACAGAAAGTTCACTACCCACTTCCTTCACTTTTTGTTTCCCTAGCTTCAATATCTTCATACCAAAATCACAATAAATCATTATAAAAACATCTTCTAGCCAAACCATTTCACAAAAACCTTAATGAGACATTAATAAACATTTTTCATGTTTTATACTTTGACTAATTCGAGCTCTATAGTCCTCAAAAATCAGGAAATAATACAAGGTTCCTGTACAGGTTTCTATAATAAGTAATATTAGGGAAACAAAAATAACTCGAGCTCTAGTCACTATTTTTTCAAGAAACTTTCACAGAGGTAAAGGTAAGACATATATCTATAGCTTTCATTCTTTGAGCTTTTTTAAATTCGTGCTCTACGGATATAAAAGACAGATCGAAAGAGAAAGATGAAATTGAAAATAAAATTTCAACTTATCTTGATAACTTCTTTCCTTCTCCTCTTCTCTTCCCCTTTTTCTCTCCTTCTCTTCTCATTTTTGTTTTTCTCTCCCTTCTAACCTTATGGCCAACATCCAATCTCACTTTTATTGCCTTTTCATCCATTTTCTCTTGAAAATTCAAAGAAAGTCGAACTAATTCATGTGTTTCCATTCTATTGGTACAAATGTTATCCTTCTATTAGTCCATATGTTACTATTCTATTAGTCCATGTGTCACTTACTTTAGGCTTCACATGTCACTCATTTTAAGCCTCCATATGTCACTACTTGTAAAGATACACATGTCACCAATTGTAAGGTTATATATGTCACCATTTGTAAAGCAACACATGTCACCATTCTATTGCTCCACATGTCACAAGGCTAAAGTGTCATTTGTCGCAAATTTAAAGGGCCACTTGTCCCTTATATACTCAAGCCACTTTTCATCCAATTAACTGAGTCATTTGACAGTTATTTCCAATGCCACATGCCATCATTTCATAGACCTAATCAACTTAAATTCCCATGTATCAATTTGTCTTGTTCTTTAACTTTTTTCTTAGACTAGATGAACATATCATCTCATCAATTACTCAATTGTAACAATAAATTCCCAATTTACTAATTATAGTCTATCAAAACAAAATTCAAGACAAAATTAACACATAATTACATCATGATCAGTAAAAACCTTTCGTACACCAAAACATGTCAATTAAGTGCATATACTATCTTGCAATGTTTTCTAAATCATGATTCATATGTGTATACAAATATTATGCATATGAATGAAATGCATCTCGTAAATTACTAAATGAAATAACTCATGTGACTCAATCTAACAGTTTAATCTCTTAACAATTTTAGGAGACGAGATATTACAACTCCCCTCCTTAAGAAATTTCGTCCTTGAAATTCTTACTTGACTGATCAAACAGATGGGGATAATGTTGTCTCATGTTTTACTTAGTCTCTCAAGTAGCTTCTTCTCTCGAATGATTTCTCCAATAACTTTCACTAGAGGAATTACTCGCTTCCTTAACTGCTTAGTCTGATAACTGTTTATTTTTACCGGTTCCTCCATATAACTTAAATTACTCACAATCTCAACTTCTTAAGCTAGTAACATATGCCTCAATATATTATCCATATAATGAAAATGCAATTTATTAGCCAAATATTGATATTCAATGCTCATTCATACAAATTATCAATACAATTACGCATTAGTACAATTCATCACCACAACCAATACAAATGCTCATCAATACCAATTATTCATATTGTTATGTTGAATTTCTTATTTATGATGTTAAGTTCCCTTTCTGTGTTAAGCCTGCACATTTTTTGTGGGCGTGGATGCAGTAGATATCCGAGGATATCAAACTGTGGACACCGGTGGTGTCACACTATATCAGTGGTTACCTTATAGGCATGCCCATCTACTACAACCAAGATAGTAGAGCAGGCACTATAACATTTTCTTTGGAATGCATTATGCTTCAGATTTGACCTGTACTTGGTAAGCATACTAACATTAAATGCTTCAGATTGTGATAAATGACTGTGCACATTGAATGAAAGTTATTGATAGCATATTACGTGAAATGATGCATTCCATCACATGAATATGCATGATCAGATAAAGGAGTTGTGATCGGAGTGACCAATGTGAAAAAGAGATTAAAGCTTAGGAAATGTGCACAAGATCCACAAGCTCTGTTGATGATGAGCCGGTATTTGCAACGAATATGGGACAGTTATGAAATGAGCCTAGTTTCTGCAATGGATACGGGAAAATTATGAAATAAGCCTCCATAATGGGTACGGGACAGTTAGGCATTCGGTCACAACAAAAATAAACATGAAAGTGGAGTCTCATATGCATTTGCATCCATAACTTTACATGTACCATGTGAATATTTACAAAGAATGACTGAATTGAGTGGATATAATGATATGCTATGTTTGTGTACATGTTGATGATATGAATAAGATGAAATGAATGATTAGATTATCCTGAAATGATTATATGAAATGTTTGTATTCATAATGTGCTTGTTGAAATATGATGAATATTATGATCGGGTACTAAATTCTTCCGATATGATATATGGGATTTGATTCTGAATGATGTGAGATACTGATTGAACTATGTTATATGCTTGTGATGTTTATGTCTGTTTAAGTGAGCACATTGATGATAGTTCACTCACTGAGTTCGCAAACTCATCAAAATTGCAACATTGATTTTAAGGTTCAAAGGAAACCTAGCTAGTCTAGTCGAAGTAACTTATGCAATTAGTTGTACCAACAAGTTTTTTAACTATGTATTATCAAGGATTATATATTTCAATTTTTGTATATTGTACATGTGAATTTTGGAAATCTGATGACATTTGAGACTATATATGTTTGTGAATAAAAATGGAACAACATGGATATTGGAATATTTTATGTTATGTGCGACGGATTAAAAAAGAAAAAAATGAATTGATTTAACCGTCTTAACATGCCATTTTTTTAGAGTATGTTCCTGAATATCCTTCAGTATATCGGGTATATGCTCTATGGGAGTGGTATGTAACCTAAGTAAATATAAATAACTTTTAGGGCTTAAAATAAGAAAAATGCTTCAAGAAAGATACAGTAGAGGCTAATAATGTGGTTATAGTTAATGGAAAAGACTAAATCTCAAAATTGGTTACTCTTAAGGAATAAAATGTGGTGGGGTAATTATCATAAAAATAAGATAAACAAATGTTCAATCTAAATGCCTTTTTCATTTTAATGCTTCTAATTTAACAAATGCGGTCTCAAGATGAATAATAAAATCAAGTTCTAAATTGTCCAACTATGTATGATAACACACATGAAAGAATAAAAGAGCTTAAATAATGATGTATTTGCTCTTAGGCTCAAAATCTCACAAAAAGGGTCTTATGTGTGTAAGCAATATGCAATTTTCATTCAAATTAAATATTTCAATGATTACTAAAAAATATAATGTATAAAAACAAATTTATTGGAACTTTCATCCTTTTTCATACTAATTCAATTCACTATTCAATAATGATTTCAAGTAATTGGGACAGATTTGATCTAATTCAATATATCAGTTAATAAGATGTAATAAAAAGATTAAATTCCTTCCCTACACTTAAAATTGTGCATTATCCTTAATGTACACCATATAAGCACATCAAAGTAAAATAACAATAAAACATAAAAAGTAAGAAAGGTCAAAATTGGTACTACCTTAAATGATAAGAATTACAGAGTTCTAATTTGATGAAGGGTCCATCTGATATTAAATACATCCATCCTTGCAAAAATATAAACAACAAGGGATAAAAAATAAAATAAATAATAACAATAATAATAAAGAGCATGCAAATGACATAGCATAAAATAACATGAAATAAAGTCCTATGCTAACACAAAAAATTGGAAATAAAATGAAATATAATTAAAAATAAACCCTATCCTAATTCTTAGGTTGCCTCTTAAGTAGTGCTTGTTTAATATCGTTAGCTCGATGTATGTTTGATGTTTACCGTCAACTTGGGTTTATAATTAGTGGCTTGCTTCCACTCGTTTCTTCACATAATGGTTTATTAGCCTATGAATAGGCCTCATGGTGTAAGATAACAATAAGGAAATAATGTATTAAATTAATAACTCCAATTGACTCCATTAACTCCCTTTTCAATAACAAAATATTAATAAAATAAGGAATAATGAAACTTCCTGAATTTTTAGTTGACTCAAATACTTTATCTTGTAAGAAGTGGAAACCGTTTGTGCTTAAGGTGTCTACTAATGATTCATCAGGAGTTTCCTTATCTGGCTCCTCCTTCCGTTTTTCCTTAATCACCTTTGTCCACTCTTTTACTTTCTCTTCCTAGATAGAGGTTTTCACCTAATCTTCCTCTTTAGTCATCTTTTGGCACTTTTCTACTCCCTCTTCTTCTTCCTCTACTTCCTTTATCATTTGTTTTTCTTTCTCTTCTAAAGCACTAGTTACCTCCTTCTCTTCATGTTAAGGCATTAATAAGCTTAAATAATATGTTGTAGTCTGCTCTATATATTTAAATAAAGAAAATCTCTCTTCCAATTTACATTGGGTTGCTTTAATTTTGGCAAGGTATTTTGTTATTATATCTGTACGTCACTATTCTTGTTATTATTATTGTAAAGATTCAGCTTAAGTATAATCATTCCATCCATCAACATAAGGTTATTCCACTCTGAATTATAATTAATCTTATATGGTGTACTATGAGGTTATTTTGGCATGCAATATGGTTTCTCTCACATTTAGTTTAGTGCCCAACATTTACAATTATAATAATTACACTCACAAATGTCATAACACGGCATGGATATTGATTGAGCTTTTGAATACATGTCATCATACCTTTTGTTCCAAATTTGTGATGTTATCATATGCGATGGCATTTCGTAACTCCCATGAGAATATTGCCCTCTCCATTCTTCCATTGTAAGTTGTAGCTATGACGATGAATCTTAAATCCTAACAATAAGCTACAAACATAAAGTCAAAATAGAGAAAAACAAAATATTAATTAATTAATTATAATTATAATTAATAAAAAATAATTGTTAGAATAATAAAAATGAGGCTTTCCTAATATTACTACTCCCCGACAATGATTGAAAAAACTTGATTGATGTGTTATATGTTAATAAATATTTTTCAAATTTAAACACAAATGCAGGATGTAACTGTAGCTAGCATAGGTAAGTTCAGGTCGATCCTACGAGAATTCTAATTACAAGTATTAACCCTTTTCCTATTATCTAACCATCAAATCAAATTGTGAATTTAATTCAAAATTAAACTAAATAAACTAAACTAAGATTAAAACAATAACGAACTAAGATGAAGGAAAATACTCAAAGAGTTGATATCAAATAAATAGTACTTAGGTGATGAATCCCCCTATGAGTTCTAAAGATTACCCCTTTATCTTGCAATTAAATTATTAATTATTGGACTATGGAAATTCCTATCTTATGTTAATATCTTTCTCAAGAATATTCACAACTAACCCCTCAATTGATTAACAAAAATCTCTTTCTAGTTAAAACCTTTAGAATTGTATTATTGATTTGTGAATCTCATTATTAGGTTTAACCCTAATCTAGAGGATTTATGTTGACCTATCTCTAGGTTTGCATATAACTCCTTCCAATTATAGTGTATTTATTCACATAAAAGGATTTCTTAATTTCAATTATAAGAAATCAAATCATGAAATAATATCCTATATGCATTAGATAAAGAATATAACGGATAATTGAATCACAATAAATCATTCGATAAAATTGTGTTAAAGAAAAAATTAAATCATTTTGTTATTAGAACTTAGGGTTAATAAACATGTAGGCACTAAATAAGTTAGTTCCTACTCATAGAAAACAAAACAATTGACAAACATTTAGAAGAACAAATAGAAATAAAAGAATTCACATTCTAAATCTCTTTTTTCCTCTAATGAATCTTCTTCTAATTTGGATTGAATAAAGCTCTCTATTAGATCTTGTAATGTAATCTTCATGTTTTTCCTATCTTCTTATCAAAACTGCCTCTTATTTATGTTTCTTATGACTCAAAAATGCTTCTAAACTAGCCTAAATTTAATATGCATCTAATAACATCGTTTTATGGTAAAAACTAGGGTTTTGGGATATATACGATCACTTAAACAGTCATATAAGTTACCATGTATCTTTAAAATTTTTATAGTAAAAACTAGGGTTTTGGGATATACACGATCACTTAAACAGTCATATAAGTGACCGTGTATCTCTAAAAACACCTAAATTTATTATTTTAAATGAGCACTTAGACTTACATGAGCAACATGTATAGCCAAAAACAATATTTTTAAATCTCCACACACTTACGGAGACTTACATGATCAGTGCACATAGTCATGTATCTTCAAGTTTTTTTAAAATTTTGTTTTATGCGATGATTTCATTTGAATTCTTCTCCTTTTCATCCATAAAGGGAATTATCACCTATAAACACCCTTGAAGTGAATTAAGTGTCAAAAATAATACAAAAGTTTTAAATAATAAGCAAAAAATGTTAAATATGAGTATATAAATATAGTCAAATGGTTATTTGTCAATTAACCTTTAAAAGATTTTTTGAACCACCATAAGAGCATGATCCGAGACATTTAGATTTATAAATACTATTTGATCTATGGATAGTTCCTTATCCACTCCTTATCAAACAAAACTCTATCTCTCTTCTTCCTTATATGTCTGTTGTTTATTTGCCTAATAATCTTAAGTATAGAAATTTCCCTCTATACTTAGGTCTACAACTCCCAGTTTATCAATGCCCTCTTTAAAGTCCTAGTAAAAGTTTTGGAAGCTTATGTTTCCTTCAACTTAAGACCAATATAATTTTTTGTTAAAGTCCCTTATAAGCCTTTAGGGGTCTTGAACATTAAGTTTAATTCAAATCAAATGGATCTAGAGCTTCTCCCTTTAAAATCTGAAGTTTAAACCGCAACCAAAAGTTATCTCTAGGTTTTCTCTTTCTCTTAAGAATATAATTCTTATGTAGACATGATGGTAGTTTGAATGTAAAACTTCCAAATTAACCCTATGATAAGCTCTTCACCTCATATTAGATGAAGCACAAATCACGAATCCAAGATCCAAGGAACGTTCAATATTGCGTAAGAATGACAAAAACAACTCAAAAGCTATTTCTGCCACACCTACAGAATTTAGGAAGCATTAGGGTTTGTAAAGAATGGGTTTGATCTTCATAAGCACTTGCTTGAACAAAAACCAAGTCTTTAAAGAACACCAAGGAAGGATTTCTCTAAAGTAATGCAAAAGAACAATCAATTTGTTTTTTGAATATTGAATGAATGA
>JANIJH010000004.1:23003344-23023218 GCA_024520975.1 Erythroxylum areolatum
CTTCCATTTCAATCAACTAGTTCATTTTGACTTTCATAACTCATACAACTCTACTCAAATTTCAAAGTCATCAAAATTAATCACTTCATTTCTCATCAATCTCCTTTAAGCACAATAACATCTATAACACAATTCACATCCGAAAACACTCATTGAATTCATTTTAATATTTCTAATTTCCACCGAAAGTTCGGGGTCCAACAAAAACAATATGATAAACTTTAACATAAGTAATTCGGTTTAAAACCTTGGGATTAGTTGTTATTAGACTCAAGGTCATCTATTAGCATACCATAGCAATCTATATGGTCCAATAAATCAGTAAAACAATTGCATAATAAAAGATCAATCTGTTAAGGGTTTTAGGGGGATTCAAATCCTAGATACTAATTTTCTGATATGTATAGTTTGTTAAGTGCTTCCTTAATCCTGTGATTCAATCTTACGGGCCATTTATTTTACTTTCTTTAGTTTTATTTTCTTTTAAATTAAAAATTAAAGTCAATTCCATAAACTAGATAATAAGAAAGTGGTAATTACTAGTACTCGTAGTCCTCATAGGATCTACCCATACTTGCCAGTACTAGCTATAACTACACCGCGCATATGCGATTATTTCAATATTGACACACTAAAAAAAATAATCAATCAAGTTTTTAGCACTATTTTCTGGGACTTTAATATTAAGAAAGCCTTAGTTTTATTAATGAAGTCCTTACTTTATTTTTTGTTTATTTGCTTTATTCTTATTTTTACTTTACATTATTTTATTTGTTTATTTTGTTTAGTTTATTTATTTAGTTTTAGACTTAGACTTTAGGTTATTTCATGACTCGAAGGAGATTTAAGAACTCACTTGATTTGGATTTTGAAATAAAGAGAACGGCATGAAGAAATCTTCGATGGACTAATCTAAGAGAGTTTGAGCTAGATCGTCATATTGAAGGCATGGAAGGTCACATGGATATAGAAGAATCTAATAAAATGGTAGATCAACCACGTACGATGTTTAACTACTCTAGGCTAGACCTAATTGGTGTAGAATCTAGTGTAGTGAGATTGACTATTCAAGCGAACAATTTTGAAATTAAACCGAGCATAATCCAGATGGTATAGCAGCCAGTCCAATTAGATGGACTTTGAGATGAAGACCCAACTTGCATATCTCTAACCTTTTAAAGATCTGTGATACTTTTAAGATTAATTGAGCAAACAATGATGCCATTAGATTGCGTTTATATCCTTTCTCCCTAAGAGGAAAGGCTAAGTAGTGGTTGAATTCTATGCCACATTCATCAATTACTACATAGGATCAAATGGCGGAAAATTTTGTACTAACATACTTTTGCCCTAAAAAGACAACAAAGCTAAGGAATGACATCTTATCATCCTCCCAAACTAAAGGTAAGTCTCTGTACAACATATGGAAAATATTCAAAGAGACGCTTAGACGATGCCTTTTATAATGGGCTAAGTTAAGGTATGAGGCAGTCAATCGATGTAGCAAGTAAAGGGACGATGAACAATAAAATATCTAAAGCGGCCCATGAGTTAATTAAAGACATGGCCATAAACAACTACCAATGATGCTCAACTAGAGCATGAAGTACTAAGCCATCAAGAATTTAAGAGGTAGATGCAGTGGAGCAGTTGGTGAGCCAAGTGGAGGCCCCGTGTAAGAAGATAGATAGATAACAATGGCTACATAAGGAAGGGCAATGCAGTATGAAATATGCAGGTAAAACCATCAAGGATAGGAATGTCAATCAACCCAACCCAAACACTTGGATTATTTGGGGAATGCTCCGAGACCCCAAAATAATCCTTATAGCAATACATACAATCCTAGATGGAGAAACCACCACAAATTTTCATGGGAAAATCAGGGACAATAATGAAATGACCCTCCATTTATATTTCATCCATAAGCATCACAATTGAAGAAACTTGGTATGGATGAGTTGATTATAGAATTCAATCAAGAATCAAAGACAAAACAACAATAGATAGATGCATCCATATGAAACTTGGAAATTAAAATGGATTAACTTGTAAAGTCAGTGGCAGAGTGACCAAAGGGGAGTTTTTAGAGTAAAAATGAGACAAATCTTAAGGAGAGAATAATGGCAATTACCTAGACCACTGAAAAAAAGCTCTAAAAGAAGAAGAGGAGGAAGTGATTGCTAAGAGTCACTCGAAAGTTGATTGTAGCTTTTACCTACAGAGAGTCAAGGAGTATTGATCTGCACTTCCATACCTTATCTGAGAAAAGAGAAAATCATTGGAGGCAAAGGTAAATAAGAACCTTATCTTCTAGAACAGCTGAAAAAGTAAATTTCCCTTGTTAAACCTCTTTCACAAAGGCCAAAGAGCACATAATTAGTGAAAGAGGCATCATTAAACAATGAGGAACTAAGGAAGTTGGAGATTAAAGAAATGAACAAAGAGAACTCCAACAAGAAGATCAAGTTACTAGAAAAGCAAAATGATGCAAGGAATTTTTATATGCCTTATACTATCGGTAGTTTAAAGGTGGATAAGCTATAACCGACTTAAGAGCTGGGATAAATATAATGATGTACACCTTATTTAAGAAAATGGGAATAGGAGAACTTGAACTGACTAGGACGTGCATTCAAATGGTTGATAAATCATTAAAATGTTGCAAGGAATAATGGAAGATGTACCTATTAAGGTCAATAATTTCACATTCCCAACTAACTTTACCATTTTGAACATATAGGAAGATTCAGAAATACCTTTAGTCCTTGAGTGACCATTCCTAGCAACTACTAAGTAACTCATAGATGTTGATAGGGGTAAGTTACCTTTGAGATTAGGGGATGAGAAGGTTAGATTTATAATCTCCAATGTTAGAAACATTTCACTTGAAATTTTATATGCAATTGAAGTTAACAAGTCTTGTCGAGATGTTCTGCAGGACACTACAAGTAAGGATCTGCCAACAAAGTTGCAAATTTAAGAGAATAAACCAAAGGAAAAATGTGATGGAAAGTGTCAAAGGGTAGCCCACCTAGAGGTTATGGAAACTATGGTAAGGCTACATTCACACGATTCGTTCAACCCACCTTAAGCAGAAAAAAGTATGTCAAGCTAATGGCGATAGAGAAGTTTTATATGGGAGGCAACCCATGAGTTATTTTTAGTTTTGTTTCAACTTGATTTCTCTTTTTTGCTTTCTTTATTAGTGTAGGTTTTAATTAACTAAATTTTGTTTGAAGTATTTCAGGATAGAAAAATTAAGCATTTTAAGAAAAATTATGCATAGTTGTGACTTTAAGGGCAGTGTGTTATGTGTTATAATGCTAATAGGCAAAGATTTTTATATTTGAGCATTAAATTTTAATGTTTCAAATGGTTGCAGAGAGTTATACACTTTCTAAATACAATGATGTTGTTTTACACTATGCATCAAACCATGCACTCTTGTGATACAGGATAAAAACCCCAAATTCTCCAAATTTTCATTCTTTCTCTTCTCTCACTCTCTCTAATATCACCCTCCAACTCTCCCAACCCAATTTTTTTGTTTTTTTCTACCATGTTAATGACATCCATGCAAGTTTCCTTGTTGCTTTAACTTGTTTAATTACGCATGATTCATTAGGTGCTATGCATCATTTGTGGACTTTTCAATCAAAAATCCCAATTTCATGATTTTTGGATAGTTAGAGAGTTTGTGTGATTTTATACTTAATTATTGTTTAATATTTGGATTTAATCTTTGCCAAATTGATTTGAAATTTTAATTTGAATAATTGCTTAAGATTTGGGTTCAACTTTGGGTTCAAATTCAACTTAATTTTTATAAACTTGAGATTTTGGCTCATTACGTGTTTAATTAGGTTAATTAGTTAATCCTTATGTTAATTAAGACTGGTTTTGTGTTTATAGCAGGGATTTAGTACTTCATTATGTCAATTTTGTGTAATTGGTAATTTAGGATTTTTAATTCAATTTTAGGGTTAGAATTATAACTTAAAAATTAAGTCTATTTAATTTGTTAATTGCATAATTTCTAATTTTAATTTTGAGACTAATCAATTTGTTAAGTGATTTCTAATTAAACTTATGTATTTGTTTATTTCTTAAATTGTTTTAGTTTGTAAATTATTTAGCTGTTTGATTGTTCGTAATTAGTCTTGTTGTTGCAATTAGTAAGTAATGAGCATGATTTAAATTAAATGTAGGAAAAAGTATACCTTAGCGATTTTTTATCAATTTTCATACACTTGTTTAAAGTTACAAGCAAGATGACCTGATTACGACGTGACAAAGAGATTCAAAAAAAGAGGCATTGAGGTGAGACCTTAAGAGAGGCCATCGATGCTACTATTCAATATCAGGGATTAGGAAGAATAATATCAAAGACTGAAAGATAAGAAGTTCAAATCTAATCAATACATTAACTGGGAGGATTTGGAGCAGTTTGGCTTAGCCCAATAGGTTTGCGAGTTAGTAGTGTAGGATCATAGTCTCGATTTTTTGAAATGATGGAACCTTCTTATAAAGAGCTCACTTTAGAGGTCCTCTCCACGTTCTCTATGAAGAATGGATATTACGACTGGAATCACCCCAATATAGTGCAATTGTAGACGATGGGGGAGATGCATAAGATGAGTTATATTAAATTACCTATCACTATAGGTCTGTATGATCGGGAGTATGTTAAGACACCAAAGTACCAAACATTACAAATGGATTTTTCATACAAGTTGTCTCTGCGACAGTTTTTGAGTAGGACTAGCTCTAAAGACAACCATAATCCATACATGTCAAAGGTTTCCACCTTAAACAGTCCAGCACTTAGATAAATATATGGTATTCTAAGTCACATTTTGAGCGATAAGGGGACAATTGAGGAGTCATTGGGAATATAAACATGTATTTCCTCTAAAGCATGAGTGATCGGATGCCTATCCACCTAGAACATGCACTTGTCTAGTTTATCTGACATCAAAATGGGGACAAGAAGGTTGGCACGATATGTGTTAGACCTTATGTGATCCGACTGGCACGAAGAATGGGTATGTTTGATTGGCTACCGTTGATGTAAGAGATGAAAACCATAATGGTGCTCAATATGGTAGTAATGTAACACATGCGCATGGTACGTTGACATAGGAGTCCTAAGGGGACTTGTATAGACTTATTAGAGAGCCTAACCAACTAGCACTGGAGGGAGAAGACATAGTAGAGTAGCCACAATATCCACCACAGCCACAGTCACCACCATCTCAGACCTATAGGATTACCAAACCTATGGGATTACAATAAAGGAATAGGACCACCTAAGATAACTCGGCTTAAGAGACAACAAGCAGACCTTGTGGAATAGATGAGCAAGCGATGGTCTATAATTGGATAAATAGGAGAGCTGATGCTCTTAATGGCCAACTGACTAGGCATTGATTTCTAGCCCCGTCATCTAGCGAGGACACCTCCTTTGCAGCTGCTCCACCAAGCTAGGATCATCATCATGAGAAGCCTTCTTTGTTAGATCAACTAGGATCACACGATGCAAGAGATGCTTAGTTTTGTATTTTTTTCTTCTTATTTATCTTTTGTATTCATTTCTTATTTTCTTTCTATTAATTCGTTTGTTCTCTAGCATTATAGCAAGGATGTTATTTTATGTAATTGTGATATTTCATTTCTTTTTTTATTTTAACCCCTTAATTTTTCTTATATTTTGCAAATATCTAGTTTACTATTGGATAGATCAACTATCAAGAACAAAATCGCCATAATCAGGAAAGTTCTACTAAGATTTTCTATTATTTTATATATTATGTAATTTGGATACAAAGTAATACTTAAGTGTGGGGAAGGGTTTAATGATTTCTTCAACTTATTATATTCTTGATTACTAAATTTTTTGAACTGATATCTTGAATTGGTTGAAATATGTCCATTAATATTTTGTTTCATTATTGAATATTGATTGAATTTGTATGCAAAATGATGATAGTTATAATAAAATTACTTTTCTAATTCATATTTTTAGGATTCATTGAGATGATAAAATTGAACGAAATTGCATATTATTTACATATATAAACCCATATTTTTTGTGAGTTTTTGAGCGTAAGAGCGAATTGCAAAATTTTTAAGCTCTTATTATTCTTTCTTGTTTGTTAACATTGCGTAGTAGAATGATTCTAGGACTTGCTTTTATTATAAATATTAAGACCATATTTATTAAATTAGAAGCGTTAATACGATAAAGATACTTAGATTCAACAACTTGTTTTAGCCTATCTCTTTGATAATTACCATACCCATAAAATTATCTTTTAGGAATAACTAGGCCTTTTTCATTGATTATACCCACATATCAACCCTTATCTCATTTTTCTTTAAAGCCTTTTTATTCTTTTGAACTTTGAAGGTTATTTACATTATTTACTTGTTGAGACCTGAATTTCTTGAAGGGTCCATTATTTCTTGAATTATGGTATTGAATACTTGATTATTGATTAAAAGGATATTATATGAATAAAAATTTGTGAATAAATTTATGGTACCAATAAAGTTGCAATGAAAGGACCTGTATGCTTTGTAAACAAGTCTTGTAATTTCATTTTACTAAATTTCCTTCAATTTAACCCTTTTTGATATCCCAATCATACCGAACCTAAGCCATATTACAACTTATATAAAGACCTTCAAATTTTTGTTTCTAGTTTATACATAAGTGGTGGAGATGTGATTTTATTAAAAGCCTGGGAAGAGTTCTACGATGCATTGATTGAGAGTTTTGATATTTTTATCCTAAATACTTGAGTGCATTGAGTGACATCTTAGTAAGGGTGTAAAGATTAATGCTTTTGAATTCAATGAGATTATGATGTGATTACTATTAATATTGCATAGAAAAATAATTTTAGGATAATTTTATTGTACTTGTATGTTAATCTTATTCATTAGGATATGATGATGTATAGTATGATTGACATTGTAAGATTTATAATTTTGATTATAGTTTGCTTGAGGACAAGAAAAGATTAATTGTGGGGATATTTGATAGATGCATAATTAACCATATTTACACCACATATTTGAAGTATTTTTGCTTGATATTTTATACTTTATTGTATATTTAGTACTTAATTTACTCTAAGTGTGTTTATAGAGTATAATTGGCTTCATGGACTTAAAGGAGATAAATTCAAATGAAAAAATGGCATTAAATGAATATTCAAAGCACAGAAGGGATGAACAGGTGTGGAACAGCCCGTACACTTTTCTCAAACCATGTAGATTGGTAAATTCTTGGTATTTTTAACAATGCACAGTTTTATGCATGACTATGCATCAGCCCATGCATCTCCCAAACCTTAAAATTTACTATAAAATAGATGTATTTGGGGTAAAAATAAGGAGGATATGTACAAAGGCATTCTGAAATTCTCAAAGGTGACTTAAGTGGTTATTTTGATCCAAAGAAGTGGAAAATATGAAGAATTCACAAAAAAAATCCACAAGATTAAACCACTACTTACAAAAATATTCGATAGGAGATAATCATAGAGATTTAGAATTATGAACCCATTGTTTTCTATTTTTTCTGTCTATTATTGTTTGATTTCATTTCTAACCATATGTAACTAAATTCCTTTAGTTTTTGGGTTTGAAGAACCCTATGTTGATACTTTAACATGTTTTGATTCTTTTATCAATGCAATTGGTTTGATTGATATATTATGATCCGATTACATGTTTTATTTATGTTCTAATGGATCTAGAATATTACGTCGTGACCTGATTTCATGACACAGAAATTGATAAATCCTTCTTTGAATAGATCTACCGTAATTGGAAGGAGTTGACTATAACACTAGAAACAGGATGACACAAATCTTTTGGATTAGGGTCAAACCTAATTGAGGGATTCATAAATAGTTAAAGCAATCCGATAAACTTTAACATGAGTAACTTGGTGGAAAACCTTAGGATTAGTTGTTATTAGACTAAAGGTCAGCTATTAG
This sequence comes from Erythroxylum areolatum, assembly GCA_024520975.1. Lineage (NCBI taxonomy): Eukaryota > Viridiplantae > Streptophyta > Magnoliopsida > Malpighiales > Erythroxylaceae > Erythroxylum > Erythroxylum areolatum. The sequence continues at coordinate 23,011,357 of JANIJH010000004.1, forward strand.
CATACAATAGGAATCTCCACGGTCCAATAAATCAATAAAACAATTGCATAATAAAAGATCAATCTGTTAAGGGTTTTAGGGGGATTCGAAATCTAGATACCAAATTTCTAATATCAATAGTTTACTAAGTGCTTCCTTAATTCTCCGATTCAATCTTGTGGCCCATGTATTTTATTTCCTTTAGTTTTATTTTTTTTATATTAAAAATCAAAGTCAATTTCATAGACTAGATAATAGGATAATGGTAATTACTAGTACTCATAGTCCTCATGGGAATGACCCGTACTTGATGGTACTAGTTATAGCTATAACGTGCACTTGCGATTATTTCAATATTAACATACTCAAAAGAGAATCAATCAGAACCATTTACATAAATTTATAAAGTTCAATTGAATTTTTATATCATATTATTATTGAGAAATTATTGTTGCTCTATTTCTTCCTATTACTGAACATAACTTGATTTTGATACAAAATTATTAAGTTAATTCTAATATATGTATTCATTTATTTTTACAAATAAATGAATGGAAATTTAAGTACTCGTGATAATTCAGTCACTTCAGGAAGAATTGATGATCTAGCTTAAGCTCATGTTAGATTGGTTCCTATCATTTATTTGTCTTCTAACACATATTTGAAAGGTGGGGAAATCACCAGATTAAAGAAGCATTTATTTGGAGTCAAAGATGATGTGGAGCCTTGTAAGAAAGTGAACCATAATATGAATTGCAAATGAAGACTTTGCTTGAAGAGTGTCTATATAAGAAAGATATAAAGAAAAGATTGAACTATGAAAATGGTACTGGAATTTCTTTTATTGGTGGTTAGGATGATAGTGGGGATGTTGAAGTGGCAGTATTCCTTCTCGATAAGAAAGGAAGGTTGCACCTAATGTTAGGAAAAGAAGGAGACAAGTGTCTAATTTTTTTGCACCACAAATAACTCCTAAAGCTCAGCCTTCTATCCATAGTGCCTTACAATCTAAAGAAGAAAATTATAATGTAGACATGGCAATGGCTAGATGGTGGTATGATTGATGGTGTATGTGGCGTGAAACAACGCCAAATAGTCCCTAGAAAGGTTTAGTAAAATTTGGAGCAGTTTGGTGAATTTTATATCTCGACAACACCAAACAGGTTCTGAACATGGGATGAGTTTCTAGGAAGATGGGTCTGAAATTTAGGGTTATGTCTTATAGGTCTGTGTGTCTAGTTTTTGGAGAGGTATGGTGCATTTGAAATGGATGAGTGGTTTGAGAGTTATGTCATTTTTAGTGGCTGATGGTCTGGCTATGCACTGAAATGGAAGCTGTTGTGGAAATGGGGAATTTGGATGGGTTGCATTGGATTCTAGAAAAGAGATGAAAACCAAAGTTGTAGAGGCAATGATGACGAACAAGTTGATTTGGTGAATGGTTTTTAAGATAACTATAATAGATAGAAACTGATGGTTGGTGGTGAGATGGAGCAGAACTAAGTATCAATTGATAATTTTCAAAAAATTATCAAAACCAAGTGATTATTTTTAGAAAACAAACAAACCCAACAGAAAATTTTTCCAAAGGAGATAAACCGAAATTTGAATTAAATATATCTTTTTTGGTTTTATCCTTCTTAACAAAGTAACAAAGCTAGCTATTTATAGACAAGGAAGGCACAAGGGTAGCCTCCTCATATCCCAGTCATGCATTACAAGCCATCAAAATAGAAAATTAAATTCAATCACAACTGAACATTAACTCTATTTATGAAAACATAACTTAAATAGAAAATTAAAGGTCATCACCAACTAAAAGTCACAAAGTTAATAAGTCAACAATGTCATGTTCTTTAAGAGTTGTTGGCTAGCCTCCTTCTTGATGTTATGGGCTTTCTTTTGCCTTTGGTCACTCTTCATAAACACAAGCTTTGTCTTCACCAAAAGGCTTTTGTAAGGGTTGGAATTATAGAAAATTGTTGAGTCCAAATTCCTCTTCTCAAAATGTTGTAGCCATGGGTTGTGGAGGCTCTCCTAGGCCTATTGCTTCCATGTCTCCCATTGCTTACTTAGATGGTCCCCCATCAATGATTTAGGTATAACATTCAATATTGCCTAGTCTTATTATTATCATCCTATGGTGGATGTTATTGCCTCATATAGTCTAGGATACAAAACTCATTCAACTAATGCCTATAAAGGTAAACTTCTGAGCAACTCTATTTATGAAATAAAAAGGTATTTGGATGAAAGGAGAAAGACTTGGTCTATTTATGAGTGTTTAATGATGTGTGATGGTTGAAAAGAAAGAAGATAAGAGCCTATTGTTAATTGTTTAGTTTATTCTACAAAGACGACAATGTTTGTAAAGCCTATTGATGCATCTAGCCTTATTAGGAATATTGATACCCTATTTTAGATATTTCATGAAAATATGGTCTTTTATAGGCTAGAAAATATTGTTCAGTTCATTATTGACAATGATTATACTTATATAGCGGCCTGAAAATGATTTTCAAAAAGGTATAATTCTTTTTATTAGACTCCTTATATAATTCTTTTTATTAGACTCCTTATGTTGTACATTACATTAACTTGATGTTAGAAAATATAGGAGATGCTAGATATTTTCCTATTATTGATGAGATTGTGTTGAAAGCCAAAAAAGTGACCAAGTTCTTCTAAAATCATATATGGGTCTTGAATTTAATAAGAAATAATTTCACTAATTGTAGGAATTTATATCATCCTACTATTACAAGATTTGCAACTAATTTCTTATCACTTTTGTATTTTATTTTGATGAAGAAGGAGTTGAGGCAATGTTTACAAGTCAAAAGAAGGTTGCATCTCAGCATGGCAGGTCTAATGTTGGAATAGTGGTTTCTAGAATTATAATTAAAGATCTTAAATTTTGGTCCCATTGTCAATTTGGCAACTAAGTTTAAGATCCTTTGGTAAGGGTACTTTGTCTAGATGATAGTCATAAGAAGACAATAACAAGTTATTTTTATAATTTCATGGAGAGGGAGAAGGAAGCAATTAAGGATAATCTAAAAAATAGGTCTTCTTTGTACCCACCTTATTTTGCAATCATCAATGAGAGATAGGAAAGGTAACTTTAGTCTTTGTTGTTTACTCATACATGATATATATCAAATATATGTAGCGGAAATAAAATAGAACCTCAAAAATCAGATCTACTCAAGCATATAGATATAGAAAAACAAAAACATGAAATGTAAGATGTTTATATACCTTTCTGACGATCTACTTCATTCTTTAATCTTCTTCGCATTGGGATGTCTTAAACCATAACGATCAATGTAGATCCTCTCTAATGAAAGTACACACGAAGATAGAAGGATGAAACCTCACTAGGAGAAGGCTAGAATTCTTTCTTTGTGCTAGCAAAGACAATAACTTTTGAGAGAATTAGAGAGAAAAAGTGTGTGTGTAAGAAAAAGAACCTTTCTTTTTCTTTTCTTATGTCTTACACAAGATGCACGAAAATCATCCCAATTTTCTGCACCATTTGGCCTTCCATAACCATCGTCACTAATGGAAAGTTATGGGAAGTTAATGGTCATGAAAGGCATGCATTAATCAAAGTTATGGGAAGTTAATGACCATAAATAGCATGCATTAATGGAAGTTATAAGAAGTTAATGACCATGAATAGCATACATTAATGGAAGCCAACAACACTTGTTTCTAATATATTGTATGCAACATTTTTTACCACGATCACATCATGATATAATCTTGAAACACTTTCACATATCTTGACTCACCATTCAAGACCATTTTACTCATCCTTCAGATCTCCTATTTGTGTGACCCATTAGGTTCCTGGTTATGTTGTTCATTTGAATTAACACTTAATTCAAGTAAGTCAAGAGCAATATCTAGCAATACGTCATGACCCCCAATTGACTGAAAAGTTAGTTTTTCGACTACCCTTCCATATGCAATTTTGCCATGCAATTCGTCCTTTTACCATCTATACCCTATTTGGTTCAGAGTATGGTTAAAGTGTTAACTCCCACTAGACTGACTACATCACATCTAGTCTAAGCATTATTAGGTCTTGTCCTGAGGGTCTCATTACTCTATGTATCATTGAAGACTCTCTTCATTAAACATATATGCTTTGGCCAGAGACTCCCAAGTTCTATCAGGAGTGGTGAATCCTTTATTGGCCACTCAATTACCTCTAAATACCTCAAGTTGTACCCAATCACCACCCTATGAGTAACCACTGAAAGGCACTAATCAATGGAGTCAAAGCATAGAAACAGTATCTGAGATATCCTTGAGCACCTCAAGTTAAAGTATATTTGTACCATTGCTATGATGAGACTATCATTGACACTAGAATAGAATATCCATATGATTATCTCATAGTTATCTCATAGTAGGTCAATCCAATATACTTACTACCCATAGTAAGCATCCACATGTTCACTCTATACAACTCATGCCTATAGCTTATAAGATCTACTGCTTGGTCTAATCAAGAAGTATAACATGTGCTAATCTATCCAGATTAATGATATCCCATCTTAGTAATCCTATGACTAAGGAAAGTTTAGATACTAATATAATTACCTATGATAGGAATCTCATTATCATGATCTCATCATTATTTCGTCCATGCTATGTTTTGTATCAAGGACTTCATTAAATAAATTTAAGTTCAACATCAAATCCATAAACGTGTGAACATAAAAATAATGAAAAATGCCTTTATTAGTCATAAAATGATTTGTATAATAAGTGCTAAAGGTGATTGCCTTCAGAGCACTTCTATAACAAATGCCCACTTGCACTAAAGACAATTGCCTTGATATCTAATACCAAAGGTTGTACATGTAACATAAAACTCTTTTGGAAAATAGGCTTAATCAATGGATCAACTATATTTTCATCGATGGGAACTCTCTCTATCTTAACATCATTTCTACCAATGATCTCTTTAATAAAATAGTAATGCCTGAGTACAAGTTTGGACTTCTGATGAGACCTCAATTCCTTCACCTACACTATAAGCCTGTTGTTGTCATAATACAACTGCACTAGGTCAGCAATGCTCGGAACCACACCAAGTTTTATGGTGAACTTCTTGATCCAAACCGCTTCCTTTGCCACTTCTGAGGCTGCAATGTACTCTGCCTCTGTCATCAAATCAGTAATCGTCTCTTATTTGAAACTTTTCTAGCTGACTGCACCACCATTCAATGTGAATACATATCCAAATTGGCATCTGGAGTCATCCCTATCAAATTGGAAGATGGCATCAGTATAACCGCTTACCACAAGATCACCTTCTCTATATGGTAAGAATACATCTTTAGTTCTTCTCAAGTAACAGACACTTAATGACCCTCACTAGGCATCTAACGGGTATTTACTCGTAACACTTAAAACATACGATACATCAGGTCTAGTACATAACATAATGTACATGATTAATCCTATAATCGAAGCATAAAGAATCAAACTCATGCAAGTCCTCTCATCTTGTGTCTTTGGACACATAGATTTAGAGAGTGTAATCTTATATACCATAGAAAGATAACCTCTCTTGGACTACTCCATATTAAACCTCTTTAGCATCTTGTTTATGTATGTAGACTGAGAAAGATCAAGCAACCTCTTAGATCTATCTTTATAGATCCTTATCCCTAAAATATAAGTTGCTTCTCCAAGGTCTTTCATAGAGAAGTTCTTACCTAACCAAATTTTTACTGATTGCAAAGCTGAGACATGGTTTCCTATCAGCAATATGTCATCTACATATAGTACGAGGAATATGATTGAACTCCCACTAACCTTCTTATACATACACGGCTCATTTGGATTTATGAGAATCCAAACTCTTTGATTGTCTCATCAAATTGGATATTCCAACTCCTAGATGTTTGCTTTCATCCATACATGGATTTCTAAAGCTTGCATACCTTTTCTCCATTCATAAATATGAAACCATCAAGTTGTGTCATATATACATCCTCGGTTAGGTTTCTATTCAGGAAAGTTGTCTTCACATATATTTGTCATATTTCATAATCATAATAAGCGACAATGGCTAGGAGTATCCTAATGTATTTAAGCATAGCTACTGGGCTAAACATTTCTTCATAGTCAACATCTTGCCTTTGACAATAAAGCTTTAGGTACAAGCCTAGTTTTATGGGTAACTACATTACCCTTCATGTCAGTTTTATTCTTGAAAACCAATTTGCAACCTATGGGATTTATTCCTTCGGGTGGGTCAACCGAAGTTCATAATTGGTTTTTAAACATGGAATCCGTTTCAGATTTCATAGCTTATTTGTTAGATTCTGAACTCTTCACAACCTCCTCATAGGTAGTAGGCTCATCATCTTCTATGAGCAATACGTCGTTAAGTTCACATAGGAGAAATCCGTATCTCTTAAGAACATGACTTATCCTACCTGACCTAAGAACTTCTTGTGTGTTAGAAGGTTGAACTATTGTTTCACCTTTATGAATAATAGTCTAGGGTCTAGGTAGTTGATTTGCATCTGTTTGAGCATCTTGAACTTCCACAAGTTCAATTTTGATCTCATTGTCTTCTTTTAGAAAAAAACTCTTTCTCTAAAAAAATAGCATGTTTTAAAACAAATACCTTTTGTTCCGAAACATGGTAGAACTAATATCCTATAATTTCCTTAGGATATCCTACAAACAGACACTTGCCAGATTTACCTTTAAGCTTATTTTACTGAATCTACTTCACATAAGCAGGACAACCCCAAACTTTCATATGAGAAAGATAGGGTTTATTATTAGTCCATACCTCATATGGAGTAACATCAAATAACTTGGATGGGACTTTGTTTAATACATAAATAGAAGTTTTGAGTGGATACCCTTGAAAGGATTTTGGTAAATTTGCTAAACCCATCATAGACCTCACTATGTCTAACAAGGTTTGGTTTCTCCTCTCAGTCAAACCATTGTGTTGTGGTGTGTAAGGTGGAATCGCCTGGGACAATATTCCATTATCCCTAAGATAATCCAAAAACTCTTGGCTTAAGTATTCACCACCTTGATCCAATCAAAGTGATTTAATACTTCTCCCAAGTTATTTCTCAACTTCATTTTTGAATTCTTTGAACCTTTTAAAGGCTTCAGACTTGTATCTCATAAGATACACATACCTATATCGAGAATGGTCATTGATAAAGGTAATGAAATATACAAAACCACCTTTGGCATGTATGGACATCAGACCACATACATCAGTATGTATTAGGTCTAAAAGTCCACTAGTTCTTTCACCTTTTCCCTTAAAGTGTAACTTAGTCATCTTCCCTAATAAGCAACATTTGCATGTGTCATATGATTCATAATCAAATGACCCTAAACTACAACACTTATGTAGTTTACACATGCGTCTCTCACTTATATGGCCAAGGCAACATCATCATAAGTAAGTCAATTTCATATTATCTTGTTTTATTCTTTTGTTATTATTGATATTTAGAACCGAATTAGAAATATCCAATATGTATATACCATTGTACAATGTACCCAAAGCATATAACATTCCATTCAAATAAATTGAACAGCCATTATTACTGAAATTTAAATGGAATCCATCTTTATTAAGACTAGAAACAGATATTAAATCTTTAGTCAAAGTAGGTACATAAAAACAAATGTCCAATTCTAGTACATGCCTACTAGGGAGTGTCAATACATATATGCCTATAGCTAATGCAGTAACTCTTGCTCTATTGCCCACTCGCAGGTTTGGCTCTCCCTTATTGAGTTGTCTAATTCATTTCAGTACAAATTTATGAGCTACAACCAGTATCTACTACCCAAATGTTGTTATCAAAAACAGTTTAAATATCAATAGCATAAATACCTAAAGTAGATAGGGCATCAGATGCCTTCTTCTACTTCAAGGACTCCAGATAGGCCTTACAATATCTCTTCTAGCGGTCATCCTTTCTGTAATGGAAGCAAGTTCCCTTCGAGGAAGTCTTTTTTTGCTTTCTTGACACCTCCCTTAGGCCCTACAAACTTCTTCTTCTTTTGGCTCCTTTTCTTCGAACTAGAAGAATCCACCAGCATCACAACCTTATCCTTACAGACAGATGGATCAACTACCTTAAGTTTTTTAAATAGCTCAGGAATTGTGTTGGATATATTATTCATTTGATAGTTAAGAACAAATTGTGTGTAATTATTGGTTAAACCTGTCAAAATTAAGTCAATACTTAATTCATAATATAAAAAAAAAACCAAGGAGGCCAACCGCTCGATGTAGCCATTCATCTTTAGTGTATACTACACTGGAGATGTCCCCTCAACCATCTTAGAGAGGAAGAGAAATCGCAAAGTCTCGAACCTTTTGGACCTTAAATGCTCATCAAAGAGCTCCCTAAGGTGATAAACTATGGTATATGCATCCAAAGCCTCGTGTTGCTTTTATAGATCTGGTGACATAGTGGCTAGCATAATATAACTAGCTATCTCACTATCATCAAGATGCTTCCTATATGCCCTCCGATCATCATCAGAAGCATCAATAGCAGGGGGATCAGGAAGTGGTTCTTCCAAGACATAATCAAGCTTCTTAAACTTGAGAACTATTCTCAAGTTCCTAAGCTAGTCAAGGAAGTTTGGTCCAGTCAACTTGTTAACTTCCATCAATGATCTTAGATTCACACTAGTACTCATGGTGTTGACTTGGGCAATAGCAACCTATCGTTAAATAGAGAAAAATTAGAATTTACTTAAATGCATGTCTATAAGGACTTTAACAACATGCATTATGGCTCCCACTATTTTCACAAATTCATAAACCTTAATATAAATCCGAGAGAACTCATAGAGAAATTCTCCTAATGGGTCGATATCCAATATCCCTAAGAATGACCTTGGGTTTGCCCAACAAGCCACCTTAGTTCAACCGGTAGGTATCGATCATACCAATTGCATCTCCAATGCAATTATCAATTCTAGTGCTATCAACTATTGATGTGTGCATACCCATTGGGCTATCAACTCTTGACATGTGTACATCTAATGTACACTACCCAACTTTGCCTTTGTCCACATTGATCTTGGGTTTGGCCAACAAACCAATACTTCTAGTTAAAACTGACCCATTAATCTAGAAATCCTATTTCCATGGTTCAAACATATCCGTGTAGAGTAGGCTTGGGTTTGCCCAATAACCCTAACTTTAAAAGGACTCTGGTTCTTGCCAAATTAAAGGAAGGTATTAGTTTTAATATTCTAAGTGAGGGTTTGACTAAGGTCTCATCTAACTTAGATTGTCTTATATATATAGCTTATATTTATATGTGTATATATATATACATGGCATGATACAAACTACCCAATCAAATTGGGCTTAAGCCCATAACCATCCATCACGCAAGCTCACACATTCTCCTAACCATGCATTATTTAATGCATATATGTAAACACATCATTTTGGTTATGACATCTTATAGATCCTAACATGAAAGCCTAATTCAGTATTTGGATCTAAGCCCAATCCAACACTTAGATGTATCTTCCTTTTACTAACTTGGCTAAAATTACTATTTTATGTTATTTCGATTGGAATTAACATTAATCTAGTTAACATGAATTCATAATTTCAAAAATTATTTCATAATTAATTTACCTTAAAATAATTATTTGATTTCCAAAATTAAACAATTTCAATTTTGTCATACATGCCAATTTTTCTAGTCTTATTAGAAAATCCATTGCTTTACCAAAATTAATTTCTATAATTTCCCAAAATTTCAAGAACATCAAATCATCATTCCAAAAGTTAGAAATCACCCAAAAATTATCCTGATCACTGAAACACCAATAAGACACCAAAAATGACCAATATGACTTCTAAAATTTTCTAGAAATCAAAATTTGAGCAATATCATTCAGGCATGCATCAAAAATCAAACTAACACATTTTTGTCACATAAAAATATTTTTAAGGTTCTGGAACCGAAATATAAACATACAAACACATCGAACAAAACAGATCCTACAATTTCTGGAAAATTGTTTAGCTCTGGAAAATTGTCTGATAAAATTATTAAAACATTTTTAATAATTCTACAAAAATTGCAGAGGCATAAACACATCACAAATATGTTCAAATGACTTTTCTAGAATTAAATTCCACAAAAATCATGTGTAACCTCATCAGTTTAGCCAATAGACATTACATGCCCAACAGAAAAATAGATTTCATGCATGTTCTTGTAAAATCAAAATTAAAAATTTTAATCGCATTTAAAAATATTTCTCATCACACTGAATCATTCATATACATCTTATGAATATATTTGTCAAAGAAAATTATGAAAACCATTTTTTGAAACATTACAGGACTCTAAGCTGTCAACTATGAAAACAGTTTTCACATGTCATGTACTCTACATCTAACAAGGCAAGATGGCTCTGATACCACTGTTAGGATCCGATTATGCATCTGATACATAATATTTATAAAATATACATAGAAGGAATAAAATGAAACATCAAAAATTAGATGTACTCATGCATATAGATATAGAAAAACAAAAAAGATGAAGTGTAAGATGTTTACATACCTTTATGACGATCTCCTTCATTCTTTAATCTTCTTCGCATTGGGTCGTCATAAACCACAACGATTAATGTAGACTATCTCTAATGAAAGTCACAAAGATAGAAGGATGAAACCTTACTAAGAGATGGCTAAAATTCTTTCTTTGTGCTAGCAAAGACAAGAACTCTTGAGAGAGTTAGAGAGAAAAAGTGTTTGTGTAAGAAAAAGAACCTTTCTTTTTCTTTTCATGTGTCTTACACAAGCTGCATGAAAATCATCTCAATTTTCTACACCATTTGACCTTCCATAAAACCCCTCACTAATTGAAAGTTATGGTAAGTTAATGGTTATGAATAGCATGCATTATGGACATTATGGGAAGTTAATGACCATGAATAGCATACATTAATGGAAGTTATGGGAAGTTAATGACCATAAATACCATGCGTTAACGGATGCCAACATGTTTCTAATCCATTCCATGCAATGTTTTCTACCATGATCACATTGCGATAAAATCCCAAAACACTCTCTCATATCTTGAATCACCATTCAATACCATTTTACTCATCCTTCGAATCTCCTATGTGTGTGACCCATTAGGTTTCCAGTTATGTTGGCCACTTGAATTAACACTTAATTCAAGTAATTCAAGAGCAGCATCTAGCAACATGTCATTACCCGCAATTGCCCAGAAAGTCAGTGGTTTGACTATGACCCCTTCCATACACAATGTTGCCATGCAATTTGTCCTTTCACCATACCCCACTTAGTTTAGAATATAGTCAAAGTGTCAACTCCCACTAAACTGACTATGTCACATCTAGTCCAAGTGTTATTAGATCTTATATTGAGGATCTCAGTACTCTATGTATCATTGAAGACTCTCTTCATGACACATATCTGCTCTAGCTAGAGACTCCCGAGTAATGACCCCAACAAGAGGCCGTAGGTATCATCTCTTTCTGTCAAGAGTGGTGAATCCTTTATTGACTACTCAATTACCTCAAAACACCACAAGTTGTACGCAATCACCACCCTATAAGTAACCAATGAATGGAGTCAAAGCACAGGATCAATATCCAAGATATCTTTGAGCACCTAAAGTCAAAGGATATTTGCACCATTGCTATAATGAGACTATCATTGACACTAGAATAGAATATCCATACGATTGTCTCATAGTAGGTCAATCCAATGTACTTATGTTGGACCCCGAACCTTGAGTGACAATTTGATTTAGTAATATGAATGATTCAAGTGGATGAGTTGATTGAAGTAGA
>JANIJH010000004.1:23104937-23121319 GCA_024520975.1 Erythroxylum areolatum
TTAAGGTTTCCAACGCAAACATTTTTCTTCGATATTTGTTCACGGATGTCAGAAATTGGTTTCGCTTTGATTTGATCCGATGTTTGTTTCGTATCTGATTTCGCTTCCGCCTTGTGTTCCTTTCTTTCAATTTCGCTTTCGTTCGTTCCGTTTTTCGGTTGGGGTCCGGTCTCGAGATCGGGTCCCAACATTTTGCTTCTGCCTTTTTGCTTCTTCTGCATTTTTGTTTCTTCTGTGTTTTTGCTTCTGCCTTTTTGCTTCTTCTGCCTTTTTGTTTCTTCTGTGTTTTTGCTTCTGCCTTTTCGCTGCTTCTGCCTTTTCGTTTCTTCTGTGTTTTTGCTTCTGCCTTTTCGCTGCTTCTGCCTTTTCGTTTCTTCTATGTTTTGGCTTCGGCCTTTTCGCTTCTTCTACCTTTTCGTTTCTTCTGTGATTTTGCTTCTGCCTTTTCGTTTCTTCTGTGTTTTTGCTTCTGCCTTTTTGCTCTGTGTGTCTTTCACTTCTTCTTTCTTTTTTTTTCTTCTACTATCATTCGCCTTCCCCTATCTTCTGTTCCATTTATGACCCCCTTCAGAAGGTAGAATTCGACCTCAGGATCTTCCTCAAAGTTGTAGGTCTCTAAGCCTTCTTTGAAATCGTCCTAAGGGAATCTCCACCCGATATCCCATTTATCAGTTAAGCTATTTATCCCAAGGCTGTGTAAAATGATTAAGGTCAACGTCTGTTAGGAAATAGTAAAAGTAAGTCTTCCTGGTGGGGGCACACCCTTGCGGGACACGTTCAGATGTCCCTTAGGCCATCATGCTCGTGACTCTCAAGGGCGGGGTGTCCAACACTCAGCTCACCTGTATTCTTCTTTCTTCCTTGTTTTGGTCTGTTCTAGTTGCTTTCTACTTTCTTTCTCCCTTAAGCTCTTTTCTTTCATACTTCTGCTCAATCTTCTTTCTTTCTCCAGACTCCTGGTTTACTTCTTTATATCTATCTTTCAGTTGTGTTTACTTCTGTTTCCCTTTAATCTCTTTGCTTATTCCTTATCCATCAGTCATTAAATTCCCTCCATGGTTGATCTTAACTTACCTTGCTTAATTTCAACCTCTCAACCTTTAAATTCTTCTTTAATAGACACTATCCCAACTTCCATGAATGCTTTTGTTGACACTCTCCTTTTAAAGAAGACCTGGGTTTATGTTGCTAGGGATTCTTAACCTGAACTCAAACTCAATTTTTTCCCTCCCAATGCTTCCTCTGAAACTAAAATTATGTCTCCTCCTTTGGATGTATTGAGAACTAGAGCTAGAAATGGAATTCCACACTTCTTTATTTTTTCCTTAACAAGAGAGTGGCTTTTCCAATGATGAAATAGTTGGCAATATATACCTGGAAAGTTCATGGACCTCTGGATATATTCATTAACAATGAGGATGTGTTTTTATTTAGGTTTTAGAATGTTAATGATGCTAAAAAAAGGATCGCAAGCATGTCTATGGCATGTTAGGGATAGAGGTATTAGTCAAAGAAATAACCCATTGATGATGAAGACTAGATATTTTCACCAACTTAGAGAATTTCTAAGGGAGGAGTTATAAATCCATCAACCTTTGAGTTGTGATAGTGGTGAAGCTTGTCCTTGATAGAGCTAAATTCTACTAATTTGCTCAAAGTTCTTGTGATAGTAGGTGAATTTTTATCTATATCTTTAATTCCCTCATAGAATGAACGAGCAAATATAGCACAAGTAATACTAGAGGTTCTTAACCAACTTACAAGTTAGGACAAGAAACTCTTCCTTAGCTTGAGTCAAACCAACATCCTGAGCGGACTCATTTTGTCTTGATGGAGTCTCAAAAGCTCCAATAATATGGTCTAGAGGCAAACCCTATGGCACTAAGGGCTTCCTTATGCACAAAATCTTCAGCATCATACATGTGGAAAAAGGCTCGCCTAATAATTATTACCAAAAAAATAATTTGAATTTAAAAGGATGGACAAAATCTATAAAAATATTTAGAGAGATGGGAAAGCACTTCCCTCTAACAATCCTTCAAGAGGAGATTCAAATGAGTAACCATTATGTTTTTAATTATTACATTAATATGTAGACCCAATCAATAAAATTCTCAATAATTACTTAAATTATTACAATAATATGTCAATTGTAATAATTGCCCACTTTTATTTGTTAATCTCCTTCTTAAATACTCTTATTTATACTCTAATTTATTAAACTAGTTGTTGCATCTTCTCATATGATCATTGATATCAAGATATGGAAATGATCATTATATTCTAACACTAGTGAAGTAGTTAGTCACCTAATCCTTTTTTGAAGAATAATTTTGAAGATGAATTAATAATAATTTTGAAGATGACTTCTAAGTAGTTAAACACCACTTAGCGAAAAATTTCTCTAATTTTCATTGATTTTCAAAAAAAAATTAATGCCTTCATATAAAAATATTGTAAGTCATCAATTAATTTTTTTTTCAAATATTTTACATCCCATCATTAAATAATTTAAACTTGATTTAATTTTGACTTCAAATGACAATATTCAATAAAGTCGATAGTAGTATTATATCTTGTTGATTGTATTATGTTATTTTGTTAAGAAAATTAAAGATCACAACTATCCTTATTTCAAAAGTGTTCAAAGTTTATTAAGATTATACATAATTTTTAAATTTCTATCTAATATTTAGTTTTTAATTTAATGTTTAGAATTTTTATTGTCTATAATCAAGTCTTAACCTTTACAAATAATTTGTTGATCATTTAAATTCTTTGGTTATTGCTTTATTTTAACATTTGGTAATAATGTAACATTGATTTAAAAATTAGAGACAACTAAAAGTTATCTCTATTTTTTTTGTAAATTATTAATATCCAAATTCTATTTGTAATAAACATTTCTTATAAGTTTGGATTGAGCCATCCATGTACCAATAGAAAAAAGGAAAAACCTAACATCTTTGGGTTGGATTAATGGTCACCCTTCCAGTCGAACATTCAGTCTTCGAAGCCATATGGAATGAAGTATCATATGGAAGACGTCAAGCCTCTTAGGAGGATCATTTATCACGAAATGATGTTGTACTTGCTTAACACGCTCCTGCATTTTCAAGTATCGATGTTGAGGTATCTCCAACAATATTTTCTTGAGGTTTGGCAATTCATTAATTGAAACCTGAATGGAAAATGAATCCCATTTAAGAACGTCGCTGAAAGGGATGATATAATTCTGCGATATCAGAACCGGAACACACTCTGCATATATTGCTTCCACAACTCTAGGACTTGCAACTTCATGGCCACTTGGGCATATGCAGAATTTACTCTTCTTCATCATCTCATCGTAATCTAGCCCTTCTGGAAGCTTGTCGTATACCTGTACGTCTCTATCTTTCTGTTTCCAGTGTTCAAAAAGTATTGGCCTAATTTTACCATGCAATTGTCCTGCAAAGAATGCTAATATTGTACGATTAGCCGGAGGCAATCCTCCAGTTAAACCTTTGATTTCCCCCTTTTTAAAATTTATTTCAGGAAATGATGCATCCTTCTTTGGATTGAAGCGCTCAGAGGTATTGGCATTGCATAGAACTCGAATTGAATTGTGAAATAACTCAGGAACGTACCATGTAACCCATGGTGCCTGCCACAAGAAGAAAATACTTAGAAATCTACTAAAGAAAGGCACTAACTTTATACATAGTCTATAGCACAACGAAAGCAGCATGTGTTACATACCCAGTTGTGACAAGAAAGCATGAAGTGATCAGCCCCATGATTTCTATTCCAGAATGGATACTTGTGAGAAATAGTACGAATGTAATCAACTATAATGTGTTTAAAGCAACCTTTGTCCTTATTTATCTGATCATATAGCAAAGTCCGAATTATTGTAATACTAAAGGGAAGAAAGTAGACTTGGGCTTCATCCGGATCATAAGTCCTGAATTGGGTATTGGTCTCCATGAATGTGAAAAACAAGCCTTCCATAGAGAAAAGATATTTGCAAGGACCATTGTGAAATAGAGGTGGCTCCCCATCTTGGTAGACAAATATTTTGAACAATTTCTCCATCGAAAGGTAGCTCCTGGAAGATTTTGAGCAGTGTGATAACATGTACAATTAGAAATTAACTTTTGCTCAAATTATAACATCAATTTCGTGAAACACAATCAATGAATAAGTAGATCATGAAAATTTCTCCCTAAAGCTTTGAATCAGAGTGATTGTCTGTCACTATGCTCCTTGAGATGTATGTCCTTGGAATGATTGTATTTGGAACATGTGAGAAGAGTTTGAATTATACATAGTTGGAATTGTGATGTTTGGACTCCTTGTGAGGTTGGTTATTAGATAAATTTTTTTATTATGAACTCTGATAACTTATTTAGTCTATGTTGTTTCATGATAACAAAATCTATGATAAATGTAAGCTCTCTCCAATTTTCCTTCGAAAGCCAAAGTGAAGGTGATGAGGGATAATGGAAACTGGACACCTTAATTCTAGAACACGGAGGAACAGATTAGCTATTCATCTTTTAAATCTAAAATGAGGACATCTACCATTGGCAGGGTATACTTGTGGCTGCCTTAGCAAACAGGATAACCAAGGAACTTACCCATGGGATAGGTTCTAAGGTGGCTTGGAGCAGACTGGTTTGGAATAGTAGTCTTAAGCCAATTGCTAGCTTTTTATTATGGTTGGTAATGTTAAACATGCTTAGCACAATGGAGAGACTAAATTATTTATCCATGCACAAAATTTGCGTTTTATGTAAGCTAAAGGATGAAACTGGAGACCATTTATTCTTCCAATGTAGCATCTTTAAGAAAATACTCAAGAGGGTCAATGTACTATGTCATTATAATATCAACCTATGCTAGACTAGTTGACATTATCTAATGGTTACAGATGAACTGAAGACCTAAGGAGGATAAGAAAGCCTATTTGGTTACAATGAATACATATTTTTAGGAGTTTTGGAATGAAAGGAACTTCGGGAGATTTACAAGTAAGGAAAATAATTAACCACACTGATAGCCTCAATAGTAGCAAGCATAAGGGAGCAATTTATCATCAACCAATTTGCAAGAAAATGCAATAGAACATTGACTATTTCCTGAAAAATCTAGGAATTTTGTAAACCAGCTCAAAGTAACTTCAATCTCTTAGTAATTTAGAATATGAAATGTAGTATGTGTGTGTAGAGCAATATAGGGTGCTTATTGTGATACTTTTCAAAATGTGATCCTTTGTAACTCATCTTTATTATTCTTAATATATTATTAAATTTACTTTCTAAAAAAAGCTAGTGAAAGGCTAACAGACCATTTAATTTTGAAACCATTGACAAAAGATAGATTAGGGGCTTGAACTACTAACGAAAATATAAGTCCATTTTAGTTTGTTAAATAAGAAAAAATATACGTGATGATAATAGTGAAGGTAACCCAAGAATATACAATAATTGGCCTGCCATGTATGATTCAATAATGTAGGGAGACAACAATATAGTTCTTTTAAAGATCAACCAAGCATCAGCGGCAAAAAAGAACTTTTCAACTTGCACCAGCAATACAATATGAGAATAAGAAACTAAAGGAACTCTTCAACTTGTACCGGCAATACAATATGAGAATAAGAAACTAAAGGATGAAACAAAAATTAAGATATACGTGAAAACACCTCTAGTATAGAGGGAAAAAAAACTACAAGACAAACTAACATGCAAATCCACTAAACTCAATAATGATTTATAAAAACTTGATCACTTACCCCACGATAAGAAGTTGTCTCACAAAGTTTCAAGATTGAAACTAAAATTGATATTATAGTCAAGAAATGCTTAAACCAATCCCAAAACTAATCAATCAAGGATGAAAATACAACATTATTTGCCCTCTCTCTATTTTTCTTTCACTTTTAGACATTATGGTTGCACTCAATACAAAAACCTATGCATTTCCTCCTTTTGTATAACGAAATAGTTTTTCGACACATGATCACTTACACAGCCATGTAAGTGATTGTGTATCTTCAGCACCCCCTCATTCACAGTTGTATACAATTATAGAGAGTTATACAGTCTTAACACACAATCGTGTATATTCACAAGGGCATGTACATAATCATGTACGTCTTCACTCTTCATACATTTTTTAAAGTTTACATAGTTGATCTGTACGACTGTGTAAGTCAAGACACAAGCGTGTAGTACTCTACAAAGCAATTATGTATCTCCTCATAAGAGCTTTATTTCTCTTGTCTTCGCTTATTCGTCATTCCCAAGAATCATAAATGCCTCTACTGTAAGCGAAAGCCTTAAAAATAGAGTTGGACACTCAACAAAAAAGGTCTAATGAGATTTTGAATATTGAGCTAAAAAATTTGATTAAAATGTTTTAGAAATTAAATTCATATTGGTTAGATAGTAATGTTGACATTGTATGTTGCAATGTTAACAATTCAAAAATCACATAAAAAACTTTCTTCAAAATAATAATTTCATTAAAAAATAATTTTAAAAGTTGAAAATTTAATTAGATTGCATTAAACATGAAAAATGATCAAACGTGAAAAAATATTAAGATCTACAAATATTGTTTACATTGAGTTAATTACTTGATTTTGAGTTCGCTAAGTCATTAAATAATTTAATTAATATTTTATTTATTGTAACCCAAAAATAAAAATTATGGTTTCAAATGTTCTCCTTTTTTTTTTTACTCTTTTGATCTTATAATATTGCTAATGTGCTTCCAATTGCGAAAGAAAACAAAAAAAGCAAGTGGGCAAGTAAGTTACAGTCACGGATAGATTTTGTTTGGAAACTTGTCGAGGTTTGGATTTGTCTTTTCCAGTGCGTATTTAACTATGAGTTAATAAGTCTTAGAAAAGCAAGTCGGTCAAGCATACATCTCGAGGTTTGGATTTGTCTTTTCCAGAGGAAACAGGTCAAGTGGTTAGAATTTCACCGCATCTTATTCGTCCTAGGTCAAGTTATTAAAATATGGCATCACTCCGAAGAAGGGGTTTGGGAGTGGATCATCTTCCTATCTTTTTGTCTTTTCCTATTATCGGAAACAATTTCCGGTGACAGATTAATTGCAACTATATATAATGTAAATGTCCAGTTGGCTGCAGATATAATAATAAAACTACAGATTTGACAGTGCGTTCATTTATCTAAATTAAATAAACATCTTATTGAGCGTTAAGATCACGAAATGTCTAAATATATATATTGTTATTCTTAAACATGTGGAGAGTTGAAATTTAGAGAAACATTGATTTCCATCTCCATGCTATACAGTTGCTTTAATTCTAACGTAACAAGTATTTTCAGTTCTTCAAATGCTTGCAAATCTTACATTAAACACAAACCACGTAGCGAGGTAGTAGTGTATTACATTCCCCAGTCCTAGTGTATTAACTGGGAATTGAAGCTCCTACGTTGTTAACCCATGAATTTAGAATTAGATAATGGGATTTTGAATATTGGAAGTCGGAACTGTATATGTTACATCATGCTATATTCTAAGAACTAGCTAGGATGAAAGTAGTGACTATATATATCAAAAGATAAAGATCCTAAAATCAAGCTCCAGGTTTGAAATTCGGTAACAATTTGGAGACGAGCATTTCTAATGCTTATTCTAATTTCGTTTTTGCCCTTGTCATGTGATTCCTAAACCAACAAAATTTAGTTAATATTTATATCTAAGAAATTCTAAATTAACCTTTTTTTTTTTTAATAGAAACAACTATATCTTCTATACTTGTAACCAAGAATTCATTCGTTCATCATAAAACAAGGAGGATGGGGATGGGAAGTTGAGAACTTCATACCTGCGGAAAGCGCAGGGATTCCAGTAAATGTCACCATGTGGAACTTCTAAGTCGTTTTCATCACGAGCTGAGGAATTGCAGTTGTGACCCAACGTCGCTTCTCTAATCAAAGCTCTAGCCGTGGCAAGAGTTGATTCATGCTTCTTCAGCTTCTCACTATCATCATACCGCTCGTCTCTTACAGTTGTAGAATTTGGTGTATCTAACCAGGTCACTTCATCCTGCAGCAAGGACCAAAATCTTTATTCTTGGGACACGGCCACACTATCAGAAAACTGCATAACTAGCTAGGAATTGGATTTTGAACACCAAGAGCCAGTTGATCTTTTGCATGGAAAAGCAACATTAATATCAACTAATTATCAGGAGATAGAGAAACGAAAGTACGTTGCTAACTCGAATTGAGGCACGCCATTGCCATAGATTTGAAACCTTTGTTAGAGACAAGAAAGAAACCAAAGCTAAGGAAGTTAAGGCAGTTGAATATGTCCTGCATACTTGCCTCATTCTCTCTTTGTCTCTTCGAAGCTAGCTAATACCGCCACTAATTGTAGACCTCAATGAGAATGGCAATGGGATTTATTGTTCCTGACTGAGCTGTTTGTTCAACGGTAACCTCCTTAAAGTTGACGTTGGGCCCACACACAACGCCACTCGCTCACATGGTTTCCGGTAGTCCATGGTTTGCGCAGATTGGCTGACCAAATCCAAAATTTCCACCTCCATGTCATTGCCTTTGGGTGTTGGAAATTGGGACAAGGTTTCTTCTGTTAGCCTTCCTACTTTGGTGTAAATGCAATATTCCAATGTTTTATAAAATGGATCGAGACCTTATAACAGTAAAATAAAAAGTTAAAAATTTTAAAGTATGATGGGTATTAAATAATCATAAAATAATATATAATAAAGACTTGTCAAAATTGAAAATTTTAAAATAGAATTATAAAAATCACCACAATAGAAGGAGCTTTTGATGATGACGTCGTTAAAAGCCAAAAATTTGTTGCCAAAATATTTTAACAATGAACAAAATTTGTTGCATGAATCGTCGCAAAATTGCAGTAGTAAAATATTATCAACGATGTTTTTACAAAGTTATCACAAATCATATTTTACTTCTATCTCATATACGTCATGAAAAGAGATAGGTCAAGGTAAGGCAAATTGACACCAAAGATATTTTGCAACACTTTCTTTAATGGCTAAAAGTTATTAGTTACGTCATCGAATTTGTAGGTAATAATATTTTGCAATGTTTAGTATTTTTTAGTGAATAGACGGTTTGTAGAATGTAGCTAAAAATTATTCAAGATAGTTTTTTAAACATAGCTAAAAAGTTTCGGTGACTCTTTTTGAATCGTAGCCAAATCTTTTTAGCTGCATTTTTTATTTAATTTTTAAAAAATTTTTAAAAATTATTGTCGATGTTTTTCAGGAACATAATTAAAAAGTTTTGGTGACAAATATTTTTTACTAAACGTTCCTATTAAAATTTTTGCATTTAATGGTAAAATTTTTAATCCATCTTATTATTTGTAATATTTGGTTTTTAAATAAATATAATTAAATAGTAGAAGCATTATATATAAAAATAAAATGTAATTAAGTGCTAATTACAAATGTTAAGAAAAAAAAACTTACATACAAACTAGGACTCGTGCTCATCATCATTACTACTTACATAATTTGGGCCAAGTATTTATTTCACTATCTTTTCAAATTTGGTCAAGTTTTGTTCAGTACGGTTTAACTTTTGCCCATTACGTTCTAATTTTTCTTCATTACATTATAACTGAGTCTTAAGCAACTGGTTCTCGTCTTGAAGCGTCATTACATATGCCAGTTGTGACCATGATAAGCCAATTGGCTTAAAGCTGGACCTAAGACCTTTGATGTACCCTAATCTTGCATCAAAGATGTTGCAAATCTCATCTACGTTTGACTCATTTCTGTCAGATAATGAGCTTCGCAACAACTCTTACTTCTTATTCTAAAATTAAAAAAATGAATTCCAATATCATTAGTTAGTACTACATAAATAAATAAACTTAAAAATAAGAAAATTTTTATATTTATATAATTATTATGCATTTCTTTAGATATCCAGACTTCACCTTCTTTGTAGATTGTAAGTTTGTAGAGTGTGATCTGATCACACTCCTCTTCATGTAGTTCTTTCTAACTATGTTTTATGAAAAAAAAAGAATTGAGACACAATAAATAATATCATATTTACTGAAATAATTATACTTCTAAACAAAGAGCTTACAAATTCATTTCGTATATGACAACAAATGATTTAGAGCCTTGGTTGTGAGAAGTTTTCATTTTCTTCTATTAACTTTGGCTTCCTCACACTTTTCCTAAATAAAGAAAATAAATAGTTATTAAATTAAATTGTATAATAAGATTAATTGAAGCAAATGTGATCAGAAACAAAACAAACATTAACATTGGCAGAGGCCTAACAATCACACATCTGGCTCCAATTTCTGGAGTCATCTGCTTAGGAACATATCTCCTTGTCTCCTCATCCGAAGAAAAAGATTTATAATATTTATGAAGTCGATAACAATAATCCTTGTCCCTTTATTTCAATAGTGAACTCACACATCTTGAAATTTCAAAGTTCTCGATATCGAGAATATTGAACTTCATATGTGAACAATACGTAAAAGTAAAATTAGTCTTTAAATAAGTTAAAAATACATATAATTAAATAAAATTAAAAATTATAAAAAATTTGTCCAGAGCATTATGTAGCAAGTTATCTTCCTTCAATTGCTTTGCGAGCTGGGGGCAAGGCAATTCTATCCTAACAATAACCCCTACCTCACTGGATAATTTTGTTGATTGGATCTTGCCAATAGGATGACCTTGCTTGGGGTCAATATGCATAGACAATTTGTTGTTCATCACAACATTTATGCGTTGCAACTCAATAATTTTATTGATACCTTTACCTCTTTTTCTGATGCCGGTAATGGAACCTGTTAAAAAAATAATGATAAGAAAAAACACATTAAACATGTAAATATATATTCGAGGATAAGTGTAAGTATAAGTGGTAAAGATTAACATATGTGAAGATCACTCAGCGCTAGTTGAGATATATATAGGATGTTGCTAATTGGCTTCATTAGTGGATGAAGTCAATTGTTGTTGTTGGATAGGTTCGAATTGATCTGGTTGTTGTAGGGGAGGAGCATCTTCGCTACTTGCCACTTTCTTTTCCTTGTTTCATCCAGGTGCCATTATATTGAATATCTATAGTGATATTATTAAATTATTTTTCAATGATTTTCCAACATAAAATAAAACTAATTAGAATAACAATATAAAGAACTTGTTAATTTTTTCCTTAAATGATTTCAAAGCATTTGACAAAACATGAACAAATCATAATCAGAGACTCCCCTCTTCTATATTTTTAAGCACTTAATTTTCTAAATGGATATCAATACTATAAAATACATATGATAGGAAGGCTAATCATAAGTTAATTAAAATGGTGGCTTTTCGGTTTTCAAACAATATAAAAAACAATTTTTTTTACCTTCAATCATCATGATCAACATCTTAAAAATCATCATCATTAATTACATTATGATTTAACTCTTCATCCCTATTATATTCGACAAAAGTATCATCTGACGTAAATCACTTGTTAATATAGAAATCACGTATAATATGTAAAATACATAAGGGGTCAGGGGGTTGAAATGTGTAATCTTTTCAAAGATATTAATCTTTTGAGATTTCTTGAATTTCTTTACATAATTTAGATGATCACAAAAACACTTTACTAAAATTGATAAGTAATGCAATTGCAAGTATTATTATCTACTCTTCTAACAATAAGAAAATTAAAGATAAGGGTTATAGAATAGATACCGTAATTTTATACTGGTTCACCCTTAATCTTGGGCTGCGTCCGGTCCTTAAAGTTCGTCTGAGATTTCACTATACTCTTCAACTTTACAAGTATTCTTTCTACACTTGTAGAGCCTCTTCAGGTCTCTTTCACAAAGTATTCTTTATCTGCTTTCTTAGGCTCTCCAGGCTCTAGCCTTTCTTTCTCTCTCTAGGAAAGATATTTTTGAGCTTTATGTTACAATTGTATTCGCTCTCTTCTTTCGCACTTTGAATACAAAATTTTTCTAAGTATTGTACAATCAAACTTTCTCTCTTGGAAAAACGTTATTTAATCTTCGACAAAAACTAGTATTTATACCCTAAGTCTTCAACTGTCTTCTTGAGAAACTGTTTCTTGAGTCTTCTAGAAACCGTTATTAGTTGAGTCTTATACCTAACTCCAACTAACTAACTAACTAACTGATGTTTTAGAATAGCTTCCTTTTGTATCCTTTAGTATAATATTTCTTCTGTTATCACGCTTCGTCTGGTATTGCGCTTTGTCTATTATTGCACTTCCTCTGGTGTTGCGTTTCGTCCGTTGTTACGCTTCGTCTAGTATCGATGTGTCGTCTGTTGCTGATGTGCTTCTTCTGTTGCTGACGTATCGTCTGGTGTTGACCACGCATCTTCTGGGTTTGACTAAGTGTTACTTACATTTTTCTACACACTTAACAAACTTATCAAAATAGTTTATACATTTATAAGATTATTATTATTTGATTGTCATCAAAATTAATAGAAGTAAAGTCATCTTGACTTAACAATCTCCCCTTTTTTGATGATAACAAATAATCATAATTTTAGAAGATAAAATGATATTAAGATGAATAATAATCAAGGAAAAAACAAAAGAAAAGCATGCACAAGATATATACAATGCTTTCTATCTTCTCTACTTCTACTTTCTATTTTCTCTTCTCGTTCTCCCCATATTTGTTATTAATAAAAAAGATAGCTCATCGTAGATGCTTCAGAATTTTAGAAAACATATGTTGCATGTCAGTGCAGATCATCTTAAGGTCTTGTTCAATAGTAACCTTTAGAAGTGCTACTTCCTCGTGAAGATCACCCACTGAGTCACCCAGTTCATCAACCTTAGTATGAATTTCCTCAATTTCTTTCGCTAAGGCTTCCTGAACTTCCTTCTGTTTATGACTTGCTTTCGTCCAGTTGATGAAATGCTTCAAGAACTCTGAATTAATAGTAGTATCTTGTTGTATTTCACTAACTGGATGGAGGTTCTCAACAACAGATGATTCTGTAGGTAAAACATCTAACTCGATGATTTTGATTGAGGGTTGTCTGAAGGTTTGTTTTCCTTCTAGGAGATCAAGATCATCAGGTCTAGGTAGTTTAAGAATTGGTTGCCCAAGAAGGTGTAACACATCTTTGACTGAAGGTATGAAACCTAAGGGTCGAACATGCATGATCAAATGCACAAAGGTTTCTAAGTTGAAATTGATACCTTCAACCGTGATACTTCTATAATTCTGTCACTCTGCCAACTACCTTGAAATTTTCATCTTTGGTAGAAACTCCAAATTGACTTCTTGATGCCTTTGAAATGTGATGTGAAACATAGATCCCTCCAGGTTGTGCTGCAATACATGCATCATCTATGTTCTTCATAGCTACTTGAATCTATTCTTCTATAAGATCATCTTCATGCCCTTAAGGAAACATCTTCTTTTTCCTTCTTTCTTCGTTTTTTATAGGGGTTGAACATCTTGGTTGTATATTTGGCACAATCTTTATCCATGTTCTGCTCGTAATTGGATAGGTTGTATACCGATCCTTTGAAATCTTCATTGGATATGGTTCTACCTTCTCATCTCTCAAAATACCATATAGTCTTCGTTTTTCATGATTGAGAAGATGTATTGTTTGATCGTTAATCGATATAGGTTCGACTTATACCTTGACTGTCTTCTTCGAAGGTTCTCTGATAATAATTGAGCTTTTACCTCGAACAAGTACTAATTCTTCTATAATCTTCATTTTCAAATCCTTTTTGTTGATTGGTTGAGAAGGATTGTAAGGTTCCAATTGGTGTTCAACTGTCTTCACCTTCTGTTGAGCATAAGATGAAGAAACCTTTTTCAGACTGAGCTTCACCTTATTTTGTTCTTCACCTTCTGTTGACCATCAGATGAAGAAACCTTTTTCAGACTAAGCTTCACCTTATTTTGTTCTTCTGCCAGTTTAGAAGAAAGTTGTTGTTGAGGCTTCTTCTTCTCAAATACTATCTTCCTCTTTATCTCTATCTCTCTAGATGATTTTGCCAATTGACTTTGTAAAATAGAGACAATTGATCTGGTAGGCTGCTGTCTTTTCTCTTGCTTTTTAAAATCTCCATTAAGAATCAGAGCTTTCTTCTTCTTCTATTCTTATTGTCGTAAGGTCAATAATCTTGGTGACCTTCTTGACTGTTTGGATTTTTATGATTGAAGTGTCTTAGCCTTTCTCTTCAATGACACTTGTTGTGATGATTGTTGAGCCCGGCTTTCCTCTTTCTATAGAATCATCTTAGCTTTTATTGGTACATCAGATGATTTTTCAGTCTTCTCTTCTACAGATGTTCTTCCTATCGATCAAGGTTTTGTTTTTCTCTCAGACGTAACACATTCGCTCCTGTTATGTCTTACTACAAGCTCCCCCTCAAACCTTACTAACTTGTATCCGCTTCAGCTTCAAACTTTATTCCCATTATGTGAATAGTAGTGGCATTAATAATGCTCTTCACATCCATCTTTACCCTATTACCTCTGTCGAGTAAAATTCCAAATTCTCTAAAAATCCTTGTCAATAGCATACCATAAGGTAAAGAGCTAGAATCTCCCTTTGACTTTATCATGTACTTCAAAATCAAGTATGGAAGATTAATGGGTTGGTGATTGAGTAGGTGAAACAAACATTGTTCATCGTTCATTATCACAATGTCCTTCGAGCCTATTCTTGGTAGAACATAGTGGAGAAGTAATGAATGTAAAACCTTAGCCTTTGGAACAAGGGTTGAAGCCTTCTTAACTCCTGGATCACTACTTCCATATAGTTGTCGATTGATATGCGCTTTATCTACACGACCTTGAGTAATCCATTTTGTATTGTTAAACAACTTTGCTCCAATACTAGGACACCCAATAACCCTCTCGATAGTATCTTATGCGACGATAACCGATAACACATCTACCATTCATACTAAGGTGTTGTCTACCACCTTTGTATTCTTCTAGAACTCATATATCTCATTTAAATAGACCTTTTCACGAACCCTGGAGAAATTTTTGTAGCCAACTGCTTCAATTTCTGATTCAGTGTCCATCTGATTTTCCTTCAAAGAGATGAAATCAACGTGTCTCCCATAGATAAGGGATTGCTCCATTTTTGATCTGTAATAGATAAAAACTAAACACACAAATGTATTTCGCTTAACGTAGCGATGATAGTATCTAAAAGTAAGAATATGAAACGAAAAGAACTTGCTGTATAGAACAGAGTATTGAATCATCTTGGTTGAGAGCATTAAACAAGTCAGTTTCAAAGTTTTTAAGAAAATTCTAGAGTAGCAGGTATTTTAGAATCTTGAGAAGATTTCCTTCTTATACATATTCTTGAAAAGTTACCGTTCATAACTTACCGTTACTATTTACTTAAAAACTTACGACCTTTTATTTTCTTCTTTTATGAATTGTCTAGGTCATAACGTGTCAGACGAATGGTCATTCAACATTACCATATTTAAGTTTCATCTAATTTCCTTGAATCTATCTTCACACAAAGGTTTAGTGAAGATATCTACCTATTGTTGATTCGTCTCAACAAATTGTAGATTGATGATTCCTCTCTGTACATAGTCTCGTATAAAATGATGTCTAACTTCAATATGCTTTGCCCTTAAGTGTTGTATTGGATTCTTTGATAGATTGATAGCACTTGTGTTGTCACAAAAAATTGGAATTTGATCTTCTTGTATAGAATAATCTTCTAACTGATAGTTAATCCATAACGTTTGTGAACAACAACTTGTAGCTGATATGTACTAAGCTTCTGTAGTAGATAGAACAATTTAGCTTTACCTCTTACTTGACTAAGAAATTAGATTATGACCAAGAAAGTGACAACCTCCACTTGTACTTTTTCTATCAATCCTATCTCCAGCATAATTAGCATCATAGTAGCCAATTAACCTGAAATCTTTACTTTTCTCATACTTAAATAGAGATCAGTAGAACCTGCTAGGTATCTCAATATTCTTTTGACAACAATATAATGAGATTCTCTACGATCTACTTGAAATCTTGCACACAAACAAACACTAAACAGTATATCAGGTTTGCTTGCAGTTAGGTAAAGTAAAGAACTAATAATTCCTCTGAATGATCAACCTTGTTACCTACTTCATCCTTAGATAAAAGGATTGAATGATGCATAGGAGTTGACATAGGTTTAACCTTCTCCATTTTATATTTGACTAATAGTTCTTTGATATATTTTTGTTGATGAATAAAAATCTTTTCTTCAGTTTGCTTAATTTATAAACCAAGAAAGAATTTCAATTCACCCATCATACTCATTTCAAATTCACTTTTCATAAGATTTTCAAAACTGGAAC
>JANIJH010000004.1:23337051-23347220 GCA_024520975.1 Erythroxylum areolatum
TAGTTGGCTCAATGGTGAGAGGCATGTTCTTAGAAACAACAAAACCTTGAGGGGTCACGAGTTCGATTCCCAAAGAGGACAGTACTGATTAAGGTTGGATGCCACGGTATAACCCGCAAACACCTATGGGTGGGGTGTGGGGTCCAACACCTTTGCCTTCTCATATTTTTCCAAAATAAAGAAAAAAAGATCAAGTAGCTAACAAGATTAATGGAAGCAAATATGAAGGGAACAAAAATAAAACTAAACTTTGAGAGGCCTACTAAGCACATAAATTATTCTAATTTTCTTAAGACATTTGTTTTGGAATATGTCTCCTTGCCTCCACATCAGAAAGAAAATATTTATAAAACTGATGTAACCTATAACGACCATCCTTAGTCCTTTTTTTCATCAATAAAGTCACATAATTTGAAACATCAGGGTTCTCAATATTGACAACATTCAATTTCATATATGAATAATAAGCGAAAGTATCATTAATCTTAAAATAAGTGAAACAATATTGCATATAGTTAAATAAATTGAAAATTTACCACAACTTTATCCAAAGCATTTTCAAGAAATTTGTCTTCTTTCAAGTCCTTAACATGCTTCAAACAATGTAATTATATTCTTGCAATAATCCATAAGTCACTTGACAATTTTGCATATTGGATATTGTCTACTGGATGACCTTGTGAAGTATTAATATGTATTAACAACTTGCTATTCATTGCAATATTCATTCGTTATAATTCACAACCTCTAGTTATACCTCTACATCTTTTTTTAATATTGGCATTGGAACCTGACAACAAATCAATAACGATAAGAAAATACACATTAAACATATAAATATATTTTTGATCATAAGTCTAATTATAGGTGTTAAATATTAAAAAACTTGCAAATCCTTCTACACTAGTTGATTGATTACTGTTTAAGGAAAAATGAGGTTTTAGTGACTAAGTTTGAATGTTGTTGGCTAGGAATTGATTCATCTAATTGAAGTTACACATCCCTCTATTCTACAATTTTGATACCTGCCACCTTATTTGTTTTATTTCTACTAGGTTCCATGATATTAGACAACTATAAAAATAGATATAAATTTTATTAACACTACGATACATCCAATCATCATATAAACATAAATTGAATCATTAAGTATGAGATTCTTATTACATGTTTACGATGATTGGATATATTGTAATCTTAATAAAATTTATGTTTGTTTTTCTTCTCTTATATTATATTTCCGTTGGTGAACCTACTTCACCAAATATCATATTTTAAACTTAAAGCAAAAACTTCAACAGATCAAACATGTTATATTTAAGGACCTATTCCTATTATTTTCAAATTCTATCCCTATAACTTCGAAACTTATAAGAGACTTCTAGATAATAAGTTCATGTTCAAAAGCTTTATAACAAAACATTAAGAATATTCTCCCTATCATAAAGGAAAGAAACTAAGGATAACAAAAAGGTCAAGCATTAAAAAGCAAACTATGAATCTAAACAAAGAAGACAATAAAAAATAAGTAGAAAAAAACTAGTGTGAAATGAGGGACATACAACCAATAATGAGAAGACAATAAAAATAACTAGAAAAAAACTAGTGTGAAATGAGGGATATACAACCAATAATGATTCCTAATAAGTAAACCCCTCACTTATTTTTTTCTCTTGTAAATCTTATGTTTACATTTGTTGCATAAGAAATGAGGATAGCAATCAAATACTCCCAAAAAGCATCATTTCGAATTCAAATTTAAGAGAAATAAATATGCCAACTATGTGTCATTCAAAAAGTATAATTGAATGAGTTTAACACTGTCAAATATTGACAAAGCCTAGTGCATTTAAATCTAAACTAAAAATTGTTTCTAACATAGCTGACTGTTCTGAAGTCATGAGCAAGCACGATACCCTTAAAATTCCAAAAGAATTGGCAACTAAGTAAGCTTAATGCTCCCTAGCTCAAAATAAGCTACAACCAAATCAAGCCCTATATACCCCTTTATCAAAGATAAAAATTATGTAAAATTATCTCAAATTGTAATCCCAATTTGATATAAATGCAAGTTAGTAAAACATACATTCACTTATTCTATCAAGTTACCATATTCTACAAATCTTAAATAATAAAGCATACATGTTAACAGAAATTTTATATCATATAAAAAAGCTAAGAGTTCTAGGAACTCATTAGTTACTAAGAGAATGTTATGCCCTTACCTTGCATTCTCTAAGCTTAACATAATAAGGAGAAGTTTAATTAGCCTACCTTTATTTTTAATACTACATCTCTTGATTTTTTAACATGTACCTTGTAGGTTTTAATTTCTTTGATATTAGAAGACATTGAACTCCTTATTTCTTAATTTCTTTACTCAAACATGCATTCCTCTCATCCATAACCCCATAAATTTGTCACAAACAATTCAAAAAAAGGAGGACTTCTCTAACAAAACTTTCATCGAACACTGGATAGGCTATCCTCAAACAAGCATGCTAAGTCATCTAAAAAAATTCAACCCATTCTAGACCAAAAGACAAACGTAATTCACTATCTTATAAACATCATAATGAAGCAAAGCATAATCAAAACATAAAGAATGAAAGCTTATCACAAAACCCATATAATGAAAGCTACGAAATACGAAGAGCACAAAAACTCAAAGAATGAAAGTAGAACAGAAAAATAGTAGGCAAAGGAAACGACTAACTTGGATGGACGAATAATTGGAGACGACAATGACAATAATTTTATGTAATATAGAAATCCTATAAAATAGCATAGAATTTATATATAATAAAAAGAGTTTTGTGGCATGACATAAAATTGCCAAATCAGATATATTAAAGGAGAAAAATAAATGTATAAATCTATGCAATATTAATTAATTTTGTGTTATTTTTTATAAAATTTTGAAATGACATTATTGTGCTTCTAGCAAGAAACATATCGAAGAGTTAACCTAGATAAATTTATTTTTAGACTTAGAATTATTGTCAATAATTTAAGATTGATTTCTATTTTTTATATTGCAATTATTTTTTAATTATATTGTAATTAATATAATTATATATGGTAATTAATATAATGATTATGAATGTATAGAAATTAACTGTAATTAATATAATGATTTTTGAAGTATATATTATAAATAAATTTTCTCATATCTTAGTTATCATATTATTATATTTAATCATAATTCTATATTTATTATATATTTATTATATATTGTTATATAGAAATTTTATATTATATATAATTTATGTAATATATAGAGTGTAATATATTGAAAAAGGGTTTGACAATGATTTTTATATTCGTCAACAAAGGTGAAGTCAAAACTACGTCGTTTTATGAAATTGAAAATCTAATTACCCAAAGATAGGACATAAATTGTTTGGATAGAGCCTGTAAACAATTAGGGGGCAAAAATAGGGCCTTTTTTTTATAGCAAAAATGACATTCTAGACAGTTCCATTAGGATTTACATCAACAATCTAGATGAACTTGAAGGTTCAAGATCGTATACTTGGAATTACATTTAATATCACCCCCAAAACCTACTTTTGCCTTTCTTCACCTTCAATAGGTAGCAACAACACCAGTATCAACCTAGGCCTTATCCAAACACCCACCCTTCACTCTCTGTCGTCTTCTTCTTCATCTTCTTCCTTTTCTAGGTTATTGTTCAACTCTATTCACTTCCCTAATTTTTGCTTATACTTCATCTTATAAGGATTTAATTAACTGTTAAAGATTTTTCCTTTAACACTACCACTATTGGTGATGATGGCGTAGATTCATATTCCTTTTTAGAGCTTCATAAAGTTTATATATTTTTCTGTTTCTTAGTCATATCACTTTTATCATATGAAATTGTCCCAATTCACATATCACAAAATTAACAATTCTAGAATGTTGTAACAAATTTGTAGGGAAGTGAGATATTTGTGTGCGTGAATGATTATCCAAGATCTCCAAATTCATTTCCTCAGCATTTATTTTTATTTACAATGTTTCTATTGTTTGTTATAAATTTTGGTTTAAGATGTTCTCTCTTGCTGATACTTCTAGTCAGAAGTAATACATTATATTTATACCCATGTTCAAAATTAACACATGGATTGATCACAGCTACAAAGATAAGTAGTGAACTTTACCTTGATTAATAAGCATCTTTGTATTAGATTTGATGATAGAAGACCTAAAAAAGTAATATGATATATGTTGTATGATTTGGTAGTGTACTTATATAGGTTGTGATTTATGTTTGGAATAGACAATGTATAAAAGTATAGATATTGTGTATAATACAAACTTTCTTTTCTTATGTGAATAGGTTATAAACTCAAATTCAACTAGTTATACAGACTTATTAATGTCCATTAATAATCTTAGAAGCGAGTCAGATGTGAAATGAACATTAAAATAAGAAGTCTTCTATTCTTAAAGATTTCAAATCACTTATTAATCAGTGGCATGTGCTCTGGGTTTTAATAATCTTTAAGGGTGAGAGACAAATGTAAAATGTGCTTGTGCAGAGATTTTTGGCTAGTTACAAATTAAGTTTCGGTGACCTTTGTTTTTACTGTGAATATTTTGTTAATTGTACATATAACCTCTTTTTTTTTGTTTCCTTATTTAGTTATACACTTTGCTTCCATATTGAGTATATCTATGACTTGTTTTTGTTTATTTTGAATTTTCAAAATAAAATTGTTAACATGAATTCTCGATGGTCCGTATAGGATTAGGCAAATCGTTTGTTTTGGAAAAGTCTTCGATCGCAAAAACTATGTCTATTGGTTGTGATGATGGAGTCATTCAATTTGGTATGCATATGTTTGAATTTAGGTTCTTTATACTATTTGATTTAGCTTTTCAAGCTTCAAGGATTTATTTTTTCTAAGGATTGTGAAGAAATTAAAAGGATTACCTTGTACTATTTATTCCTTAGGTGAAATGCATGGTTCGTGTGGTTCATCTTATTCACTATTGAATATTGCATCTGGGAAAATGTTCAATGTATCTTCTGGTAGTTTTATTAAAGCAATGAATAGAAGAGGTTGTCAATAAACCAACTACCGGGGGAAAATCTTTTTCTATTTCAATTGATGCCTTCAAACATGGAAGGAGCCTTTTTGGAAATCTAGAGATAGGGAACTCCTTTACCTTATCTACTGAGTCTCTTGTAACTTGGAATTCAAAAAAATAATTATTTCTTTTTCTTTTCGAATGAATAGGCGTGAAATTTCATTCATTATTTTTTCTATAAAAATTGTTACACTTCTTGTTAAAATCTTGTATTACTTACCATATATCATTACTTATTGTTTTTCCTATAAGAATTGTATATCATTATATTACAAACTTCATGTTAAAACTATCTGAAAATTTTGTGATACCATATAAAATTGTCAGATCATATACTTTAAAAGAGAAAAATAAAATGTATATATAATATTAACTAATTTTGAGTTTATAATTTCATAATTTAAAAGAGAAAAATAAAAAGTATAAATCTATATGATATTAATTTTCAAATTTAATTTCAATATGATGTTCAGTGATAAAATGATCAAGTCAAAGTTAGCGAATTTATAATTATAAATAAGAGAGTTATTTTGTTACATAAGCATTTGGTGACAACTTTAAGGTCATGCATTTAGTGATCCTTTAGCGATGATATTACTAAATAGTCACCAAAGGATAAGTGCTTTTTTACAATTTCGATAAAACATCGCCAAAGGCATACCATTTGGCTATGGTGTTTCTAAATTGTTGCCAAATAATTTTCAGCAGACTCTTTGACCTCAGTATCAACTTAAATAAGAGTATCATATATTTCTCTTCATATACTCACAATTCTAAAATTCTTCAATCTACCTTTAGGCTAAGGGTGCATAATTTTCCTTTCACTTATTTAGGGGTTCCTATCTCTGTTAATGGACAGAAGTATCAAGACTGCTTGAAGTTTAAACTCTTGGCAAAATAGAGCTCTTTACCAAGTTGGGAGAGTGAATTTGATCATCATAGTGCTTAATAATCTACACAAACATTGGAGTTCCCATCTTCTCATGCCTAAAATAATCATTAAAGAGGTGGAGAAATGTATTAGAGATTTTCTCTAGTCTAGAAAGTGTGACATTTCAAAGGGTGCAAAGATTAAATGGGAACAACTTTTGTGGTAAAAAAAAGGAAGCGGTCTCGATTTAACCTCTATTTCAACTTTTTAGACAATACAGATCGCAAAAAGGATCTAGTGACTATTTAAGGACAAAGAATACTTTTAGAGCAAATGAAGTAATAAGGTTTATCTCAACGAGAGTTGTCTACAGCAAATCATGGAGAGGAAAGAGCATTTTTGGTTCTTCATTTAGATTTTAAGGAAAAGACATCAGGTTTACAGCTTCATTAATATCCATGTGGGAAATGGAAATAATGCTTGGTTTTGATTTGATATTAGACCTCCTCTAGCCCTCTTTACCTCAGAAATGATATTTTTGCCTTATCCACAAGAATTCCATCACATGCTTGAGTTTATAGCACCACTGAAAACAACTCATAGCATTTTTAAGGTAGAGAGTTTGAAAGGCTCTAGATCTATCTAACAAACTATCAACCTGATTCTTCTAGCATAAACAAGCATATTTGAAATTTAAGTTCCAATGGGTTCTTAAATTCCTCTGCATTAAAGCCCTTAAACCTCCTACCCCAGCCATATCATGGTTTAATGTCGTATGGAAAGCATCCTTAAAGCCCAAAGTCTCATTCATAACTTGGCTAGTAGCTAGAGGAAGACTAAACACAAAAGATAGGATTTATGGCTCTATTAAAATTCTTTATGAATTAGCAATATTGAAGAAGAAAGTATAGCCCATTTATACATCAAATGTGAATTCATAACCTCCATTTGGGCTAGCATTGAACACAATCTAAACTAATATTGCTTTAAATCCGATTAGAATTTTATTCTTGAATAGACTTAAACAAGTTATCTTTCTATAGGAATTTACATAATCTACTTAAGTCTAGCCTTAATTATGTGGCTCATGTTATCTAGAGGGAAAGAAATCAAAGAATTCATCAGCAGAAGAGAAATAACAAGTAAACTCTTATTCATAATTTGCGTTGCTAGATTAAGGAGACTTTGATAGCTTATTATGTAATAGTCAATTTTCAAACCTACCGAGGGATTAAAATGTTAGTCATACGAATTGCATCATATTACAAGGAAATTGGTACATTTGGGATATGATTTCATTCACATGCATAACATGAGCATATACACACATGAATGTTGATTTAGAAAAAAAAAAATATGCTCAATTGACATGTTCTGAGGTATGAAAGTTTCTAAATATTTGTAACATGATTGTACATTTCTAATGTCTTGTGTTTTGATTTATCAATAAAAAGAATTGATGGAATTCAATTAGTAATTTGGAGTTATTTGTCATAATTTGAAGATTGATTAATTCATATGTACATTTAGAGTAGGAAAAATTTAAATTAAGAAGACAAGTTGACATGTGAAAATTTAGGATGACTAAGCCTATAAAATGAGTGACATATGGAAGTAGATTTGAGTGGCAAATAGCTTAGGGAATTAAGTGACAAATGGCTTAGGAATTTGAATGACAAATGGCCTAGGAACTAAGTGACAAATGGCAGCCTAAAGGATGGACTTGTGTCTTGCTTATTTTCTTCACAAGTGTCCTAACACTAACCTTACACCTACACCATATGACCAACACATTCAGCTCCTTTGTAATGTTTCAGTTCTACTCTTTCCTTCTCCTTCCTCTCACTGCCGAAATCTTTGAGTTTTTGCCCTAATTCTGTTAATTACCACCTCAAAACCTTTGTCAATTTCTTAAGAAAGATAGCTATATTATGTTTTCTTCTTCTTGTCTCTACTGAAATTCATCTTACTCCCTCATTGATCTTGAGATGATCTTGCATACATGTGAGTCAAAGCAATTTTGATACATTGAGGTGGAATTTGAGCTGTATAAGTAGGTTAAATACTAATCTTTATGGCATGCATTAGCATAATTTTATGATGAGTGAATTGGGATGGATTGAATGTAGTATTGATGATGAAGTTGTGCTAGAAAATGATGGATAAATTGGTTACTATTATGTTTTATTTTTGGATGCATGAAAACAATAGTTTATAGGCTATTATATGGATCACTTAAGTTATAATTTGAGGTGTAATTGATGATGAATTCACGCTAGAGATAGGTGTTATTAAAGTGCTCTAAAATTTGGAAAAATTTAGGACTACATCTATAATGGTATAAAGTGAATGGTAATGAAATAAATGAGTAGATTTTGTGTAATTTAATGTAGCCAATATGGAAGCTAGACTAGCATGAAATGAAGTAGCTTTATAGGACATGGATTCTGGAAAAATTCAAGTGTTAGTGATGTTTCTAAGTATATGAATTTTGTGGAGAATTGAGGGAAGAAAGACAATGCATGATCGTAACACTTATCCCACGATCGTGGCCAGATTACTTAGCTTCTGTCATGATTATGGGCCTAGTTCTAGAATTTTGATTTCTGCTTTATATGCATGTTGAACTAGCCGAGGAAAAGTTACTCTAAATTGGTGTATTTGGACTTGATTAGGGCTTGGAATGAACCTAGATTATTACTTGATTAATTGGTTAAGAGCTTAATAAGTTTAAGTTGTTAACTGAAGTCATAACTTAAAGAATGGACTGTTTAATATCTATGTATCCAAATCTAGACGTTATGAGTTGTCAAGGGAATAAAGGTGTTCTTATGAATGTAAACATGATTTTAAGGATATGAATAATGTGTTTTAGGCATGAATGAATGAGCATTGAAGAACATGAGGTAATAATGAATGAGAATTGGGTAATCGTATGAATATATATATTGCTACAAAATTTTGATAAATACATGATTGCTAAAGTTGGAATAAATCAAGCTTACTTAAGGTATAAACATGATTGCAAACTAGTTGCATACAAGTTATAATGTTTGAATGGTCAAGATTTTTGTATAAGGATACATATCTGGAGGGTCAATTGAGCATGCAGTGAAACATGACACATATATATATGCATGATTGTATATTCATATGATTAAAAAATTAGTAATTAGGAACTATATGTTTATTACATGAAGATATACATGCAAAGCGATTGTCAACATCTAGACATTGCCATAATGTCAAGCAATAGCTTTTCTTAAGCGTTCTATGAGTTAAATTAAATGTGTAAACTCAATTATATGTGCTTCTGTATGAATTGAATGTTTAATTTGAAATATGTGTACAATTGATTGATAAATGCCAGACTTAGATCTAGGGAGCTTGTCATATGGCATGAGTATATTGAAATGAAAGTATGACATATGAATGATGCATCTCATTACATTAAAATGCATGATCAAATGAAGGAATTGTGACTAGCATGCTAATGTAAAAGAAGAGCTTTGAGCTCAGAATTGTGAAAAAGAACCTCAGACTCAGATAACATAGACTTAGTATCCACAGGATTGTAAAAAAGAGCATCAGACTCAGATAACATAGACTTGTTATCCACAGTGGATACGAGTTAGAAATGAGCTTGATATCCACAATAGATACAGGATAGTAAATTAGGTTAATAGGCACTTTGTCACAATAAAACAAAAAAAGAATGAAACACATGTGCATTTGCATATACATCATTATATGTATCAAATGATTGATTTGAAATGTATTATTGAATTGTTTTCATTTAGTGAAATACATATGAAGTAAATAAGGTTGTGGTATGATATGCAATAACTTACATGATGTACTTGTTGATGTATGTTGAAATGCGATGTGGTATTCCATGTTGGATGATATGATATGCTTATTTTTGTGTTCTGACTTGAGTGAATATATCGATAATGGTTCACTCACTGAGTTTGCAAATTCATCAAAATTGCAACATTATTTTTCAAGTTCAAGGGAGTTCTAGCTACTGAGATTATATAGTAGAAGTCTACTACTTGCATTTTGGGGACAATAATGGCTCAAAGGTCTGATCAATTGAATATGACGAGTCTTGATAGATGTCTTGTGTATTAGCATCTCATCTTATATGATATTTTTGGTAATGAGTTTTGCATTAAAACAAAATTTTGTGTACTAT
>JANIJH010000004.1:23373826-23384134 GCA_024520975.1 Erythroxylum areolatum
GTAGCTGAATGGTTATGCTCAGGACATTCCAAGTTTGCACAGTGCAAAATTTCAAGTCTTCCATAAGGGAAAAATTCATATTCTAAATTTAGGGCAAAATCTAAAATCATCTATGTTTAATTTGACAAAGTTGTCTTCATGGAAGTTATAGTTTATCTTTCTAACTTTCCAACGCTATAAAGTATGCATTTTTTGGATTTTAGAGTCAAAATTTATGGCCCTTATAAATGAAGATGCTCAGGAGTATATGGCGCATCGTTTGGTGATGATGTGTTGTCTAGTGAGGACGTATCATCTGGTGATGACGTATCGTCTAGTGAGGATGCATTGTCTGGTGAGGACGCATCATCTAGTGAGGACGCTTCATCTGGTGAGGATATATCATCTGCTGAGGATGCTTCGTCTAGTGATGACTCTTCGTTTGGTTATGACATATCATCTGGTGATGACGTCATATCGTCTAGTGCACTATTCATCTGATCCTATCGTCTGGTCACATTTTTTACCCTATAGACAATCGAATTTCACTTTGGAGTCTTAATTGAAGTTGTAGATCTAGAAGTTCTCTTTCAAACCGTTTAATAATGACATCAAGCTAAGGTTTGTAGAGAAAGTTATGCTAATTCTCCCAAGAGAGATACAATATGATTGAGGATATAAACATACTTGATTCTTTTGGCCATAACTTCATCACTTGACCTTCAAATGAAGTGAGTCTTAAAGGAATAGATTCCTAATACATTTTTCTACCTTTCCTTAAAAATTGGTAACTTTTGATGTAGATTTGAAAAATATTGATGTAAAGAATATGAGGGATTGGTTGGAAGAACATAACTGGGTTATGAACATACTTGGATTTTTAGGCATATCTTGAGCTATAGAGCTCTGAATGAGATGGTTCTTATTTCAAAATAAACAAGAGGCAGAGAGCTACAATTGTTTTAAAGAAGTAAAATTGTGATTTGGTGTTTAACTAGTGTGGGCACATCACCCTTATGGGATGATGGCTAATGAGGAGTCATTGAAATAACCCCACAAGGAAGCCCGCTCATGGTTTATGACTCCGGATTGTTAGGCTCCAGAAATTACAGGGTATTAGGCTCACGTCTCATGACTCCGATGATGGGCTCTGGAAGTGAGGTCCAACAATTATGGTATCAGAGCCCTAGGTTCAGGTCCAGGTGTAGGACTAGGTTTAAGAGTATCTTAGGTATGAAATGGGTAGTTTAGGACACGAAATGAAGATGTATTATTTTAAATGAACAATTTCCATTATTCTGAATTGTTTTACATGATTTGAAACTATTTTACATGAACTAAAGATTTTCAATGTTTGTGAATTGAAGGAGTGATTATGTCGCTTCGAAAAGGAACTCGAGGAGCTCTAACTTGATCTGGCTCTCGCCAAGGGAGCACAGATGAATCCTACGTCCCACAAGCTGCGGGGACACATTCTACTCCAAATTTTGAGGCACCTAGTATGTAGCATGAGGTGCCTCGACCACCTCCTCTGATGCCTCAAGCAAACCCCATGGATCCATGGTTCTTTCACTTGCTCAGGTTTTTTCATATGCCATGGGTCAAGGATCTCAAGTTCCAATTCACACTTCAGTGGAGAGGACTAGACAGTATGATAAGCTCCGCAAGTATGGAGCTATAAATTTCAATGGGACTACAAATCCCGAAGAGGCTAAAGAGGACAGAGAGATTCCTGATTTAGATGAAGTGCTTTGGTAAAGAGAAACTGGACTATGCAGTCAGCTTGTTACAGGGGGATGCACTCCACTAGTAGGAATCAATGCCTCATAGTGAGATTATGCCTCTGGTACTATCATGGAGAGATTTTGTGGAAGTCTTCAAGAAGAAATATCTTTCGAGGGTTTATGTATAAGAGAAGGCTAGGGAGTTTCTAAATCTCACTCAGAGGGACATGAGTGTGAGTGCATATGAGATGAAGTTCACCCATCTATCACAGTATACGGCCAACATTGTTGCCAATGAGGAGGATAAGTGCCACAAGTTTGAGGGAGGACTTCATTTGGGAATCAAGGAGAAAGTCTTGATCCATAATTTCTGTGACTCCCAGCAGTTAGTAGATGCTATACTCTAGGCTGAGAAACTGGAGAAAGTAAAATTATCTTTATTAGATACTCTAAACACCCAAAAGGATATGTGTTCATAGGGGATTAAGGTAATGAAAGTGTAACTAAATTTGAGTCATGGGATGTCACATTTTTAGAAAATGTCTTTTCAAAGTTAAGGTGAAATAAGGAAAGATCTATTTCTATAAGATATTCATGATCATAATGATTCTATAATGAGTAACTATGAATAGGGACTTTATTTAAAAAGTTCTAAAACAATTCTATATGTAAGATTACAAATCAATTGATAATCAGTGAGAAGTTTTAACCATCTATACCAAAAGAAAGGGAAAGTGTAGAAAGTTCCTTATTCCAGTGCAATTACTAGTCCATATATATCATGATATGTACAAGGTTAGATATTTGTTATACCATTGGAATGGTAAGTAGATATCAGTCAAACCTAAGAAATGTAGATTGGAAAGTAGTGAAGAAAATATTAAGGAATCTAAAAGGTACTATTGATTATGCATTATTTTATCAATGCAACAACTTATATATAGAAAGGTATATAGATGTAGATTGGTAAAGAGATTTAGATGAGAGAAAATCTTCCTTTTGACTTTTTTTACTTAATAATGGTGTTATATTATGAAAATGTAAGGAAAAAATCATGTGTTGCCTTATCTGAAAGGGAAGATGAATTTATAACATTTTTAGTAGTAGTACAATATGTCTTGTGGCTTAGATAATTCTTGGTTAGTTTAGAAGTCATTACTATGGTTGTCAAGTAACAATCACTTATATTAAAGACCCTAAATTTTGTTATAAAACTAAACACATAGATACCAATTTAAATTATATGAAAGATATAGTTGCACAAGAAGAAGTCAGTAAGAAGTATATATCTACATTAGATACAGTGGTAGACCCAATGACAAAATTATGAAGATACATACATTGGTATGTGAAGCCTTTAAGATTATGTAGATTTTGAAATGTTATTAATTAACATTTCTCTATATATGTTCTTTCAATGTATTATCATGTTCAAATAAAAATATGAGTTGACTTTATTTATTAAAAATAAACATTATGTAGAACTTGATTCTAAATTATGTTTGTTTTATATTACATATTTTACATATTGATAGAAAGATAACTTGAGATGAGGTAGGTTTTAAGTTTATTATCAAGATGATAATTAAGAGCAAGGGCAAAAACTTCAACCAGGAATTCTAATTTAGATAATAAGTAAAAAAAATGGTTTAAAGTTCAAATTCAGCTCACCACAACCTACCTCCAACAATGAAGTATAGATGGAATTTGTAATTTAATCTATATGTCTCTCCATTTTTGTAAATAGATGAAAACAACTTTTCGGTGTATGCATTGTAATATTGAAATAGCTTTACTGTGGTTAATGAAATTTTCATTCAATTTTCAAAAAAAAAAAGTTAGCTGGGAGTGATCAAATAGTCTTTATAGTTGTATTAAGTTTTAAGTTATTAGATGAGAGTTCAAAAAGATTAATTTAAGAGTAGATAAGTGAACTCGGGTTAAATATTAAGTATGTTTAAACCAATGTTTGTATAGTATGGCATTTATAAAGGACATATGCTCCAAATGAATAGGAATTAATACCATAGCACATGACTCTTATCATATGTGCAAAAATGATCATAAAAAGGGATTAATGTAAGTTGTAAGATTTAAACTTGCGACTCGAGTGATTAAATAAGCCTCATATTATCTCTTTAAGACTCTTGTATAATTCTTAAGAATTAAATTCAGTGTTTATTAATTTAGAATGTTACCATAAGGGTATCTTTAATATGATCTTATGGGAAAATTATGAGAAAGAAAATTAAATTCAATTAAAGGGAATTTAAAGTAGAGGAAGTTCATTTTGATCATTTTGATTGTTACCTCGCCCAAGTAACAAGGACTCATGCCTCTTCTATCCTCTACATGGAGGTTCAAGTGGAACAGCTTGCCAATATGTTATCTACAAGAAATATGGGAAGTCTTTCAAGCAATATGGAAGTATATCCAAAAGAGCAAGTTAAGGCTATCACAATTGGGAGTGGGAATAAGCTAGAAGAACCATGTAGAAACCCATCTTGTAGGGGACCAAGAAAAGCTTTAAAAGGAAGAAGAAAAGAATGAGAACCCTCCCTATGTTCCTCCTCCTCAATGATTCATGCAAATTGATGTAGTCGCATCTTTAAAGGAGCAAGAGTAGGATGAATAAATGACAGTGCCAGTAGAGGCAACTAATGCCCTACCAGTATTAATAAAGGGCCTATCCAAAATCAATGGACAATTTTTATCAGCTTCAAAATCCAATACCACAAAATCAACAGGAATAATAAATTTGTGTACTTTAACCAACACATCTTCTACAACTCCATATGGTCTCGTGATAGATTGATCTGCAAGTTGAATCAGTATGGATGTTAGCTTGACCTCTCCTACTCCCAATTTCCTGAAAACAGATAAAGGCGTCAAGTTAATGCTTGCACCGAAATCACATAAGCATTTAGAAAATTCAAAGTCACCAACATTACATGGAATCGTAAAACTCCCTGAATCTTTTAGTTTTGAAGGCATCGTGCTTGAGATAATTGAACTACAATTCTCCGTCAAAGTGACCGTCTGATTGTCCTCCTAAGTAAGTTTGTATGTTAGTATGTCCTTAAGAAACTTCACATACTTAGGCATGCACTCCAAAGCTTGCACCAATGACAAGTTAATCTGAAACTTCTTCAATTTCTGCAAAAACTTGAAAAACTGAGTGTCCACATGATGATGTCTCATCCTTTGTGAATACGAAAGTTTAGGCTTGTAGGGTGGTGGTGGTACATAAGGCCTCCTTTCTTCTTTCTTTTCTCGAATCTCCTTACCTTTTCCTTTTTCTTGGCAATCCTTTTTCACACTTGGTTCCTCCATCTGCTTGCCACTTCGAAGTGTGATAGCCTTCAATCATTCCCTTAAGTTGACCTCGGTATTACTTGGTAAGCTACCTGCACTTCTAGAAGACATAGCATTAGCAAGTTGACCTACCTGTACCTCTAAGTTGTGGATGCATGAGACATGGTTCTTCACAATCTGATCAAACCTTGCCTCTATCC
This sequence comes from Erythroxylum areolatum, assembly GCA_024520975.1. NCBI lineage: Eukaryota > Viridiplantae > Streptophyta > Magnoliopsida > Malpighiales > Erythroxylaceae > Erythroxylum > Erythroxylum areolatum. Next base: position 23,379,045 of record JANIJH010000004.1, read on the forward strand.
TCTTTTGACTTTCCTCCTAGCTTGAAAACATCTGCTTTTGGTTCTCTTGTTGATTTGCCTGTTTGGACCCCAAAATATCCATCAACTTGTCCATTTTGTTCTCCAAAGATCCAAGTTTATCTTGTTGAAATCCTGGAGGTCGTTGTGGTCTTGCTTGACCACCTACATTGTTAGTACTCCAAGAAAATTTTTGGTGGTTTTTCTACCCCATATTATAAGTATTCAAGTATGAATTGTTACCTCGCTGTGGTTGGCTTGAATAACTTAGTTGTTCAGTGCTACTAGCTCTCTATAAAAAGCATTCTACTATGCAATGGTTGTCCTACCTGCATAAATCATATTGTGATTGCATAGCTTTGACTGTCGATGAAGATGCTCCTTGCATATTGCTCAACTACTTAGTGAGGGCTATTATTTGTGCTTGCAAAGCAGTAACAAAGTCAATTGGGATCATACTTATTGAGGCCCATTTTTGAAGCCCAACTATTCGAAATCATAAGACGTGAGTGTATTATCCTGTAAAGTTATTTCCATGGAATCTCCCTAGACAACACCAGTTCATCTTCATTCTTATAACATCCCAAAAGTTTCCTATTTGATCAATATAGATCAAGATATGATTAAAGAGCCAAATTATGTTCATAACCAAGTCAGGCTCCTTCAACCGATTCCTTCACTTTCTTTCCACAAATCTTTTTCAAATCAACACCAAGGGCTACTAATCTTTATGGAGAGATAGAAAAATATGTTAGGAATCTATTAGTTCAAGAATCACTTCATTTGGAGGTTAGATGATGAAGTTCTGGCCAAAAAAATCAAACATGATTATGTCCTCAATCATATTCCACCTATCTTGGGACAATTGGCATAATTTTCACTAGAGATATCAGATTAAGGTCTTCTTAGGACACTTTCGAAGAGGACTCATACATCTACATCTTCTATGAAAATTCCAAAGAGAGATTTTGCCATTTGGAGGGTCAATACACATGTCGTGTGGAAATACACGGGCAAACCGTGTACTCCTCAGGTCTGGTGGCCTTTTCGTTATTGAAAGACACGTTCAATGTTAATTTACACTAACTGACCATGTACTCCTCAGATCTTTACTGAAATCTCCCTCTCCAAGACATATCAGATGGATCCTATTCCTACATCCATTATAACACCACTTTCACTCATAATCTTTCCAAATTCAAATCTCCTAGTGCGATATCACTTTATTTATGATAGTTGTTCTGTATATACATCTTATGCAGCATCATCAACTTATACTGATCATATATCTTAACTTAGGAATCCAAAATTTTCAGATTTTATATTTTTGAAAAGATAAAAAGACAAGCTACAACTTTCAAGGAGGCAATTTTGTCTTCTTCAGCCTAGACTAATATAGTTTTTCCCTTTAAAGTCAGAAAACAATTTCTACACCTATGAAAAGATTGAAAATGCAATATAAAGACTTGGAAAGTCATGAGCAAAACATAATGTATATATCTTTCATTAACATTAAAAGATAAAACTTTACAAAGCTTTAATTACATCTCAGCATACACGTCAATGGCTTAATATAAATACAAGTGGATGCTCAATGTTTGGTATGCTTAATAAGCTATCCAAAAGTGATCGAACTAGCTTAGTACAAAAGCTAACTATCTTAGAGTTTGTCCCAATGCCTTGCAAGGATCAACGATCTTCTCGCTCTACACCTGAGGAGAAAATACTGGGTTGAGCTACAAAGCTCAGTGGTTAATATGTTTATAGCCATTGGCAACAAGCCACATAATGAAACATATATACATACATTTAAATATCAATATAGTAGACACCTATATCTCATTTTAATCTAACCATTCCATCATCCACAATTATAACTCCAAACTCAAAGTTAAAGAAGTTATCATATAACATATATCATGTAGAATTCATTATCAAAACATAATCACTCAAAAGCATCATACTTGACAATTCTAAGATTCAATACACAACAAATGGCTCGAGTGTTCCGTAGAACGAAATAATGAAACCAAAGTTTACACCATAACAAAATGAGTCCATTATTCGGATCTCATATGCCATAAGTGGGCAGCCGGGAGAAGGTTATAAGTTAACTTGCATGTAACTAACGAAACGGTTTCTCTCTTGCCCACACACAAGCAATTTTATGCTCAATTCAATCAATCACAAATTCATATTCTCATGCCTCTTTTACTTTTTCTTCTTTTCATTTATACAAATTGCCATGACACATTCTAAGGCATAACATGATCATAAGCACAATTCAATTATATCAAAATGTCATACATCTTTCAATGCATGAAATAAAACACATCATAATGCATTTTTTACATCACGGCAATTCACAATTTAGCAATTCAAGATATACACACACACACATTGGCACACTGCCCATTTACACAATAACCATAAACACATTACCCACCTAAATCATTTGCAAAATCGAACTCAAGATTGCCTTTCCTCTTACTCTTGGATTAGCATTCCTTGGTTTCCTTCAAACAACCAAGTTCTCATTCAACACAATATTCCCATAGAAATTCACAAAGCTTCAAAAATCACAAAAATGAAATAAATGCTAAGTTGGGCTTAGGCTTAACCTACCCATAGTCTATCTAAGTTAGAAAAACCAAAACTTAGTTTAGGAACCCATAACCTCCATCTAGGGTTTCTCTTCTTTCTTCCTACATAAACTCATTTCTCTCTCAAATACCTTTTTGTTTTTCTACTAAGCAAGAAGGAAGATGATACTTACCTTAAAAAGTTGATTCTTCCTCTTTTTCTTCTTCTTTCCTTCTTCTCCAACACTCCATGCACTCCTCTCTTCTTTTTTCATCTCTCCACGTTTTTCCCTCTCCTCTCTTTTTTTCCACGATTTCTCTTCTTTCTTTCTTACTTCAAGACCATTTATTTGATCTTTTTCCCATTTTACCCTTCATTTACTTTGTCCTTTCCATTTTACCCCTTATGTCTATTAAAACTAACATCTTATACTTCTAACTCCTTAAATAAATCCTTCCAAAGTTCCAAACCTTCGGGTCAATTTTCCATGATCATTCTAATAAGGTAATTGAAGGAATTTGATAACACTTCCTTCTAGAAAAATGTTTCTCATTGTCTTAAGTTTCTAATGACACCAATATTATTCAATTTGGTTTAGAAATCTGAAAGTTATACCCCAAATATTTTTGGATTGTTCTTATGCTGAAATAGTATTCTATGCTCAACTTCCATCCAAAAATTGAAATTCTTAGAGACTAAGTTAAACTCAATTTTATTAAACAATTTGTAGTCCTATGTCATTAGTTTACTTCAAATTAAAAATCATCTCAGTTGGATAACTAGAGAAAAAGCTATGGCTAAAACACCGAAGCATACTCAGTGAACATATTTCAACTACATTTTCCAGCTTTTAACTTCCAACATTTCACATGTAACCCATCTTATACCTAAGCCATCTTTTCTACTTCATTTCAAATTCAAGAATTCTCCTTTTTCTTTACACAAGACTAATCACCAACAATTTCTCATTTAATAGTTCTAACTTTCAAAAAAAGTTTGGGGTCCAACAATACTTTTTTGTTCCTTCTACCCTTGCCTACTCCTCTCACTTGACCACATACAATTGTTGCTCATCAATTCTTCCAAAAGATCATGAGCTGCATCGATAGTTTTTTTTAATGAAAGATCCTCTCGCAGTTGCATCTATGGTTCCTTTTGAATTATGATTTACACCATTGTAGAATGTTTGCATGAGGAATTCCCTCAGAAGGTTATGGTGAGGATAGCTCAAAAGGTTATGGTGAGAATAGCTTCTCTGTAGTTCTTTAAACCTCTCCGAAGCTTCATATAAAGACTTTCCATCACTTTGTTGAAAATTTATGATTTCCTTAATGATCCTTGTTGTCTTGGTCAATGGGAAGTATTTAGCGAGAAATGCCCGGGCTAGTTGTTCCCAAGTGTTAATCTGCCCTGAGCTGAGTGAATTGTACCATGCCTTCACCCGATCTCTCAAAGTGAAAGAAAATAGTCACAACCTTATGACATCGTCAAACATCTCATTAACCCGGAAAGTGACGCATATCTCCAAAAAATTGGTGAGATGGGTGTTGGGATCTTCATTGGACAACCTATAGAATTGCACACTACTCTGAAGAATGTTGAGGAGTGCCAGCTTGATCTCGAAATTGTTAACTTGAATCGCTAGCCTCGCAACTCCTTGAGAACTAAATCCTGGCCTCATAAAGTCCATCTGTGTCCTTTCACCCTACTTATTCTCCTTCTTCTGCCATATTTCTTTGTATAATGTCTTGGCACTTCGCTCTTCTTAACTCTCGTTCGTGCTTTGTGATATCTAATAACTCTTTGTTGTGAAATTCAGTAGTCCTTTGCATGTTCCTTGTGTTTATGCACCTACAAAGACATAAGGAAAAGTATCAAGAACTCTTAAATCAAAGTACCCCAAAATAAAGAAGATGTTAAACAATCAATCTCCAGCAACAACGCCAAAAACTTATTGAATGCAAAACACACTACTAGTCTTACACTCAAAACCGTAAGTATACAGGTCGTACTTGTAGTTGAAAACGAATATCAATCCCACGAGGATTGTGTTTAAGCACCACTTAATCTAGGTTGTTCTTTGTTTAAGAAATCGTTTCAATCAAGTTTAAAAAGATAAATAAAATAAAGACAAACTAAAAGCAACAGGAAACAACGTAACCCAAAACGAAATCTTAAACTAAGACTTGGAGAAAATCAAGATTAAATATTAGGACTTGTCTTTATCCCAATTTATTCCCCTCTGATTAATTGATTCAATTTATACTTGACTTAAGATTTCCTAAAATTATCGCTACCCTCTCTCAAGATGTAAGTAAATTTCACTAATTAAATAAATTGGAATTATCTTTAGGATCTCTTGATGTGCAAAGCCTTTCCCAAGCATTTAACTAGATACTAGCAGATTAATATTGCACAAATGCGCAGTAATAATGTAACATCCCAACCTCAATTGGAAGGGTAGAATAGTAAATTGGCATAGGATGTGCTAGATTAGGACTTCATAGGAC
>JANIJH010000004.1:23505647-23521450 GCA_024520975.1 Erythroxylum areolatum
TCCCATAAGTTCACGGCTACGCAAGACCATTATGTGGAAATGCGTAGTACATTCTATTTTGGATCCACCGGAACCATTTGATGTGTTTATGTGTTTCATGACAAGTTAATTGGAGTAATGCATTCATGATTTGCATACCCATGAATTTCTGTATGGAAAAGTTTTAAAAATATTTTTGCATGTTACAAACTATAAAATTGTTTCCCACGGGCTTTAAACTCACCCCCATTTTCCTCCCCATAAGCAGGTGATGAGCAAGAGAATGAGTAGTGAAGGACCAAGGCATCATTCCACTTTTGAAATGTTGTTGTAATTTAAGCAAATCTAGTAAATCAAGGCTTTAGTTGCATTTTAAGCAATTTATTGTTCATATATCTTTTGTAATTTGGGATATTTTTGAAACGTACATGTATTGGGGACTTGAAATACCAACTAAAGCTTTGTAAAACTACGATCTTTTGATACTAATGGTTTATGATTTTGATTTCACCCATGATACTCAAGGTTACATAGGAAAAAAATTTGTGTACTGATTTCAGGGATATTTTTGGGTTGATGTGAGCTGATTTAAGTGAATTTGTCTTCTTGAAAGTTGTAGATGATTTTTCCAGCTTTCCAATGACATAAAGTTTTTAAGTTTTGATATCGTAGTGGAAAGTTATGATCATTTGAAGTTGGTGTTGTTGCATAGGGTGAACTTTTGGGAAAGTTGCATTGATTTGAAATTTTAACCCTTATAGAGGCAAAAACAGTTTATGAGGTCTTCATGGAAGTTGCAGGTCTAGAAGTCTTCTTTAAAATGGTCCAAAAACGACCTCAATCCAAAACTTTTAGTGAAAATTATGTCCTTTTTATTTCTTCATCTTAGTTTTGCGTCTCAGAATGACGTCAGCATCGTCTTAGTTTTGGTATCCAAGACACTTCGTCTTTGTTTTGTGTATCAGAATGACATCAACATCATCTTAGAATGACATCAGCATTGTCTTACTCTTCTTTAGTCTTAGTTTTGGTACCTAAGATGCTTCATCTTAGTTTTACGTCTCAGAATGACATCAGCATCATCTTAGAATGACGTCAGCACGTCTTAGTCTTCTTTTGTCTTAGTTTTGCTACCTAAGATGCTTCGTCTTAGGTGTGCATCTCAGAATGACATCAGCATCGTCTTAGAATGATGTCATCATCGTCTTAGTCTTCTTTCGTCTTAGTTTTGCTACCTAAGAGGCTTCATCTTAGGTTTGCATCTCAGAATGATGTCAGCATCATCTTAGAATGATGTCATCATCGTCTTAGTCTTCTTTCGTCTTAGTTTTGGTACCTAAGATGCTTCGACTTAGTTTTGCGTCTTAGTATGACGTCAGCATCGTTTAGTCTGCATTCGTCTTAGTTTGTTTCGTCTTAGTTTTATCGTCTCAGGTACTGTTCATCGTCTCAGTTACTATTTATCATCTCAGTTATTGTTTATCGTCTCAGTTATTGTTCATTCGTCTTAGTTTTGGTACCTAAGACGCTTCGCCTTAGTTTTGCGTCTCAGAATGACGTCAGCATCATCTCAGTATGACGTCATCATCGTTTTACTTTGACTTTTTGTGTCCCTCTTCTGTTCTATTTTTGATCCTTTTAAAGGCTGAATCTCACTTTGAGCTCTGCATGAAAGTTGTAGATCTCGAGGTCTTCTTTCAAATGGTTTAAAAATGAAATCAATCTAACATCTTTAGCAAAGGTTATGACATTTGCGCCAAGACATGTACAATACGAGTAAAAGCATAAACGTGTTAGATTCTTTTGGCCATAACTTCCTCATCCAACCTCCAAATGAAGTAATTCTTAAAGCAATGGATTTTTAACATCTTTGCTTATCTCTCCACAAAAATTTGAATCTTTTGGAGTTGACTTAAATAAGTTTGTTAGAGAGAACGTTTGGGAGAGCATAATTGGGGTATGTACTTGCTTTAGCTTTTTAAGTTTATCTTGAGCTGTAAGGCTCTGATTGAGATGACTCTTGCTTCAAACAAACTAGAAATTCATAGCTGAAATTTCTTTGATGAATTCAAATTTAAATTTTGGTGATTGACTAGTGTGGGCACTCCACTCTTATAGGATGATGGTTATTTAGGGTTATTGGAAATAGCCCTACAAGGTACTATGCAAGCCCAAGGTTTATGACTCTAGATATTGGGCTCCGAAAATGGGGTCCATCACATAAACAATAGAAAATGAGAAAATGTTTGTTTCATTTGTTTTATTCTTTTTCTCATTTTGATTGGAAACATAAAAACAAGTAAAACAAACAAATTCAAAAACATATATGCATATAAAAAGTAATGCGGAAATGTAAGGAAAAAGAAATTTACTTCCCTTAGGTTGTCTCCCAAGAAGCACCTTTGTTTAAGGTCGTTGGCTCGACTCCTCTTTATGTGACAAAATTATGATCTTCAGGTGTCACATGCGGCTTCTCCATATGATGTAGTTCCGGATAAGGCCTTAGTTGATCATCATCCTCATTTAGCATCTTCCCTATCCTCAGACTCTGAATCCCAATTGATTCCATACATTTTAGAAATATCTCGAACGTCTCTTCACCTTTTTCTTCATCATTCAATTCCTCCAATCTGTTATGTAAAGATAAGGAGTTCATCTAAAAAATAATCATGAACTCAGTACTTACCTCTGAGCTAAAAGATGTATCTCTTTTGGTGTCAAGCTCCTTCTCAACTTCGTTGACACAAGCAATTCATTGAGGGTTGACCTCAAAATTCTTAAGCTCCTCATCACTTTGTAAAGTTTTCGTACGAACATACATTAGGTACAACTCGGGTTGATACAGCCTCTCCTCTTTACTTTGCGATTCTAGGCGACTGAGCCTTATTGCCATCTGACCCATTAGGTGTTCCATGCTCTGTTGGCTTCTTTTATCTCTTGTTGGAATACTTGCAACTACTGCTGCATATTTTGTTGAAATTGCAAATTGTTAGTAGTTAGATTCTTAACAAGTTCTTCTAAACATGTACTTGAATCTTGTTGGCTCTCCGAATCTTGGGCACTAGACCATGTGTTTTTTGAAAATTGCCCTCCATCCTTTTGGACTTATAGAGTATTCTCCTGCAATTGCCAAGTATTAGCTTTCACAATATTAATCAACTCTTCCAGAGATGGACCGAAGTCATGATAGGAAGCTTATGGTTTGTACGAGAATTGTTGTGCATCCTACAAACTATCATGGAAGTAATTCTAATGAATATCCCATCCATAACAAAAGTTAGGTTAATCAGACCAAACATTGTTATAGGATTGAAAATATGAGTTATAAAAGAAATTACTTCCGTCCATATCGAAAAAAAAATTTCAAACGCAAAACAAAAAATTAAAAGATCCTAAAATAATAGGAAAGAAATCAATTATGAACAAATATATACAAAACACCAATTAAATCACAAACTAAAACTAAAACATCGCACTCTCCGACAACGGTGCCAAAAATTGACCGCGCATCATTATACTAGTCAAAATAAAATAACTAGACCTACTACTATAGTAGTGGTGAGTCTAAGTCGATCCCACAGAGAGTGTGTGTAAAGTTTAAAAAATGAAATTAACAGGTGTTTAGGTTTAATGGGGGGTTTTGTATTTTTGAAAGAAGAAAATAAAATAAAACTAATTAATAAAAACAAATTAAAAAAACATGTAAAGAATGATAAAAATGAGGAATTCGGTAGAGACTCGGTTCTTTGGTTCAATCTCGTCCTACACCCTAATTAAGCATATTTCATCAATTTGTTGTTCTCAAACCTCTCCTAGCAACTATTAATCATAAGTTAATAATTAATACGAGTTTTCCCTTAGGTTTTGTTTAATCAAGATATGATTGTTAATTAAACCTAACCACCGAATAACCTAGGACGCGATCTCTAGATTTAATTATGCAGTAGCATTACGAATTAGGAAAACCGATTAATCAAGGCAACAATCACATATGATGCGTCATTTAACCTAGGTTATGTTATCCCTAATGATTACGAATCATTAGTCGCTACATATGAATTTCAACATAACAATTACGAATGATATCAAAATTCTAGCAATAGATTTGCAATTAAACGATTCAATTAATGTATTAAAATCATCCTTTCTTAATGCTAAATGAGTTCATACACAAATAATTGAACAATAATAAAAATCCGATTATCCATACAAAAAACCCAAATCATATAACATATGATAGCACAAATAATTTCTAATGAGAGAAAGAAACAACAAAATAGTGAAATACACTTAACTCGGGTCGTTAATGTCGATGTCACCTCTGAACTGGCATCAGGTTGTCTAGCCCTTCATGGATCCTTCTCGAAAAAATGCTTCAACCCCATATTGTAGCCCCACCGAAGACCCCTTTGCTTTGCCTCTTACACAGCCCTCTTCTGTTTATTGTAGCATCCCTCACTGTGTTTGATGTGATGAATTAGGGGTTTTAACTTACTGCTTCATGCCCAAAATACCGCCACTACACTGTTCTCTTGTTCCTATAGCTTGATGGGATGAATAAGGTTTGGGGGTTTTATTTTCTCACGCAACTGTACACTCTCCTCCTCAAGACCCCTCTCATCATGCTTCTCTTTATTTGTGTTTAACACAGAAAACTGCATTAAACGGAGACCTCTCACACCACCCCTCTACGCTATAGCTGGATCCCCCAATTAATTTTGCTAAGTCACCCATAAAACCCTTCCAGTCTTTTGCCCTCTTGGCCAAACATCTGTGTTTCATACATAACATTTGCGTGAAACACAGATGTGGTCTGCGTTTACTACTTCATGTCATACATACAAAGGTTGTTGTTTTGGTCTTAGGTTGTCCCTCCTTGAGCACATCGTTTTGTTGCCAACCTGTATGCATTTTGTTCTTATGGCCATTTCTTTACAATGTATACGTGAGCTGCTCTTTGCTTCACCATTGTGCTCCCAACATCTGCTACATTAAATCACGTTGCATGGAGTTGTCACCTTCCTTTGTCCATTAATTAAATTACTAACTTGCATGGCCATTCATTCATTCATTTGAATATCTATATGAAATTTTCACACACAATCTATGCAGCTCATGTTCTTTTCTTCACATCTTCATTTTCTTTTTCTTTTAATTTTCTTTGTCTCACTCCATGAAGACAAGTGAGTGTTGATCTTCAGAAAATGGCCTAAATGCAGTGCTTCTATCTCACTTTAATTTCTTTGCTTCCAAATTGTACCTAAAATCATACATGAATTAAATTGAGTATCTTAAGCATTTTCATATCATTAATTGCTAAGTGTAAAAGATTAAATATTCCAATAATTAAGCACATATCAATGTTATAATGGATGCTCATCAATTCATAGTTCTTAATTGCCTCTCCCAAATGTATGCACGAAGTGACAATACCAATCACCGATCTAGCATACTCTTTCATCACTAATTGCCATCTTGTAGTTATTCACTTGATCTTCAGGCTTGGGTTCCTCACGATTGCCTTCAAAGTGTCCTTGAAGTCTTCATCTTCTATGTATGTTATCAATAAAAGGGATGGGTTCACTATCCAAAGATCTCCTTCCTAGCATAAACCTGGTGAATTCACTACCTAAAGTTCTCCTACCTAGCACAAACTAACTATGGAAAACACTAAAGTAATAACAAAAATTACAAAACACATTAACAAAATAACACAATAAAACATACATACATGAACAAACACAAATAATCAAAATCATTTAAGTAAATAAAATAATCAAAATTAATTCAAGTTCAAAACACTAAACACCTCCCTGGCAACAACGTCAAAATTGTGGCAAAAAGTTCTAAAAAGACCTAGGCTACCTTAATTGTAAGTATACGAGGTAGTTGTAATGATTACCCAGGGTCGTCCCCCACGGAGGTGAAATTAGTTAACTAAAATTAATTTTGAATTAAAAATAAAAACAATAGAATCCTAAAACTCTATCCTGAATTGTTGAGTGAAAGCTTTAAAGAAAATCAAAAAATTATAATGAAAAGTAAAAGGATTAAACCAAAAACAAAGACAAATAGATTAATCGGAATGAAAGACTCTTGAGAAATAATTTCACTAATTTAATCTCCTATTCATGATTAAGGGAAATGATTGGTTAATTGTCTTACTAAAATTAATAGTTATAGTTAGATTCTAAGATCAACTCAAATAATAGACTAAATCTAGCTTTCACGTTCGACAAGTTATTATCTGAATTAATTATGAAAACATGACTACTAATTACCACTTAAGTTAATATATTTTTAATTCATAACTTAAGTGTCTATAGGTTCTTGCTCCATATTAAAATTCTCCTCTTATTCCTTAGTTTAATATTAAAATGATGTAAAGTTTGGTCATGCTATTACATCCATGTAGTTCAGAAACTATAACAAAAATAAGACAAGAACACAATTCTTTAATCATACATATTTAACTAAAGTTGCTACATTAATCCTCAAGAAAAAGAGATTAGCCCATTATAGGATGAACACAGTTCATCATCTCCATACATTTTAGTTCCACATTACTGTCAATAAAAGTATTAAAGCAATAAAACAGTGAATACTAGATGAACTATAAAAAGAAAACAAATAACAGTCGATTAAGTTAACAAGTAATAAGTTTAGTAAACAAACAAGAAACTAAGCAACAAATGAAAAATGGAATAAAAAAAGGATCGGATGGGGGAGTGTGGTTAGTCTCCTACGCTCTCAAGCATCCCATATTAGCTCTCGCCTTCTGCTTCAACTTGTTCTCAACCAAACGAATGGTTACTCAAGCTCAATGGATTCACCTCCAGCTCTCACTTTCGGACTTTGCCCCTAGCTTCCACCTCTCTGGTATGTTTCTCTATTCTTCACCAACTCACTTTGTTTCTCTTCTCTGTTTCTCTCTTCTTTCTCTTTATCTCTTTGTCCCTCCCCCAATGTGTCTGTTCGTGTTGATTATGAAGCTTTAAGAGTGGAATGAAATGAATTATGTCACCGCCATCCTCCTATCCATTCTATTTGTAACCTCGTCTAGGTTTAGGTTTTTGTGCCCCTTCATCCTATATTTGCCACGCAATAAAAGAGACAGATCAATATAAGATTTTGCATAGGGGTGAGTGTGGCAGTCACAGGTGTGACTCATTGTTCAGTTATGGTCACATTGGTGACAAGTTAAGTCACCACCGTGACTAAACATGTCACGGTAGTGACATTTTAGTCACCACCATAACTAAGCTTCTCATGATGGTGATAAGTTAGACGCCACCATGACAAGCTATGATAAGTTAGTCACCACTATGACAAGCTTTATCATGGTGGTGACACCTTTAGTCAGCCCCTTTCTTTGTTTTCTTCTTTTCCTTTCATGTAAATTTATGTCAACTTTCCCTTCAATCTTTATGAAAATTTCACAAAATAATCTAATTAAGATTTATGCAACATCCACACCAATTTCACTCAATCTATCTCACATTTGGATTAAAATACAAGGATTTATAACCAAAATCAATATATAAAGGCTATTAAAAGCAATAGAAACTAGACACAATAGTTGTTCCCATTGCTTTCCTCATTTTTCTCATCCCCTCTCTTGATGAGGCTCTCCTCTTCTTAATTACCTACATAAGACAAATTAGCAAGAATCTCAATAAGATTATCAATCACCTTACCACTTCTTATAATCATAATAACCTTGGCTTGTTCGGATTGACTGGGAAACTTTCGTTTTTGATTGTTTTGCATTTGAGTAGTGAGTTGCCCTACTTGAGACTAAACCCTCTTTATAGAAGCTTCCAATGAATCAAATATCTTATTGTTCATGTCTTGATTTTGAGCAATCTCTTGAATGAACGCATTCAAACTTTCCTCCAAAAAAGGCTTTCTTAGCATGTTTTGATTTAAGGATTGCCCTTGGAACAAATTTTGCCTATGAAAATTCTGATATTGTGGTTAGGGTTGTATTGGTGGATTGCTAGTCTTCCAAGAGAAATTGGGGTGGTTTCTCTAACTAGGATTGTAGGTTTTTGAATATGAATCATTTTGCACCCTCAGTTGAAAAACATTAAGTGGGTTTGCTTGTTCTTCCTCTCCTATAAAATATTCAAAAGAATACAAACAAACATTAACGCCATGATCAAAAGTTCCATATATACCACATACCTCATGATTCAAAGCATCTTGGGGATATCTCATGGTTATTCACATGCTTTGTTAGCTCAGTCAATTGCATAGTCATTTCTTGGTTCGAGTTCTAGCTTTTCTCCCCCTTATGCTCTTTTATTAAGAATTGGCCCCTAACATTTCAAAAATTTCATATGTCTATTGGGCTATCTTCTCTCCCACAACTCCTCTTGTTGCATTGTCCACTATATATTGACACTATTGTGTTAATCCATCATAAAAGAATTGGTTATGCATTTGAAGTGGAAAATGATGGTGTGGACATTGTATTAGTAAGAATTTGAAGTGTTTCCGTTCCTCATGGAATGACTCTCCCACCATCTGAATGAAGGTAGCTATCTTCGTCTGCATTCAAAGATCTTTTCATGGGAATAAAATTTCCCCATGAATTTGTTTTACACCTAGTCCTATGTAGTCAGTTAATCAGACGTAAGGGTCATCAACCATATCTTGACCTGATTTTTCAATATGTATAGGAAGCCTCTCATTTTGAGTTAATCTTTGTTTAAGCCATCTAAAGGAAATGTTTAGAGAGTGTAATGGACTACCGAAGGAAGTTTGAAGGTCTTTATTGGGAATACCATAGAAGGATGGCACCATATTGTAGTAGATGCTCTTCAATTCTGCACAAAGTGATAGTACTAATTATTAGTCTAGCATACTCCTTCATTACTAACTGCCTTTCACCCATCTCTTGATCTTTAGGCTTGGGTTCCCTAAGATTGTCTTCAACGTCCCTTTGAGGTCCTCTTATCTGATGTATATTATCAATTAAAGGAATGGCTTGACTTTTCTATGACCTCCTTCCTCACATAAACAAAATAAAGACAACACTCAATTAGTAACAAAAACTACTAAAGCAATTCAATTAAATAAAACGACAAAAAAGTGTCCATGAAAAGACAAAACGATCAAAATTAATTTAAGTCTAAACACTAAACACCTTCCCACCAATGATGCCAAAAACTTGTTATGCCAAAAGAAGTTCTAAAACCCTAGGCTATCCTACTCACAAGTATATGAGGTAATTATAGTCGAATACCCAACTTCGTCTTCTCAAGGAGGTTAAATTGGTTCACTTAAATTAAATTTGAATAAAAACAAAAACAAATGCAATCCTAAACATTCTATCTTGATTTATTGATTAAAACAATTTAAGAAAATAAAACAATTAAACTGAAACATAAACTAATTCAACTCGAAGCAAAGAATGATTTGATCAATTCAATCTCCTATGCATGACTAAGGTGAATTGATTAGATAATTATCTTGCTAAAATTACCAATTAAGTTCTAAAATAAATTCAAATAATAAACTAAATCTAACTTTCATACTCGACAAGTTTATCATCCAAATCAATTATGTAAACCCAACTAACAATTAACCACTTAAGTTATTATATTTCTAATTTATAACTTAAGTGTCTATAGTTTCTCATTCTAATATTATCTTCTTCTCTCAATTCTTTGTTTAATACCAAAAAGATGCAAAGTTTGGCCACACTAATACATCCAATAAGCTCAAAAACTATAACAAATAATAAGTTATTAAAACAATCCCTTCATCATGCATAATCAATTAGATTAGCTACATTAATTCCCAAGAACAAATAATCATCCCATCATGGAATAACCACATTTCCTCATCTTCATATACTTCAATCCCATGTTAATAGTAAACAGAGAAATGTAAAAACGATGAATAGGGTAAATAAACTATAGATGGACTAACCAAATAAGTAGCAACAATAAGAAAAATAAGATCAACAGAGGGAAGATAAATGAGTTCAACAGTAGTGGAAGATGAAATAAAAATGAACAAAAAAAATGAAGACTCTTGGAAGAAGAGGTTGGTGGTGAATGTCCTACTAAGCTCTAGCTTCAGCTCTCATTTTCTACCTTTACTCCAAGCTCAAACTCTCTGTTATTCTTCTCTCTTCATTCCCCAACTATATGTTCTCTACTTTTTGTTTTGTTTCTCTCTCTAAGCCTCCAACTTATCTCCTACTCTTCTCATCCCAACCCTGCTTTTCTTCTCTTTTCTTTCTATTTATCCAAGAGTCTAGGTTTAGGTTTAAGTTGTTAACCCCCACCGTGAACCTAAACGTGTCAGATTAAAAAAATTAATATAAACAAACTGCCACGCCTGTGATTATGGAAGTCATGGGTGTGACTCCCTTCTCACATCCATGACTATGGAAGTCATGGGTGGGACTCCCTTGTTATGTAATTTTTATGGAACATTTAGTTTCATGCAATATTCACAAAATTCTTCATTCAATATTGATGCAACATTCACACCATTTTCGCTCAATTCGTCTCAAATTTGGATTAAAACATAAGAATTTGTAACCAAAATCAGGATATAAGGGTTAACAAACTCAATAAAAATTAGAAACAACATTATGTAACCTTATTTCACCTATCTAGGAGTCCCCATCACTACCTTAAAACTATTGACTTATTACAACATGGAATTGAGTTACATTGGGAGACTATAATTAACAAAAATAATAATATGCAACTTATACAACTATTGGATTGTTCATCTACTCTTCCAATTGTTGACACAAATGCCTTGTATGGAAAAATCATATGTATTTGTAATATTGAACATCTAAAAAACTGTTGGATTGAATTGGTAAATCAATTAGATAGGACCAGGCTACCTAGGGTTAAATACAAACAAATGAAACTAGTTTTCTTTGTAAGTGTGTATGAAACTTGGAAAGAAAGGAAAAGAAGAAGATTTAAGGAGCAGATGAATGTCACTTAGTTTCAATATAATACATTGCTCAAGATCAAAGAATAGTTTATGAATTATTTTAAGAACAAAAATTTAACTTATGTAATGGCTTAAAGATGGGCATTTTCAAATGAATTCAATGAACTAATTTATCTTATATTCAAATCTTCAAGAAATTCAGTATGTATCCTTATGCTCCAATTATGTAAGTAAGCTTCTAGGTTGTGTTGTAGCCTTTTAGAACTCCTTGTAATTTTATAAGACAATCTTATTTTTTGGAAAACAATACTTTTAGTTTCCCAAAAGTAAATTCATCTTTATTATGAAATAATTTATGCAATATATCTTACATGTAAATGATTATGCAATGATTAGGTTCCTAATTTATTAAAAAGATGAAGAAAAGGTTGTAAGAAAGATTACCACAAATTCTTTCAACTTATGATACTTAATTTATCATGTTCTTAGTTCTTCATTTTAGTTTCATCGAATTTCTACTAAATTGTATTTAGTAAAACTTTTGTCTTTTTTTTGATATTTTGATCACCTTCTCTTCTAGTTAACTTGATGTTTGACATCTTGCTTAAAATATTTGAAAAACTAATTTAATAATATCACCAAAATATTTTAAAAAAATACTAACATGTTTTGTTGTCATCATAACTATAGGTTTTAACCTAACTTCATCTAATAATCTCTCACTTTTTCACGACAATCATAACAACAACAATTTACTAAGATGTCGGTTGTTTTTTTATGCAACAAAATATTTGTTGATGTGGAGAAAATATATGAAATTGAATAGATTTTCCCTTTATCAAAGTAATAAGTAATGTATGCTCTCCCTTAGTTCATTTATCATTGATTTACAATGATCAAGCTTCAATTTCACTGTTCTTTACCTTTTGTTAACATGGGTATGGCATGGACAAGTGAGAAAA
Source organism: Erythroxylum areolatum (assembly GCA_024520975.1). Taxonomy (NCBI): domain Eukaryota; kingdom Viridiplantae; phylum Streptophyta; class Magnoliopsida; order Malpighiales; family Erythroxylaceae; genus Erythroxylum; species Erythroxylum areolatum. Next base: position 23,517,521 of record JANIJH010000004.1, read on the forward strand.
TTGAATGGATAACAAAACTCTTCCCTTCTTTAAATAATGTACCTTGCAGTAAGAGTTCTCATCAAAGTATTCATAAAATCAAAGAGAAATTTTTATAATTCTTTTATACAAATTTCAAAGTTCAATATTTCTTTCTAACCATAGGTATATATAAAAGGTTCTCCTCCTATTATATATTCCAAATTAATATCTTGAATATGATCAATATATACAATGTTTACCTTATTTTCTTCCTTAGTTCGGCAATTTGGCTTTTTAAATAAATTTCCTTGCTTTAAGGTTTCTTGGTGATTTGTTCTTCAAACCTAATTATTGGATATATGATGCTTTCTCTATATTTGATAACAATGAAGGTGATAGCAATTATTGATATTTATTTGACGCCACTTTAATATTAACCTACAAGGCAAAGCTAATATGTTCTAAATGCCCACACAAAACTTGGGTCCTCAAGGGTTCATTATTATACCTTTTCAACTTGTTGTGCTTTATGTACACTTAATTATCATTGTTTTAAAGATCAATATCTATTAATATTTTCATAATATCCATAAAAATGGCATCTTATATGATAGGAATTGGAACTATTAGTGATATGTGAAAAGACTATACAAATATAAACTACATGCAGTTTTAGGTATTGATGAATGTTGTAAGTGACTTAATGCTTCTTTGTCATATTTAAGGGATAAGGAGTTACCCCTTTTTTATTTGTGGAGTGGTGAAGAGTGTTAATAGATAGGTATATCTAAATACATGATGTTACTACTGAAGTTTTTCCTATTACAAATCTATCACAAGTAAACTAAACAAATGCACCTGTCATTAGTAAGTAATATAATGATAGGTAGGGATTGAATCTCATGAAGAAGTTACGAATTAGAAAAACATACACTATTTCCTAGCATAAGGATAATTAATAAAAGCTGATTTTGATAGGCTTTTCATAACAATATAAAGTAAAACTAAAAACTAAATAATATCCAAGGAAATCAATGATTAGACAATATATAAAAAGGAATTCAATTAAATAGATAAGTTTAATTAGTATTTCCCATATTAGTACTTTTCAATTCATGATTTGATTAAATTAGATTCAATATATTTTATGAATCTTTAGAATCTCCTACACATTAAACTTTCAATCTCTTAAGCTACAATCTTCTACTTTTTAATTGATTCTCTCTTATCTCTACCATTGGTAACACCCCTTTGAATATATTAATATTTATGAGGTCCAGTGAAAGGTTTCACAATAATACAAGGAAGATTGTGCAGCACCCTTTAGAGAACCACATTTAAACCATTAACCTAAACTATGGTACTCTCATAAGTGGGCTGTTCAAATGGTCAACAAGTTAACTTAAATTAGATATAGACATTGGCATGAATAAATTAGAATTAAGATCAATTAAAGGTAGTTCTAAAAAATTTATCATATATCATAAATTAAATTAAATCAAGGTTAAAGATGTGATTTATAGCTCAGCATTTCATAAAAATTCTAAGTAAGCCCCTACCAATATCTTTGTACCCTAATCTTACAAAAATTGTAATCATTGCACATTGAATAAAGGGTAAAAGCAGTAATAAAGATAACAGTAAGGACTTATTTAAACCTTTTTGTGACTCTTTAAGGTAAAAAGAACACCTTTAACTAGTGTTTAATAAAATTATTTTTAGGAATATATCAAGTTTTGGTTGGTCCATGTTGCTTAATTGTGACATCACATATGCTAAATTAATGACCCATATACTAGAAACCATAAAAATCTTGATTTTTTTTTAAGATTTAGGGTGAATTAGTACCATTTTCAAAATTTTAAGTTATAACTTGATACCATGGATAATGGTAAAGGCTATCCTAGATTTTCTAGGAAACATTAGAGTGCAGTTTGCATCCTTTTATTTTAATCAATTCATATAAAAATAACCATTATAATTTTTCTTACGTAAACATTAAAAAGTATTTATCCATATAGTAAGTTTAAAATAAAAAATAATCAGATGACAAAAACAAAGAAATCGTATTAGAAATAAATCTAGTTGAAATCTCATCTTTTTTGGAAATTAAAATAATTGCATTTCCAAATTGGGGTATAATGTAACATCGTAAATTACATATAAACAATCCATCATGGCCGAATGTGTTTAACCATACTACTTTTAGTAAGTATTCTCCACTAACTAATGTTACAGGGTAATTAAAACAAAATTCCTTAAATTACACAAAGTCATTTTGGGCTTCCTTCAAAGCTAGGGATTTTAATGTTCATCCCATTTACTGTAATAACTATCAGTCATTCATCCCTTAAGTTTAGGAAAGATGAGGCTTGACTGAAAATAATTTACCAATAAAGATTTATAAGTGTTAACCACAAGTACATGGTGTAGCGGTAGTTAGCACTGGGAAATAGGGGTCGATCACACAAAGACCGTAAGTACTAGTATTAATCTTTTCTCTATTATCTAACTAACAAATCATATTATGAATTTACTTGAAAATCAGAGAAAATAAACTAAACTAAATTAACATAATTATGAACTCATATAAAGAAAATAATATGAAATGTCATTATCAAATAAGTAGTACTTAGGCGATGAATTCTCCTAAGAATTCTTAAATACTAATCCTTTATCATGCAATTAAAATATTGATTATTGGACCATGTAAATTCCTATCTTATGTTAGTATCTTTCTTAAGACAATTAACATCCTTAGTTAAAACTCCTAAGGATGCATTATTAATTCGTGAATTTTGCTATTAGGTTTAACCTCAATTTGTCCATATATACTATAAATCATCATGTCATATTAATCAAATTGACATACAATTAGAACCAATTTATCCTAGAACTAAAGTTTATAAGTTAATATCAATAATAATCAAATCGATAACCATTTTGAAATCAAAAGCAAAAAATTTTAACACCCTTACCAAGGTTTGCTTAGTGCACTCAAGTTTTTAGGGAGAAAAGTATAAGAACTATCAAATCTATAAATAGCAAAACTCTTAACCGTAAGATTGACATATTTTCATTTTAACTTAAATGTTTTTGTTTTTATGATAGCAACATTTTTTTTAGCATTAATCTTATACCAAAAATTAAAGAAATATTAGATCTTTTCAAATTTTAATTTTCAAACAATCAAGTAATGTAAATAACCTTCAGGGTTCAAATTAATAAAAAGGCTTCAAGAAAGATAAGATAAAGGTTAATAATGGGGTTGTTATTAATGAAAAAGGCTAAGGCTCAAAACTAGTTATTCCTAAGGGATAAAATATCGTAAGGTATTTCAAGAAAATAGACTAAACAATTATTAAATCTAAGTGTCTTTATTCAAAGTTATGAATACCGTACTAGGCTCCGTACTGGATTGTGTTTTGAAACAGAACTGTACCGATACCAGGTACTGTTTCGAGTAATTTTTTAAATTTATGAAATAGTCCCTAAAATTTTTAAAAATTGCAAAATAGTCCATATTAGTATATTGTACAATTGTACTGTATACTTTACTAGTTCACTATTTATATCAACTATGCTTTCAAAAATCTTAATAATAAATAATAATGACAATTAATATGAAATAAATCAATAACAATAATTTTTAAATATTTTACATATAAATAATAACCATGATTAATATAAGCAAAGACAATCATCATCATACACACATCAAATTAAGAATAAATACAAAGTATTTAAAATATTACAATAATACAATTTCATGTCATCATTTTAATAAATAATATTACATCAAAATATTCAAAACATCCGATAAAAAGAACAATAAATATTACAAAAAAAGTTGATGTTGATGACGAAGAAGCAATCAAGTAGAAGTTAAACTTGAAACAAAAATATTACAGTTACATTACATATATACAATTTAACATAAACATCAAATACAAGTAAAATTAAAAGAAG
>JANIJH010000004.1:23530702-23541377 GCA_024520975.1 Erythroxylum areolatum
AATTTAAAACATAAGGTTAACCATAAGCACCAAATTATCATTAAATAAAATACATGTACAATTAAACATTTCAAATTATCAAACTCAATCTCAAATTCAATTGCTCAAACTCAAATTCAATCCCATTCATCAATAATCCAACAATTCAATATTAATACCGTAATCATAAGCCAATATCCACCATTCAATAATCAATACCGTAAATCACCATTCCAAATTTCCAATCCACTTCCAAAATGGCAAATTCCAATTCCAATTTCAATTCAACTTCAACATTCACAAATGACAAAAATCAATCAACTTCAATATCCATTCGGACCATTTCCATTTCCCATTCTCAGCCGAAATCAACATCCAATTTTTTACCCACATCCAACAAAACAACACCAATTTTTAACCCAAAATCCACCGTCATCCAACAACCAACACAATCACTGAAGCAATAATTTTCAAAATGCCATGAAAAATGAAACAAAAATCAAAACACATACACCCCAAAATAATCAGGTCTTCGCCAATTTGGGTCGACATCAGGTCGTGTGGTCCGTTTGAGCTGAGGTGGTCGTGTGGTGTGTCGAAGGAAGAGAGACGGCGAGGAGGAAGGAAAGGACCAAAGGAGAAGGCAGCAAGGAGTGGGCTGAGTTCGAACCATCGAAGGGAGAAAGAAAAGATTGCCAGTCGTGCAAACCAGAGGTCGAAGGAGGAGGACTGAAGAACTGGAGGAGACGTCAACAGCGAGGAGGAGACGGCAAGGAGATGGGGAGACACTGAGGGAGAGATCAGAGAAGAGAGGAGGCAGCGGCGTAGAAGAAGGAAGAACCGAAGAAAATCAAGAAGGGGGTAATTAGATTAGGTTTAAAACTTTCGAAAATTGCAAGTTAGTCCTTGCAATTTTCAGAAGTTATGGTATCAACCAGAATTGATGGTTCTGACTGGTACCATCCAGTAAATGCCGGTATTCAAGGTCGGTACCAGCGTTTAGCATTTTGTACCGTTTACCGGCTGGTACCGGCTGGTACCGGCCAGTACGGTACGAAATTCAAAAGCTTGTCTTTATCACTTCAATGCTTCTAATTTAACAAGTGTGATCTCAATATGTATAATAAAAACAAGTTTTAGAATTATTCAACTATGCATAATAACACACATGAAAGAATCAAAGAGCTTAAAAATTGATGTATTTGCTCTTAGGCTAAAAATCTCAGACAAAAAATAATCTTATGTGTGTAAATAATATGCAATCTTATTCAAATTAATTATCTCATTGATTGCTAATCATATGAATTATAAAAGCATTTTATTCCAACTTTTATCATTTTTCATACTAATTCAATTCAATAATCAATACTGATCTCAAGTATTTATGGATAGACTTTAAATAATTCAGGACATCAGTTAGAAAATTTTAATAAAAAATAATATACTAAACTTAAGGAATCCTTCCTCACACTTAAAATTGTACAATTTTCCCAATTTACTCAATATACACACATATAATAAAAAGTGAGAAAGTGTAAAAAAATTTGGTACTTCCTTGAGTAATAAAATTTTCATTTTTTTTATTTCAATGAGGTTTCATCTGAAAAAGAGATACAATATTCCTTGCAAAAAAATAAAAAGGGATAAAATAAAAGAAAATAAAAATTAAAAATAAAGAAACAAAATACAAAATACAAAATACAAAATATGGAAATAGAAACAACATAAAATAACCTTGCACTAATTTTTAGACAAAATAATAGCAGAGGGAAGAAAATAAAAAAATACATAAATAAAGAGAAAAATAAAAGAGAAAACCAAAATTAAGCTTCTCCATCCTATTGTGACTGGTACGTCCATCGATGAAGGGTTTTTATGTCATTGACCCTCAAAATATGGAGGAACTACTGATGATGTACTCGCTCCAAATAGTGGAGCTTGAAAAGTCATGCCTTGATGACTCGCCATCTATAACATTTAATCTCCCATCTATCTAATAGAGGTCTCTATTTGTGCTATCCACTCCACAATCTCCACATGTTGTACTCGAATAGTACGTTGTGTACTCATGAGCTACCCCAACCATCTCTCCATTCGAGTTATCTTTAGCTGGTCTCAATATGTCTATACCCTAGGTACATCCACATTATCCTCCTCAGGTGTTACTCCTCCCGTCTAGGATGGTGGTGAAAACAGTTATAATGGTTGCTTTGTTGTGTGTGACTCCTCCCTAACTCCTTCAAATACTACTATCTCATTAGGGACCCCAATCAACCAGTAGATATCATTCGTAGGTCCTTGTTGTCTGCTCAGCATGTGTATGTGCTTCATTACATCTAGGATGAGTGTTGCCACGATGCCCACTAATCACATCGTTGGTAGTCTGTAGAAGACTCCCCTCCTCTTTGCAAGTATAGTCATATAAGGCCCGACATAAATTGTGTCGACCTTCTTCTATTCACCCTAACGCTGGATAAACTAGGCTAATGCATGCCCTTGGTAAATTGTCATACTCTCACTCATGATCTAAAGATAAAACACATCCAAATTGTTGACTAAGCCATGGTTGTCACCTATTCCACTAAGTGTGTGATTTGAAATTCCTTATAAGGGTGGCAACTGGCCTTGGGGCCTAACCTAGCCCAACCCTAAGTCAACAAGCTAGACCTAGGTTGACCAAACCTCAGGCTCTTTCTTGGGCCTAATTGGGCCTTAAGCTGGGCTCAAGCTCGCGATGCCGCGTAGAACTAATAGTAAACAAAGAAATTATAATTCTAAATCTCTCTTTTTCTTCTGATGGCTCTTCTTGCAAAAATGGATGGGATGTTGTTGTCTATCAAATCTTTTAATGTATTTTTTGTGTTTGCCTCATTCCTTGATCAAAATTGTCACCTTTTTATGTATCTTACGACTTAAAATCTCTTAAAACTTGACTCCCTCTATTTTTTCTCCTTTCACATCTTTTTATAGTAAAAACTAACATTTTTGGGTTATCATGGTCAATTTACAAGAGTGTGTAGGTGACCGTATATCTCTAGAAACACTTGAATTTACAATTTTACATAGGCATAGAGACTTACATGGGCAACATACATGTTTATGTAAATTAACATTCATGGGCGTGTAATTTCACACGACCAGAACAAATTCTTCAAATCTTCACACGTTCTTAGAGACTTACACAATCATTTTACATGGTCATGTAGGTCTTAGTTGCTTCAAATCTTTGTTACATGTGATGGTTTCATCCAAATTCTTCTTCTTTTGGTTCAAAAAGGCAACTATGACCTACAAATACACTTTACGCGAATTAAGTATCAAAAATACTATAAAACTTTTAAATAACAAGTAAATCACATTAAACATGGGTATATAAATATAGTCAAATAAGCATTATATTCTCTGCCTCTAAAAATTGGTATCAAAGTCATAACCATTTGCTCTACAACTTATGAAGATATCCATCAACTGATTCAGGAAAAAAGATATTAGATGGTTGTTAGCAATAGATGCGTACGAGAAATAAAAAAATTGTTATTTATAGATAAGAAATTGCACCACTATTCCATTAGATGCTTTACTCAATTTTAAAGCAAGATTTTTCAAATTTTAGCTAAAACATTAGTAGTACAAAGATGAAAATAAAGAGTTACACTTATATTCTTTGAGCAATATAGGTTCCATCCAGATAAAGGTTATTATAGATGATTCCTCTTATATTGTTTACTATTAGTGATTGTCCTTATTGTGATCATTTACTTTTTGAATTAAATACACCTGATACTTATGCATAAGAAGCCCATATTAAATTAGATCATCATAAAAATAAATATTATTATATATTATTTAAAAACTATCATAAAAGGCTATAACAGAATTTAAAGTAATTATGGAAGAATTAGATACAATAAATCAAAGATATAAAAAAAATGCAAACAGAAGCTCATTTAGAAATGATTAGACATTATAGAGTTTATCAACTAAATGGTGAAAGATAAATATCAAAAATTAAATCCTAAAGGATTAAAAATAGAAACTAATTTGTTAAAAATTCAAAAAAAAAAGATAGGATATTATGGAAATAACATTCTTTTCCATATAGAAAAACTTCAAAAACAAATCATAGATATGCAAAATATGATGGAAAAATAAATAAATCTGATATAAAATAAACCTAATAAGAATTCTATGGAAAAAAATATCTGATATAATTTTAAAAATAAAAATACCTCCTAATTACATATAAATTGGATAATTTTATAAAAACTCCTAATTTAAAAATTGAAGAATTAAATGAACATATACGAAATTTAAACTTAGAAACTTTAGCGCATATAAAAACATTTTGAATTAAACAAGAAATTCCATGAAATCCTAATACTGGTGGTATACCTAGTACTTCCTGAACCTAACTCCTAGATATCCTTCACAAAGTTTTAATAAACCTAATTTAGGAAATGTTGGAACTTATATCTAAAGATAAAGATGGTTTTACACTTATAAATAAAATGAAAGTAGAAGCTATAATTCTTTTTGAATATATTTAGCTATAGACTACATCCAAAACTTAGAAGTTATATATTAATGGGAAACAACTAAGAGTAGCTATTTCTATTAATAAAATAGAATATGAAATGAATAAACAATTTTTAGAGCAAAACTTTATTCTCTCTCAGATTCTGGAAAATTTTAGATGAAAACTCAAATTACTTTATATTTAATCCAGGTAATGATATAGCGAATCTAATAATTAGAGCTACTGAAACTTTTCAATTAGAATTTGCTGGAGAAGGAATTTTAAAAAAAATGATACAACTACTATAGGAAAAAATGCTATGACATTAAAAACATTGCAATTATATGATATGTGAGAAATCAATACATATATTTGTATTTTTTCTAGATTATTATTACCATATTTATAATCAAGTTGATAATACATAAATTTATTTAAAGATATTTTATGCAAATTCCCCTGATCTTTGGAGAAGTAAATTAGAGACAACCTATAACCTACAATCCTAGTCTTGTAGATACCTTAAGGAAAAGAATTTCCCTTTTAAAAGATAAATTAAGTGAATCGTATGATGACACTATATTACTAAAGAAAAATAAAGGAATAATAAAAAATCTTCATTATGTTGTTATGATTCAAAAATACTTACTATGATAGGATGAGATAGTCATTATCATGATAAGATAAAGAAGAAATATAAAAAGAAGAAATATTTTAGGAAAGACATTTCTAGATACATAAAGCAAAATATTATAAGGAAAAAGAAGGTTACAAAACTAGAAAACCTATTTTCAGAAGAAATAAACAAAAAGATAACCGAATGTTAGTGCTATTATTATAAAGAAAAAGGACACTATGCTCATGAATGTCCTAAAAGATTTGATAAAATAGAAATAGATGATCAAATAAATCAAATCATGGATTTTAAAGATTTTATTAGAATTGATACTTTTGAATAATGCTCTTATGAAAAAAACATTTTTATAATAATAGATACAAAATATGAAGAAACTTCAAGTTTAGAAATAAATGAGTGAAATAGGAGAATCTTTGAACACTCAAATTGATAATCAAATAATAGATACTATAGTAGAAACATATGAACAATCTTATTGACAAAAAAATGCTTTAAAAATTTAGAATACTATATATTCTGTAAATTTTTATAGTAGATTTAATATGAAATTATTAGAAAAATAGGATTAAAACTCTATAAAACATCATATGTTTTATAATATTAATATTAAGGAAAAGGCCTTAGATATTAGTTTAACCTCTAATAAAGTAATGATTCCGCTGTTTTGTGAAAAAGATATTTCCCAAAAACTTGATCACATTCTTAAAGAAATTAGGGATAAAGTAGGATGGGTGCATACAAATGATAGTTCTACTTCCAGGGAAGGAATAAATAGTCCTATAAATTTAGCAATATTAGTGATCAAATTTGAAATAGAAAAGAAGCCTGTATGGAAATTTTGAAAGGCAATCTTTGACATAAAAAACTTGTGTTTAATATCTATCCTTAGATGACTTATAATATACAAGATCAAATTTTTAACAGGATACTCTCATTAAGCCAAGACTTAAAAAAAAAGATTTAATTAGAGATGGAAATAAACCATATTTTATTACCTACATGATATTTATGTTTTATCTAATACTCATCTAGAATGCTTTGCAGAGAAAGGTATTATTGACTTTCGAAAATTATTATATAGAGTTTAAAGAATATATCTTCCTTATATAAACATATAGAAAAGATAGAAGATGATTTTTCATTAAATTTATAGCGAAAACCCTTAGTAGGCGTTTGGTTTGAGCATGAGGTTGGCTATGGATATGGATATAATAGTAGAAAGGGATGAGGATGGGTATAAAAAATCAAAAAATGATTTTTGGTTTGTAACTTGGGTTTCTGTATTAATACCAATAATGTTGTTTGGTTTGTTGCATTAATGAGAATGAAAGATAATATAATACTATTTTTACCCTCAATAAAAATGAAAATAATTTGCCCTTCATATGTTTATTGGGGCTATCTCCATATATTTGTAAAAAAATTAATCAATTTTGTCAAGAAATTTTATCGCAATTTTCGAGCATTAGATAAGCTATATGATCATTTGTCAACAAAGCTACATAAAACAAGGAATTTCAGAAAATATACCTGGAGGTGCAGAACAAAAAATTCTTTCATTGATGAGACGCGATAAGGCAGGATAGGAGATCGTAAGAAATTGAGAGGCGATAAGAAAGTAAAGAGGATGGCAGGACAAAGGCTAGGGATAAAAGAATAAAAAATAAATGTGATAAAAACTTAGATTGGAATGAAAACTCGATGCCCACCTTTCTTGATGAGTTTAGTAGATTCCCAAATTTAATAGGATAAATCCATTCTCCTGGAATTGAAAACTACAAAGTAAACACTATTTTTTATAATTATTTCATTCCTTCGTTCCCAAACTCTCAAACCAAACGCTCCCTTAATAAATTTTGATAATAAATTATTGCCTAGAATACTTATTCAAAAACTAGTGTTTGGAGTAGTGACAAAAATGTTAATACTTTGATAAGAGTCGATACAAAAATAAGCTTTAACTATAAAATTAAAGAATATTTTGATAGTACAAATTATGTTCTCTATAATATCTTAATTGATACATAGCCAGTGAAAGTTTACTAATCATAATCTATTATATAATTTGATAGGTTTCCGACTAAATAAACCTTATCAAGGTATAAATTTTAATGGTAATACATCCGATAAATACTGTCATAAAAACTGCAATTAAGATAAAAGACAATAAAATAACGATAAGAAGGATTCAATTTAAAGATAATGTTAAGAACTATTCTCCAACAATTCCAACTTTATAAGATAACTCGATATGAAATAATAAATGTTTCCTAATAAATACAATATTCAGTTTATTTATTTTCAACTAAAGCTGTTGTCGATATTATTGTTATTGTTATTATTATTATTAACAAAGTTGGATTTATTGATTATTAACAATTCAAATAATAAAAATTGTTTAAAATCGAAATTCAAAAACCAAATCATGATTGAAAAAGAAAAACAAATTACTTTAGGTTTAGTCGAATCTGTATGTTTTTTCATTTTGCTGAGTGACTACCATCACAGAGCGAAATGGGAAGCTTTGATGTAGAAAGACCAATTTTGCCAAACTTTAATTAGACTAATCAAAAGGTAGGCTTCACAATAACAAAATACTATAAAATTGAAGTACGAATTTGGCGGTCTCAAAACAAATGCCTTGTTATATCGTGATTACATTCAGAAATAATTATTTGACTACACTACTTCCGACCACCTCCAATTCGTTTCTTTCTACACAAAAGAAGAAACATCATCGTGTTGAGCATCATACTCTACTCGCAGATTTAAGCTGAACTGAATTGAGCCTCACATAAGATTAACCTTCAACCTGCCAGAAATAGAAAGTGAAACACATAAGCGAACACTCTTGATCAAAACTGATTGCTGACCTATGAAAAATACCAGGAAACGGATCCAACAGACGACATATATGCATTGCATGGCACAGATAATGTCTACATGTCCATATTGGTCTACAGCTTCTGTGTTAAGGAGATAACTTGTTGCCTACATAGAAGAAAATAACTGAAGAAGAACGGCAAAATAGCGAGTTGTAAAGCAAGAAATATTTTCTATAAACCAAGCAGACAATCGCTAGTTCAATAAGGTTGAATGAAAGCAAAAGATAACCCTTTTACAAGTCCAGACCTTGAGTGTGAAGCCATTAGGTAAATGACAATCTTAACTGGAGAAACAGACATGCAGTTGAAGCTACCAGGTTTGCATGTTTTTTCAAACTCAATAATTATATTTCAATTTCCAATTTGTTTCTTCATTCAAGATCATAACTAAACATTACGTCATTTAAGGCGACATATATGTCTGACATCAGCTACTGGAGAAAGAACAGAAAGGTTATAGAGGTATGTTGTTTGTTTGTTGAAGCTTGAGTTGTAGACACCTTTCTGAAAAACAACTAAGGTCTACAAATTTCCTTGGTTGTGAGAAAGTATATCATGGTCTATGAGAGATAAGTTAAATCATCATCTCAGCATAAAGAACCACTCATCATAAATCATCACAACGTCAATCATGTTGCCGATAAGGCTTTTGGGAAATAGGATCAACTTGTTTTCAGACTGGAATCTAGTTACCTTAGTCCAACCAGTTAGTACTAGAGAAGTTATGAAACCATTAACATACAACATGATGAGGGGCATTAAGCTCATAAAATCCTTTTTGAACTAAAAAATTATTCTATAAGTTTTCCAAAGATTATAGAAAAGAAACAGCAAATATATCGCAACTGTGAGTTCCTAGTAATATTCACTAGAGTCAGAAGCACAATAACAACAGAGCTAACAGTGAGTTCCTACGAATCCACCGAGTCAGAAGCACCATGACAACAAAGCTAGTGTTTGCCGAGTCTTTAATATATACACACATCTACTAACACTATCAATACTAACATAGTCATTGTTTCTGAAGTATAAGCTCCAACCCATTAGCATAGATGCTGCCAACAAAAGTGGTAGAATAAGTAACCACCATGGTTTGGCCAACTTAAATTTACTTTTGCATCCCCCATGGTTCAGATGGTTGCATGTTGCGGAAGGATTTATGCATCACTTTGTCTGATGTACCAAAAATACGAGGCAGAAAACTGAATTATTTTACTGTTATTAAGCAAAACATAATTCTTTTTTGACCCAATTTTTTTTTTGGTTTCAGTCTTCCTATATTTTTGGTTCCACGTACATAATACAAGTTCAAAAATAAAATAAGATAACACAAGGAGATGTTTTCCTATTGTAGTGGAGCTTATAACCATAAACTTCAAAGGAAATATGCATCTAATCATATTCCAAGCACTAGTGGAAAAAAATCAACTTGAGTACAGCAATAACACGAAGCTGAAACAAAGGCTGGCTCAACCCCGTTGAGTACTGCAATCAATAGCGATATGTTAAAATCCTAAAGTTTCATTTTGTAAACAAAGGTAGAATCGCCCAAATCATAATTTATCAATCTATACCATGAGTCATGATCAAGTTACGAAAATTGGGCAATCCCAACTCGCATTTCCATTAAGGATAGATTGCTTATAAACCTGGGCAGGATTCAGATTCTCTGCACGGATGGACTCCAAATTCCGGACTCTAGCTTCAAGCACGTCACATGTTTGGCTCGTCTATATATCAGGAAAGAAGCAAACAAAAATGAAAATTTAGTACGAAAAGGAGAAGGAGATGAAGAGATACGAAAAACCAAATGAGAGAAATGGGGAAAAAGGTCCATTACTTGAGAGAAAAGAGCGTATCTTTGAGCCCATAGGTCTCTCCAAGCAAACTGGGCGATTGCAGCTGCTGACACCGAAAACCCCACCGCGAACCATAGCAATCGAGTCCTCAGCATTTTTGGTTTTGAGTACTAAACTAAGGATTTCTACAATAATAAGGTCACAAATGGTACATTTGTAATGAATTTTCAGGCCGCTGCGCCGCTTGGAAGCCTTCTAGGCTCAGCTTGGTTGGAAGTTTAGGATGAAACGTAACATATTTTTATCGTTTATTTGAAGGTTTTATAATAAAATAAAATAGACTGGGATAAAAGTGGAGGGTTTCATATTACGTTCCATTCTATCTTAAACAGTGAAAATAAGAAATCTTCAATTCGGAGGGTTTATGATGGAACCTAAACTAATAAATACATACTACCTAATATACCTCCAATAATTCTTCTTAATATCAACTCTTATCAAATTATAATATTAACATATTAAATAGAATATAGTCATATTTAATATAATAAATTCTATTAAATATTCAATAATAATATTTTTATATTATCAATAATAAATTATATATATTTAATAATAAATTATAAAATTTTATATTTAAAATTTATTTATTTATTTATTTTATATAGAAATATATAAAAACAATTAAATAATAATTTTTCTATTTTTCTATTTTCATTAATAATAAAATATATTAAAAAATTATTCTTGTTTGTATATATTTCTATATAATTAAAAATATTAATAAATTATTTTTAAATATAAATAAAATTTTAATATAATAAAATTTATTAAATAATTAATAATAATAATTTTATAA
>JANIJH010000004.1:23550772-23561865 GCA_024520975.1 Erythroxylum areolatum
TTATAAGTCATTAAGGGTAAGATGGGAAGAAAGAAGTGTTGTTTCCTTCCTTAAGAAGGAGAAAAACGAAAATGGGGGAGGAAAAGTGAAATAACAAAAACCAAAGAGAGAGAGAAAGAGAGATTTCGGTGGTTGAGAGGAAGGAAGAGATTTGAGCTAGAGTTTCATCTTTCCTAAGCTTTCTAGAGAGATTTAGAGGTTTTGCAAGAAGGAAAAAAAGGTAGAGAAAATCAAGAACTTTCTTTTGAACCAAGCATCTCTTCTTTTGGTGAAGATCTAAGGTAAGAGCATTTTAATGCTTTAGATATAGGAAGGGTTTTGGTTCATGAAGCTTAGAAAATGCATGGGTTTAAGTTTTCTAGAATCATCTTATGGAACATACTTTATGGGTTTCCATTTTAGCAACCCTATTGAAGTTGAGAATTTTTGTCTTTGAAAAGGGAATCAAGAAAGACAAGAGGAGCACGAGGAGAGGCACATTTGAGCAAGCCATAGTCAAGGACTTCAAGGTGGGTTTCACTTTTATAATTAAGTAATAAGCCAATAAAGTTTTTGTCAAGAAATCACAGTAAATGATTTTTCAACTACCTCATTCATATGCATTTAATGTTTTCTAAATGTTGTAAGATTGTCTTACACGATTGTACATGATTTGTGTGATAAATCATGAAAAGTTGTTTTTAAATGATTCTTTGAAATGATGCATGATTTTGAAACCATGCTTTTGGAAATGATTCTTATATAGCAAGAATACAAAAAAGCAAGTTTTCAAGAGAAGGGTCATTTCGGTCATCAAGCTTGCAAGATCATGAAATATGTGTTATGAGGGTTTGTGGTGGTCCCCTAAGTTATGTCGCGTGCACATTGACCAAGTTAAAGGCTTCTTCCACCTGCCCGCTAGTGGCATGGAGCTCCTTCAGGGACTCCCATAAGTTCACGGTCACGTAAAACTATTATGTGAAAATGCGTAGTACGTTTTGTTTTGGATCCACCCGAACCATCTGATATGTTTATGTGTTCATGACAAGTTGATATGAGTGATGCATTCATGACTGCATACACATGATTTCCTATATGGAAAATATTTTTAAAATGTTTTTGCTTTTTATAAACTATAAAATTGTTACCCACGAGCCCTTGAGCTCTCCCCCACTTTCCTCCCCATAAGTAGGCGATGAGCAAGAGATTGAGTAAACAAGGGCCAAGGCATCACTCCAATTTTGAAATGTTGGTGTAATTTAAACAAATCTAGTAAAACAAGGCTTTAATTGCATTTTGAGCAATTTATTGTTCACATATCTTTTGTATCTTGGAATATTCTTGAAACATTCGTATATTGGGGGCTGGAAATGCTCATTAAAGCTTTGTAAAACTATGATCTTTTGATACTAATGGTTTATAATTTTATTTCTGCCCATGATACGTAAGGTTACGTAGGGGGAACAAAATGTGTGTACTGACTTCAAGAATATTCTGGGTTAATGTGAGCTGAATTAAGCAAAATTGTCTTTTGGGAAGTGGTAGATGATTTTTCCAGCTTTCCAACAATATAAAGTTTGTAAGATTTGGAGATCGTAGTAGAAAGTTATGATCATTTGAAGTTGGTATTGTTGCATAGGGTGGACTTTCGGGACAACTGCATTGTTTTGAAATTTTTAACCCTTATAAAAGCAAAAATAGTTTATGAGGTCTTCATAGAAGTTATAGTCTAGAAGTCTTCTTTAAAACAGTCTAAGAACAACCTCAATCTGAAACTTGTAGTGAAAGTTATGCCCTTTTTATTGTTTCCTCTTAGTTTTGCGTCTCAACATACCTTCAGCAATTCGTCTCATGACATCAGCATCGTCTTAGTTTGGCCAGAACATTTTCTAGTCCGAATTTGATCCTCTAGATGATAGAGTTGGTCTTTAAGGTCTTCATGAGAGTTGTAGATCTTGAAATCCTCTTTCTATTCATCCAAAGAATAGCTAAATCTGAGTTCTGTACAAAAAGTTATGACAATTTTTCCAATTCATCTCTTGACGTCAGCAATTCGTCTCATGACATCAGCATCGTCTTAGTTTGGCCAGAACATCTTCTGGTCCAAATTTGATCCTCTAGATGATAGAATTAGTTTTTAAGGTCTTCATGAGAGTTGTAGATCCTAAAGTCCTCTTTCTATTCCTCTAAAGAACACTTGAATCTAAGTTCTGTACAAAACGTTATGATCATTTTTTTTAATTCGTCTCATGACGTCAGTAATTCGTCTCATGACGTTAGCATCGTCTTAGTTTGGCCAGAGCATCTTCTAGTCCAAATTTGATCCTCTAGATAATAGAATTGGTCTTTAAGGTCTTCATGAGAGTTATAGATCCTGAAGTCCTATTTCTATTCCTCTAAAGAACACTTGAATATGAGTTCTGTACAAAATGTTATGACCATTTTTCCAATTTGTCTCATGATGTCAGCAATTCGTCTCATGACGTCAGCATCATCTTAGTTTAGCCAAAACATCTTCTGGTCCAAATTTGATCCTCTAGATGATAGAATTGGTCTTTAAGGTCTTCAGGAGAGTTATAGATATTGAAGTCCTATTTCTATTCATCTAAAGAGCAACTGAATCTGAGTTCTATAAAAAAATTTATGACCATTTTTCCAATTTATCTTATGACGTCAGCATCATCTTAGTTTGGCCAGAACATCTTCTGGTCCAAATTTGATCCACTAGATGATAGAATTGGTTTTTAAGGTCTTCAAGAGAGTTGTAGATCTTGAAGTCATCTTCTTTTCCTCTAAAGAAAACCAGAATCTGAGTTCTTTACAAAAAGTTATGACCTTTTTTTTC
Organism: Erythroxylum areolatum; assembly: GCA_024520975.1. Lineage (NCBI taxonomy): Eukaryota > Viridiplantae > Streptophyta > Magnoliopsida > Malpighiales > Erythroxylaceae > Erythroxylum > Erythroxylum areolatum. The sequence goes on from JANIJH010000004.1 coordinate 23,553,597, forward strand.
AATTCATCTCATGACGTCAATAATTCGTCTCATGACGTCAACATTATCTTAGTTTGGCCAGAACATCTTTTGGTGCACATTTGATCCTCTATATGATTGAAGTGGTCTTTAAGATCTTCATGAAAGTTATAGATCTCAAAGTCCTCTTTTAAATGGTTCAAAAACTAAATCAATCCAACGTCTTTAGAAAAATTTATGGCATTTGCGCCAAGACAAGTACACTACAAGTAAAGGCAAAAAAGTGTTAGATCCTTTTGGCCATAAATTCCTCATCTGACCCCCAAATGAAGTGATTCTTAAAGAAATGGATTTCTAACATCTGTGAAAATTTGTAACTTTTGTAATTGGCTTGAATAGGTTTGATGGAGAGAAAGTGAGGGGTCGGTTGGGAGAGCCTAATTAGGTCATGTACATGCTTTAGTTTTCTAAGCATATCTCAAGCTGTAGGGCTCCGATTGAGATGATTCTTACTTCAAAGCGAACTAGAGATTCATAGCTGCAATTTCTTTAATGAAGTCAAATTGAAATTTTGGTTTTTGACTAGTGTGGGCACTCCACTCTTATAGGATGATGGTTCTTTAGGGTTATCGGAATTGACCCTACCAGGTACTACGCGAACCCAAGGTTTATGACTCCGGATATTAGGCTCCGAAAATGGGGTCCAACATCTTTGGCTCCTCTTACATGATAAGCTCCTCACTAATCAACAGTGTGTACACAGACGGCTCATGGCGGATGCGACCTGCTACCATTGCCATCTTGAGAAATCCTCTCTCCATATGGTACAGGACTACCTCAGAGCCCGAACCTTATGGGCAAGGTTTCCCCTGCAGGTTATCACCGCCGAGCTCTTTACCATGGATCACACTGACTGGCTCATCAAGAACCTCCACAACCACAGGGGGTAGGGGGTTCGACTAGGCAATTCTCTTTGGGACTGCATGCTGGTTCCTCTAGTCCTAGAGAAATAGGGCCCTCTTTGAGGAACTATTCTCCTGGCTGATTTCTCCAGAACAGCATGTGCTGGAATATGTTTTTCACATTCAACTGGTTATAGTCTGGCAGTAAAGAGCACAGTTGAGCACTGCCATGCGCCAGACATTCTTTGTAGGATGGAACAAGCCTGCCCAAGGCTAGGTGAAGCTCAACACAAATGGCGCTTCCAACGGATCCACCACTTCGGCTTCTGCAGGTGGACTACTGTATGACAGTTCAGGCGCTTGGTTGGGAGGATTCGTCCAGAACATTGGCAGGTATTCCCCGTTAATGGCAGAATATTGGGGGGTTCTATCGGGTCTCAAATTAGCATGGTCTTTAGGTACCGACATATCATTTTAGAGGTGGATTCAAGCACAGTGATCGACATGCTCTCTTCTTCGTAGGCGCTGGCTGTCTCCCCCCACCCTTTAGTGTTGGGTATACATGCCCTACTCTCCCACAACTAGGTTGTAATAATTCAGCATAGTTATCTGGAGGGCAATCGTTGTATGGACTGGCTTGCACATTCTGCAGCACAATGTTCCTTCTAGATCACCAATCTTGAGCACCCACCTAACGGATGCATACCTATCCTCTTAGAGGATGCGTCGGGGGTCTGTCACTCAAGAATTACCATGTAATATTTTTTGTTATTCTCACTTTTTATAGAAAAAGGGGGTTAGTTAATAGAAAACCATTGTTAATTTTCTTTGACACCGATAACACACACAACTTCCTTGATTTTCGAATTGCCAAGAGGCTACTCTTAGCATTAAGATCCACACAACCATTCATCATGATGATAGCCAACGGTAACAAGATTTATAGTCGTTATCGTCGCCAAGGTTTTAAATGTAATACGTAGTACAGAACTTATTGCGATATTAGGATCATACTTGAAAGGATTAAAAATAAAGGTAATGCAGAATACTCGATTTCGATTCCATCTCTAATTTTGATGTCGTTTTTGAGCTTCAAACGATCACAAATCTCCCAGAACTTTTATGGAAAGTATTTCCCGACACAAGATTTAAGGCTTTCTACAGTTTTTTTCAAAACGTAAGCTTTCTTAATGGGTCAGAGAATCCTTATGCTTATAATTGATTTAAGTAATTGCAAAAGACCTTAAACTTAATATATAGTTTCCACATCAGGCTTCCCCATCACAAGGCCGATATGGGTTTGGTTCACACTAATTAGGATCCATTTTTCACCCAGACTTCGACCCATTAATTTAAATCATTTGTTGGGTCACTTTGTTTTCTTTATCTAGATCAAATTACGTAACTTAATCGATATTTTATTGAAAAACTCAAAAATGCAATTAATAGTTGTCCAACTTTATAGAAAATGACAAAATTTTCTAACATTCTCCCTTTCAAACAAGCATTAATTGCAGTTTTGACTCAAGTTTAAAAATAGTTTAAAAACTTGGTTAAGCCACACTACTAGATTAGTCGACAAGATTTAAAAACAAAAAATTTGATCTAAAGTTAACGAAAGTTCATCATTATGTCCTGTAAAGCTTTTGTTATTGAAAAATATCAAATACATATGTCACGTGCGATACAGATCCAATACAATCACTTATACCTAATACCTCACTAATATGAATGGGAAAATGGAGTGTGGCAAACTAGTATAATACCTTTATGATCTAAATTATATCATCTTCATTTCTAGGTCTTGATTTCTCCAACTTTATGATAAACCGCATATGCTAAAATGCATTAGAGAAATCATGTTTTCTCTCACGGAATGCTAAATAACATTAAAGAACCTTTATGGGATTAAAAACTTATATCTCCCTATGTCATGTCAAATTTATGGATACCCGTACTAAAACTGTATGCGTCTAAATGACATAGACACAAAGTCAATCCGTATATATGCCCAATAACCTTTAAATGCTTAAGATCAACACAAATCTTAAAACTTTCGTAAGTATTATGATAATGTATGATAACAAATATAACTGAGGATAAACGATGATCATCTCTATTGATGAACTCTCATGTTGTCATAATACATCAAACTATACAAATGTACATGGAGCAAACATAACGATTCACTAATTAACAGTGTCTAAGGATGTCAAAACACCTATATTGTATACTTATGTCACAAACACAAGTGGGTGAAGTCCTTTATTTAAGAATCGACTTACAGTTCCTTAGTCTTTAAATGCTCCAAACCTTAATGTCACATTTTCGTATCAATACCTTTATAATCAAATAATTGATCTTTAAATGCTAAGACCCTGTGATGTCATTTGTTGTTATTAAACATGGCAAGAAGATTACCACAGTATAACCAAATAGGTCTAGTTACTGAATCAACCACAGTCAACTCTAGAAATTAAGTTTCTAAGCTAAACCGTCAGTGAAGCAGGTCCATAGCATGCACTCTGCATGCCTAGTCGAGAAAGTTACCCATATCTTCTTGACACACTTCTATGACCTTGTACCATCTACAAACTTAAAACTGTAATCTTAAGTGGACTTTCAATCATCCGGAAACATAGCTAAAATCTAAATCTGAATTCCCTATGAGGTTTAGTCTGTTGACTTTTCTTTATGTCAACATATAATCCTTAATTACCTTTAGTATCGCAACACTTGCTAAACTGCATTCCATGAGAGGTCTGATGAGTGCTGAGATCTATCCCACTGAATCTTAATACTTAGGATAGAAGATGCTACACCAAGGTCCTTTATGCCAAAGTTCTTGACCAAAAGTTGCTTAACCCCATACAACATGGTCAAGTAATTTGACATGAGCAATATCCACATGCAGTAATAGGAATATAAATTTACTACCCTTGACCGCATAGTACGAGCTCCTTTTTAACTTTATTTTCTATGAAGCCGAAAGAGGTCAAACCTTATCAAACGTAAAGTATCACTTTTAGGAGGTTTGATATAAACCATATATTGTTCTACATAGCATGCAAACCATGTCAGTTCCATCTGGATCTTAGAATCCTCAAGATTGTACCATATAGACCACTTTATAAAGGTCTTTACTTAGGAAAACAGTTTTGACAGCGATATGTTGTAACTCTATATCATCATGAGCGACAATTGCCTTAATCACTCAAATTGTATCCTACAAGGATACGAGAGAAAAGGTAACCTAAAATTAACCTTTCTCTTTGAGTGAACCATTAGGTAACTGAGCGAGCCCATAAGCTGTTGAATTTTACCTCGAAATCCTTTAGGACTTAAAACTTTATTTACAACTGATGAGCTTGCAATACTAATGCAAATCAACTGACTCTCAAACCTTACTATACTTCATGGCTTGTATCTCGTCATTCATCATATCTGACCACACATCCACATTGGGTCCAGAAACAGCTTCTAGAAAAGTAACTAGATCTATAACATGTCTAATAGCATAGTCTTGTACACCTAATAGACTATGTAATCAGATGGGATAGCAGGTTGTCACACTCTAGTGGATTTACTTAACTGTATTAGATCTTGTACCCCCAGGAACCTCTGTGTATACAAGTATGGGTTCCTATTCTTATACAGGCACGGTACAAAGACCTAGATCCACTGGATCAAACTATATGAGTAGCAGGTACATGATAATTATAGTATCTGCCCTTCTATCATCCGCAGGGTCAATGGGCCCACCATTATCATAGACATTATATTCCAAAAACTTAGTTATTTGTGAGTCCACTATTCCAGTCCCTTATTCTTTACAGTAAACGTTGTAGCCTTAAAATGGTCGAGATATCTTACAAAATAGCAATGAGCAGAACGAGCATGCAATCTACCTTTATAAGGATTATACTAACTTAGTAGGGCAGCCCCTTACACGAATGTGTGCAAGGTTGGGTTTCAAAACTTTTAAATAATTAGGTAGATTAGTCATGTTCTGCATTGACTTTTACAAGTCCTTTAGGGCGCAATTATACCATTCGACAACACACCATTTTGTTCAAAACTATTTGACATAGTGAATTAAGTCACTATTTTAATTGATTCCATATATCTAGCAAACGGACCTTTTAAGGTCCTGAAACACCATATTTGTCTTAATATTCTCCCCCACAGTCAAATCTAACTATCTTGATGAATTTTCCTAATTAGTACTCAACCTTCAGTCTTTAAGCAAGAACATATAACTGTAATGGGAATAATCATCAACAAATGTCAAAATACATTTGGAATTGCATAATGCAACTATATAAAGTCTACCGATATTCACATGTATCAGACTCAATAAGTCAAAAGTATGAGTTGACTTCAATATCCTTATTAGTCAACTTACCCTTGCAACAGTCAGCACATGTTCTTAGATCATCATAATCTAGGATTAAGAAATGTTTTCCTTGATCAATCTCTCAACTCTAATTCTGGAAATGTGGCTTAAACTTTTATGCCACACCATGTATGAATTATCATTCATCAGGGTCTTTCATAGCTTGTTTGACAAGATACGAAGAAGCATATATTTAATTTAGGGTAAGACACATTCTATACAAATCATGTGACAAGAAAGTTGTACCATTATATTTTGCATTAAATATCTGTTGGACCCTAATTCTAGAGCCCAAAATTCAGAGTCATAAAGCATGAGTATATCATCCTATAGGGTTATTTCAAAGAACACTCATTAGTCCTCATCCTACAAGAGTGGCGCCCATACCAATCAAACATCCAAAACAACTCATTTCTCCTATTTCAGCATAGATTTTGGGAAACCTCAAACTGAAATTACAATTTGACTTCTTCAGAATATTTTTTCCCCATTTTCTTAAGTTTCTAATGACACTAAAATCATTCTATTTGGTTCAGAAATCTAAAATTTAGGGATCAAACATTTTCAGACTGTTATTAAACTGAAACAGTACACTACACCCAATTTCCATCTAGAAATTGAAAGTCTAAGAGACTAATTTAAAATTCAATTCCTTCAGATAATTTGTAGCTCTATGTCTCTAGTTTATTTAGAAATAAGAATCATCTCATTCGAAGATCTACATATCAAGATACCATCAAAATACCGAAATATGTTCAGTAAAATATCCAATTCATACTCTTCCAACCCATACCCTTACTTTGATTCAATCAATCCTTTTCAAAAAAAATATCAAAAGCTATAAAATTTCATGTTGAGGTAGAAAGAAATGTTTAAGGAATCTATTGGTCTAAGAATCACTTCATTTGGAGGTCAGATAACAAGGTTATGGCCGAAAGAATCAAACAAGATTTTTTCCTCAATCTTATTGAACCTATTTCGGGACAATTGGAAGAACATTCTCCATAGATATAGAACTAAGGTCATCTTAGGATGGTTTCGAAGAGTACTTCGAGATATACAACGTTTTTGAAGACATCAAAGCTAGATTTTGTCATCTAAAGGGTCAGAATTGAACTAGACTATAGGGTAAGAAGATCCCAGATGAAAGGGACCCATTTTGGAACAATTAGCATAACTTTCTCTAGAGATATGGAATAAAAATCATTCTTAGATTATTTAAAAGAGGACTTATAGATCTACAACTTTCATGAAGACCTTGAAGATTGATTTTGTCATCTAGAGAGTCAAAATTGAACCAAACAATTCTATCTACAGTGTATAAAAAGATTCAGTCTATAGTGTATAAGAAGATGTTCTAGTCTACAGTGCATAAAAAGATGTTTCAGTTTATAGTGCATAAGAAGGTGTTTCAGTCTACAGTGCATAAGAAGATGTTTCAGTCTACAGTGTATAAGAAGATGTTTCAATCTACAGTACATAAGAAGATGTTTCAGTCTATAGTGCATAAGAAGATGTTTCTACAGGGTCTTCCTCATGTCACCAAAAGTTCTGAATCACTAACTACACTCTCTAGAGCATCTCCACTTATAAAGATCATAACTTTCAACTTAGATGCCCAAAAATTTCATACTATATATCGTTGGAAAGCTAGAAAGATAAGCTACAACTTTCTATAAGACAACTTTGTCGAATTTAGCCTAAATCAATATAGTTTTTATCCTGAAATCAAAACATGAAACTTACCCCTATTTAAGACTTAAAATTTTCACTGTGCAAACTTGGAATGTTTTGAACTCAGCTACCAAATTGACTTCATTAAACTTTCAAATCTTAACTCATTTGACTCATCACATTCAAGTACATCTGATCAGTCATAATTCCTATCTTTCTTTTCTATAACATCTCACTTATGTGTGTGTATATATATATATATATATATATATATATATAAACAATTTATGTTCAAAAACCATCTGCTCAAGTTGATAACTTCTTCAAGTACATCTGAGTCCAACTCAATATCATTTGTACACAATTTATATTTCATTAACATCAAAAGAACAAAGTTTTACAAATTTTTAATGGCATTTCAAGCCACAATACATCATCGTCTCAAAATCTCAAATTACAAAAGATTCTTGAAAAAATAACCTTAAAATGCGACTAAAATATTGTGCTTTCCCAAAACCAACTCAAAATACAAAATAAGCAAATTTGGAGTAATTCCCTTAGGCTCTTGATTAATTGATCTCTTAGCCATCACCTGAAGATGGGAAAAAAGGTGGTAAGCTTGAAAGCTCGTGGGTAACAAGTTTATAACGGAAAATAAGCAAAGCCTTTGAAAAATCTCTGACTTGTCATAGAAAATTTTCATTGAGTTCATACGACACATGTTTTTCAAATTCTTATCATGTAGTCACATTCTCAACTGCAAAACATGAATGCATCAAACTTGTTCACATGTGATAAGAATATAAGCACATCAGAATGGTTTTGTGGTCCATAAACAGAGCATACTACACATTTCCCATAAGGATCCTGTGTAGCTGTAAATAGAACGTACTAAAGCAATCCTACATAATAGTCTTGCGTATTCGTGAACTTATGGGAGTCCATGAAGGAGTTCTATGCCACTATCAGGTAGGCAGGAAAAGCCTTTAGTCGAAGTGCACTTGACAACAGAATGGACCAAACCAAACTCACATAACATGTATTTCATATCTTGTAAACATATTGCCCAAATTGGCACTTTTCATAAACTTGATTTTTCATAAAAACCTGATTTCATAGACATATTATCTTTTCAAAAATCACTTTCAAAGTCTTTTCATAAATCATTTCCATTTTCACTTCATAAATAAATCACACAATTCCTATACCAAACATATAACACTTTCTTAAAACATTTAAAGAGCAATAAATGCACATTTATGATGCAATTGAAAGCATTAAACTTCTTTGATTCAAAGAAAACATTAGTGGCTTATTTCCTCTATTATAAACATGTACC
>JANIJH010000004.1:23604442-23617749 GCA_024520975.1 Erythroxylum areolatum
CTTATCGGTGCTGAATGCGTGTAAGTCGACTTACTCATTGTACAAGTCGACTTGTATACGACTTACACTTACACTATAGACCTTTTAGTCCCTCCTTGTTGCGAGCCAAGATATTGAGGTAGAAAGAGTGACTCCAATCGGAGGACCTAGAGACAATGGAGGTCTACATGCAGAGGAAGGTGCAAGATTAGAGGAAGCTATAAAGGAGGGTGGGAAAGCAAAATCAACAAAAGATTCTTGAATAACAATCGAGGAACTAGGCATTATGTTCTGAAAAAGGAAAAATGTTGAAGACAATAGTTGAAAGTTTAAAATGTCATTCTTAAAATGATAACAGAAAATGGGTGTTGAAAGAGCCAAAAAAGAGAAAAGAAAAATGTGCCTTTAGTGACAAGAAAGAAGCCCAAAGTAAATTAAGAAAAACAGCAATTCAATATTGAGGAATAAGTGGGGAGTAGAATGCAAAGCTCGTAGCTAGAACCAAAGCAAACTAGAAAGAAACACTTACAAGAGGTGTTATTAAAGAAGACTAAGAAGGAGATATAGTAAGAAGAAAGTAAGGAAATGACTATGTAGAGACAAAAACTCAGAGAGAGCACCATCTTTCACCAATTATATCTCAACAAAAGGATAACTTATAACAATAATATGTTTTGTTATCGTCAAAATTATAGGTTAAAATTTCACTTGGTCTAACAATAAAAAGTTGTTAGGAACCTTTACGAACTAGATGAAGTTTGTTTACATTGCATAACATATATTAAAACTTTTGAAATATACTGTTACATTTTTGTTACAATTGAAAATTTACTAGTTTAGAATTAATATCATCAAATTCTTTTAAATCTTTTTTTATTTGTAATATTAGCAATTTAAAATCCATCATACAAATTGTAGAAGTTTAAGTCATATATTAGAGTCATCTCTTTGCTATATACTTGTTAATAATTTTTATATAAATAATTATTTACATTCATAATCTTTTTCATTAATAACTAACTAAAGTTAAATTTAATCTATTGATAATTAACTAATGTTGGTAGATTGACTACTTTGAAAAATGTACACGTTTATTATTATTTATATAATAATAAAATTTTATTTTAAATTATTATTTTTAAAACAAATTACTATTTTATTCTTAAAAAATACTAAATTTATTTAATCTCAGTAATAAATTATATTTGTGAAATTTTAGATTCTTTATTTGTCTCCTTATATTTTTAATATTGTTAGAATCTTATTATTATTTTTATCATAAATTTGTTTAATAAATTAAATTATTAGTTATTACTAAAACTTTTAGGCTAATTTCATTTTTTCTGTAAAAAGAGACTTCAACATTCTAAAGTTTAATTTAGAATGAATTGTGAATAAAATTACAGATGTATTAATAGATTTGCAATCCAAATTAGGCAAATTAAGGAGGGATGCGATTCTCATCAACCAAACATCCCCATGGGGGTGGTGAAGGGAGGGTCCCAATTGGTGAAAAAAAACCCGCAACCTCTTAGGGTTATCCTACACTTGGAAGAAGAAGTAGAAAAAAGAATCAAATTATCTAAGTAATTTTGCTTAAAATAATTAAGAATGTGTTAATTAAAAATAATATTTAAAATATAAAGAAACATATTTAAAGGACATTAAAAAAGAAATTAGAATCAACTTAGAGTCTTTTCTATTGACTTTCTTTAAATATATTTCAACTTTTATAAATTTTTAAATAAATTATAATATCAAAATACAATTATTATTATTACTATTTAAAATTTATGATAGATTCAATCTTAGTTTAGATTATTAAATTTACTATTATTCAATTATATATTAATAGACATTATTAGTGCGTTTTTATTTTAATAAGGTATTTTATTTTATACTATATTTTTATTTATTCTTATAATTTTCACTTCTTATTTATTATATAGCAATTTTATAATGGTTTAATATCAGTAGAACCTTTAAACCTTAAATTTTTTCTTTAACCAATTTAACATTCGATCTGATTTTTAAAACATTGGTTTGACCTATTTAAGTGATGTAAGAATTTTCTAAAGATAAATTTTGTGAATGATAAAATGATCTGCTTGGTATGCATTTAAGTGAATCTTTAAACATCATGATCTAATACTAACGTTGTCCTCGTAGTTACTTAAAGCCCCAAAACATGCAAATTTTTAATTATATTATTTATTTTAATATAATATTAAACCTATTTAAAGTGCTCCAACTCTTCTTAGAAGTCAAGTCATCTAAGTGATAAAATCTCACATGAATTTGAAAGTTTTCAATAAGATTCAACTAACAAATAAGAGACAAGAAGAAAGGGAAAAAAAAGTATTAAAAACGTTATACAACTGCCTGCGGTGCTGCTCAGGAACTAGGCCGATTTTGCTTTCAATTTAAACACCAATTAGTAAAACTCAACAAGGAAATAACTAAATATTTCCCAGAAGTTTCGTTGCCAAACTTTCGACAGTGGCTTCAACATGATGCTTTGAAATTCTTGTACCGTGTACTTTCCTAGCTTTCCATTAATATCCGAAGAGGTCTGTTGTTGTCAATGGTAACGTTAACAAATACATCATATAAACATTCAGCTATCCTCTTAGTCTCATCAACTAAGAAACAAGACTGAAAATGAATTGCACTGGGCTACATTGCAGTAAGTAGCACGTCTACATCCTTCATAAATAAAGCAATCTCCGTTAAGTTTTAGTAAACAAATACATCAGATATTCCTGGCACCCAAAATTTCAAAAGCATTATGCAAGACTAGAATCTCACACAAAATCCATCCCATTAGTGAAGTGCAGCTGTTAGTTGTCAGAGTTGACATTGGCATTGCGCATTGCGTGGCAAAGTTCACTTAAGAAGTCGGTTGGTGCTCCGATATTGTTGTTTCCCGGTGACATAAACTGAAAGCAATCCAAATATCATATTAAACAAGAAAGAGAGCGAGAGAGAGAGAAAGAGAGAGGTTTTAACCTGATGAGGAAGTCTTATTTGTCCCCATGCTGATGCCCCACTTCCTGAATACATAACTGGTCGCTCTGAAAAAGGAAAGTAATAATTGATGAATCATTTAAAATAGCGGCCATTCCTAAACAAGGTTTACATGTTTGTTTTTAGCAACATTCTAGAAGGCTGAGGTGGCATGATTGTTAGGGGTGTGAATTCAGGAATATTTAACTGGCAGCGGGGACTAGAAAGAGGCAAGCAAAATGTGCTAGGAATTGGAATGTCTATGGAGAGAATGACGTGTCAAGAAAAATCCCAGTAAAGTCCTCATCATTGATTTCCACCTGAATAAAGGCTCTACACTATTAAGCATTTATCTTCTATTTTTCTATTGAACTTAGAAATTTGGTATCAGAGCCGGCTCTAGAACCTGAACAATGCCAACGACAAGGATGAAAGCAAAAGGAAAAAATATAGAAGAGAAGCTGCCTATGATTGAGTGTCATCCGTCTCATCTCGACTCAATTTTTTTTAAACCAGAAGTTGGATGAGGTCCTAAATGCCCTTCAAAAGAGTGTCTTTTCTGACGAAAAAAAGCATATCAGAATCAAACGGAGACAACAGTCCCAGCCCAGTGGCAAGCCCAGCGACAGAGGCAACTTATGGAACAGAAGGGTCTAGCACTCATATTCCAGTATGCCACAACAGGTGTGATCGTAAACTGGAGATCCTCACTTATGATGGTGACGATGACCGTACGTCATGGGTTTTAAAGTAGAAATATAGTTCGTCGCAAACAAATTGGGTGAAACAGAAAAGTTGGAAGCAGTAGGGGTGTGCCTTCGAGGCACCGCCTTAGCCTGGTTACAATGGGAGGAGAATTGATGACCTATTCTAACATGGGATGAGTGAAAGACCCAACTTGTAAAAAGGTACTTGCTAAAACAAAGAGACTCATCACCACCGCCTCCTGTCACTGTGTCAAACATCTTCTGTGGTGCAATATTGGAAAGGGTTTGAGATGTTAACTATTCCACTAAAACACCTTAATGATGGAACATTAGTGGCAGTATTTCTTAATGGGCTTGAAGAAGGTGTCAAAGGGAAATTAATGGAGATGAATTGCTCTAGTTTACTAAAGTTAGTTGAGTCAATCAAGAGGATAAAGAATGGCAGCATGGTTCTGAACCCGGTCTAGGACAATGATACGGTCAAGAAGTTAAAAAATCCACTTCTGTCTATAACCCAAACCGATACACCAGCTGGACCCAACCTACACGAACCCAACCTACACGAACCCAACCTAATTTTAATCCAACAAACCCCCACCCTACTCCAAAAATTCACAACTAGTAAACCAAGGAACCTTGTTCCACCTTTCAAACTAATGTCTGCAACTGAAATTGTCAAACCACTCCCAAAATTCAATAGTACACCAAGCAACCTTGTATCACCCTCGTTGCACCATTCAAATGAATGAGGCTAAAAGGAAGAAGTGCTTCAAGTGTAATGAAAAATATCATGCGGGGCACAGGTGTAAAGATTTGAAAATTTTAGCTATGTTTGATGACAAAGTAGAAACCAAGCTGGAATCAGCCAAAGGGCAATCAGGCGCTGAAGCATTGCTGGAAATTCAGTTGACACTAAATTCACTCATCGGATTCAACTCCACAAAATCGACGAAACTACAAGGAATAATAGGGAGCCAGGAGTTAACAGTCCTTGTTGATTGTGGGGCTACCCATAACTTCACCAGTGACAAGCTGGTGGCAACACTGCACATTCCAGTCACAAAGATGGCAAGCTATGGGGTAGAAATGGGAATCGGCGCACCTATACCAAGTATAGTAATCTGCTACGTCACAATAGTAGAGGATTTCTTGTCTTTCAATCTTGGTGGGTCTTATGTGATCTTAGGACTCAAGTGGTTGTTTGCAATATGACACATCGACTTTGATTGGCACTCTCTAACAATGACGGTACCCATTAAGAGGAAGACAATAGTGTTGTGTATGGACCCTAGCCTCAACAAAACAGTCATATCCAGAAAACCATGGTCAAGATTATTATCCAAGACGGCCAAAGAATGATGATTGAAATGTATAGGCTAACCATTTCAGAGGAGGATCAAAGGGATCAACTTTTGAAGGAGGTGCGAGAGCTTGTAGATGAATTCCAAGAAGTTTCCTGTTGGTCAAGGGAGCTACCTCCAGGGCGAGAAAAAAGTCATGAAATCAATTTAATACCCAAAATGGCTCCCATCAATGTCCAACCTTATTAGTACCCTCATAATTAGCAGGATGAGATGGAAAAGTTCGTAATTGAGATGTTAATTGTAGGGAATATCCAACCTAGCGTAAGTCCTTTTTTGAGCCCAGTACTGGTAGTCAAGAAGAAGGATGGCAACTGAAGATTTTTTCTAAACTACCAAGCCTTGAATAAGGCTACAATCCCTGACCGATTTCCCATTCCTAAAGTAGACAAGTTATTTGATGAGTTGCAAGGGGCTCAATTGTTTTCCAAGTTGGATTTAAAGTCAGAATACCATCAAATTCAGGTAAAAACTGAGGATGTCCCAAAAACTACATTCCACAATCATGAGAGCCCCTACAATTTTTTGTTCATGCCCTTCGACTTAACCAACGCGCTATCAACATTTCAATCTATCATTACAACCATTTTCAAACCAATGTTGCAAAAGGGGGTCCTAGTTTTTTTTAATGACATATTAGTTCACGGCAACTCCACGGAAGCCCATTTTCAACCATTGAGGGAAGTACTGACCATCCTAAAAAGTAATCAATTATTCACTACATCAAAAAATAATGTTATTTTTGCAAAAGTAGGATTAAATATCTGGGTCAATTTCATTGTTGAGGAGGGATGGACTGCTGAATGTGAAAAAGTAAAGGTAATGGAGCAGTAGCTAATGCCCCAAAATTTGAAAGAATTACAAAGCTTCCTTGGATTATCGGGATAGTACCAATGATTTGTCAAAGACTATGGTAAGATAGTCCCACCATTAATAGATCTGCTAAAGAAGGATGCATTCAAGTGGAGTGAAGAAGCGACTATGGCAAAACAACATCTTAAGAATGCCATGGTGCAGCTATCGACACTAGTAATTCCTAATTTTGATGAACAATTTGTTATCGAGACAGACGCATCAAGCTCGAGACTAGGGGCAGTATTAATGCAACTAAACCAACCCCTAGCTTTCTTCAATCAAGATTTGGAAAGGCGTGCCCGCCAAAAGTCCGTTTATGAAAGGAAACTCATGGCTATTGTATTCACAGTCCAAAAGCGGCGGCATTGTGTAAGAACTGACAAATGCAGCTTGAAACACCTACTTAAGCAAGGACTCATCACTGAAGAGCATCAACAATGGTTAACCAAGTTATTTGGATACAATTTTGAGATTGAATATAAACCAGGAGGGAAAAATAAAGCAGCAGACTGTGTCTCGCATGCCTGAACTCTTGCATATTATAATGGCACAATGCATCGATGTAGCAGTTCTTTAGGAAGAGGTCATCCATGACCCTAAATTAGTCAGAATTTGCAGACAGATCCAAATTGCAAACCCAAATGCAGTTTGGATGCGGGCCAGCTTTGCTACAAGAACATATTAGTGCTCTCTAAAGCCTCAAAACTAATTCCCAAAATTTTGGCTGAATTTCATGACAGCTTGGCGGGGGAGAATTCAGGCGACTTGAAGACACACAAGTGAATGATTGCAGAGCTCTATTGAGAAGAGATAAAAGCTGATATAAAGAAACATGTGGACAGCTGTGTAATTTGTCAACAAAACAAAACATTATCACTTTCTCTAGTAGAATTACTGCAGCTTCTTCCTATTCTAGAACAAGTGTGGGATGATATCTCCATGGATTTTTTGGAAGAACTACCTATATTAGCAGGGTTGAGTGCAATTATAGTGGTAGTAGACAGACTCAATAAAAATGCTCATTTTGTCGCTCCCAAACATCCTTACACTGCCTTCATCGTGGTAGAATTATTTGTCCAGCACATTCTCAAAGCTTCATGGACTTCCAAGATCTAGTGTATCCAACATAGATAAGTTTTTTATCAGTCATTTTTGAAGAGAACTATCTCGCCCACAACAAACCCAGCTACAGCGCAACACCTCCTACCATCCCCAAACTGACGGCTTAATTGAAGTTTTCAATTGTTTTCTCGAAACATATCTTCGCTATTTTGTACAAACACAGCCCCACACCTGGAGTAACTGGTTACCATGGCCTGAATATTGGTATAACACAACTTTTCACACAACCACCAAGCTCACCCCTTTTAAAATTTTATATGGAAGGGAGCCACAGCCCTTACTGCAGTATACAGATGGGCGTACATGTAACGCCAATATGGAGAAGCAGTTAAAAGAATAGGAATCAGACGCTTAAGGAAAAGAAGGAACAATTGAGTGTAGCACAAGAACAAATGAAAAAACAGGCAGACCAACATCGAAGGCATGTTCACTTTCAAATTGGTGATTTGGTTTACTAAAACATTTTCCTTTACCACAGCAAGTCACTAGTCAAGAGCGCAAATGAGAAATTATCACCTTGCTATTTGGTCTAGTGGCATACAAATTAAGACTGTCAACCTCAGCCGCTATCCATCTAGTTTTCCATGTGTCACAGCTTAAAGTTGCCATAGGCACTAACTCCTGCAGTTTATTGATTCCCTCTATACTCCAAGCTGATTTGGAATGCAAAGTCGAAACCGTTTTTCCTGGGCAAGACTCTACTAGCCCCACTAAAGAACCGGTCAAATGGAAACATTTGCTAGATTTTGAGGCATCATGGGAACCCTGTGACACCATCCGACAACAATTTCTAGATTTTCACCTTAAGGACAAGGTGACACTCATAGAGGGGGGTATTGATAAGCCTCCAATTAAGCTTTTCTAATCAAGAAGAAAGAAAAGGAGCTAGAACAATGAGAGGAAAAGCCCAACAATTCTTAAGGACGATATTGGAGGGTTGTTACTTGTTATTTCTGCTTTATTCCTTGTTTGTTTTTAGCAAGATTCTAGAAGGCTGAGGTAGCATGGTTGTTAGGAAGGGTGTCAGGTCAAGGAATATTTAGCTGGCAGAGGGAAATAGAAAGAGGCAAGCAAAATTTACTAGGAATGGGAATGTCTATGGAGAGAATGGCACCTCCTCACTGATTTCCACCTCAATAAAGGATCCACACTATTTAACCATTTATCTTCTGTTTTTCTAGTAACCTAACAGAGTGTTCCCGCATGGATGGTGGATTAGAACATTTAATAAAGAGACATAAGATAGGAGGAACATCACTCAGCATAAAAATAATAACTAGTCCTATGTCACTAGCACCATCTAACAAACATTTGAAATGTCCTAAATGGACCAAATGGGAGATAAACTAGTCCTCATCTAGAGTTTTTTGTATTCTACTGGCATGACGTTGTTGCTTCCAAACATATCCAGACATGTCATTGAGCAACATTGCATGTCTTAGATTGCCTCCAGAATGAATGCTCATCTAGGATAAAATCCATGTCCAAGGTACATCAAGTTTTGATGTTTCACTCTTTTATTTGTTTCTGTTTTCCAAGAAATCTCAAAGTTTCCATAATGCACAAAACACCAATTCAAACATACAAAGAGCTAGACAATGATCAAACCATTTATATACAGTATAAAGCATCCTACGTTCTTCGCAATCATGCCTCTCATTGTTTTATACCATACTAAATTCAACAAACAGGATACTACAAATAATTTCTAATGCTTCTAAACAAGAATGTAGTTCTCAGTGAAAATACCCGAAGTCAACCAAATAACAAATCAAATCAATCATAAGAGCAAAAAGCATAATACTTTCAATCTAACACAACTAACCAGACAAGTCTATTGACGTATCATTATAGTTATGCATCACTGTTGCCCAACCTGCACTTGAAAGAAAAAGAAAAAGAAAAGAGGCAAGTTAAGTGGAAGAACTTAAGGGGACTACAATTATTACAATGATATAGGATTATTTTTTTCTTTTGGCTCTAAATAGATATGGAATGCATGCCATCATTTATGCATAACAATGAAAACAAATTATTTGCAACTAGACAGGCGTATCACAGGAAATGTGGAAATATATCTGTGATAATAGAAGTCAAGAACCAACGAGAAACAGAACAATATTTTCAATATTTATCTTAGTAATACTCATCTGAACAAATAGATTAAAGCACATCAGTTATCATATAAACACTATTATATTGCCAGCCATTTTTTTGCTCATCTAATATCAATGTGAAATATGCTAGACACTCAAAATATAGAATAAGAGAATCAAAAATGAGAAAAAGGAATTGATAACACATCAAAAGTGGGTCCCTATAAGATATGAAACTCCATAATGGCTAATAGATAATGTGCTTTGCTCAAGTAAGTGGATAGAATTTTCCAATGTAAGGGATAGCCTAAATGCAAATTCAACATAAAAACAAAACAAATAACAAAGGACCACCAAAACCTAGGTACCAAGAAAACAGGGAATATACTTTAATAGCAAAAAAGCACAATTTAAGGTCCAAATCTCATTTATGCCATCATACCATTCATTCAATGATTCACATGGGATAAGGATCACTTCATTAAGAATTTAAAATAAGTACTACATAAAAGAAAAATGGTAACGACAAGATGGATATTTGTCTTAGTCAAATTGAGTAATGACTTCAATATAAGTAGTGAATACACACGATCATTCAGAAGCTGAGAAGCCTCACTGCGGGAACACCCCTCCAAGGCTACAATGTGCAAACGAGAGTTTTCATTCACGACATCACTATGGTCTAGATGAATATTTCTTGAAGTGCCATACTGTTGAGCCTTCTCTCCATCATTTGCATAATTGGTCCGATCAAACCTATCTGCACAATTGCAATCAAATCCCAGTCCACCAATCATTTTGAAGACCAAGCATTGATACAAGGAAAGATAAATAAATTGTTCTGAAAAAATGTTACAGCTGACAGTCTAATTGTTCAATATAAACAACTTTTCCAAATTTTAAAAGACAAGGCTAGAGGATATCTACATTTGGTGTCCAGAAAAGGTCTTTCTAGATCTCATGAGGAAATTCAAACCGGAATTTACGATATAAACAAGGTAGTAAACAGAAATGCACCAACCAAAGTAAATACAAGAATTGCAAGTTAGTAATGAAACTCCAGTGGTTCAAGTCGATGGCAACTTGCAGGCAGAAATTACCGCAAATCGAAAGACAACTAGGAAAACCTAAAATAAACCCCAATATATGAAACAGCGTTGTCAAAGTAAGGTCCATAGGCACCACAGTTCAAACTCTACAAAAGAACCAAACTTCAGATAAAAAGTGGAAATCAAAGCAACTCATCTGGAACCATTGAAAACTTCTTTTCAGGGTAATCCTAAAATAAGATAGGGCAAGTATGGGGTCATCTACAAGGAAATCATCATATGAAGTTCTACGCAGATGAAAAAACTAAAATCCTTGTACAGTGAGCTGATGTCAAATTAAAAATTTTCAACTCTTTCATAGTTTTCTATGAGCAAAAATAAGGAAGTGTGAAAAACAGACCTCCAGATTTGCGTCGATTGACAGGACGATTCCTGTAGATTGAAAGCAAAATAAGAAAAATAAGGAGATCGTTTTTATGAATGAGAAATCATGTGGAAAAAAAAGAAACAAAAGGATGATGAAGAGTCAGTAATTAGACTAATTGGGGGTGGGGTGGGTTGCCTTAGATTAGGAGGAGCGTAGCGTTTGACGGCGGAGACAGTAGGACCTGGCTGAGCTGCTGTTTCCGTTGAAGGGTTTTCCAACATTTCTTCTGACCCGGAGGAATTGGCATTCGTCCTCTCTTTTTCTCTCTGTCCCTATATGTGCTTAATTTAATTTACATAACTAGACTTACGTCACCCCCTATTCTCGAAAATGCCATTCCATCCGTATCCTTCTATGACATATTGTTTTAGAATTAATATTATAAAATTAAGTAAAAAAAATTTAGTTTTTAAATTATTATTAAAATAATCCCATAGTAAGTTTCCTCTTAAATATAATAACGTGATGAATCAGGTCCCGTTACATTTTCACCACATGTATAAGGATCCGTGTTCATCTTATCAAGCTCTGCAGTCAGTCCTATTGTTAAATAAATGCAGAGGAAGACTCCACACCTGCCATGACGACGAGAGCCTTTCCTGCGGAAAGTTTTTTATGCACTGCGGTGCTATTTCAAGCATTTGATATGCTGCAGATTCTTCCCCTTGTAGCATTGGTGTAAAGCTGGATAGATCAACTCTTCACGAGCAAATCCTTGCATTTCAATGTGTTTTTTACCCATCCGTGTCCATATCGACGCCAAATGTTGCATCAATTGGCATTTTCCCACTCACGAGTTCCATTAGAACGATCCCCATACTGTAAACATCACTCTTCTCTGTTGACTTGAATGAGTAAGCATATTCTGGAAACAAATGAATATTGCCAAGGTTAGACACTGTTACAGTTGAGTCCTAAATGGAAACACAAATCGAAGCTGATGCCTGGAGCAATATAGCCACAAGAACCAGCAAACGAGGAACCTGTTTCCATATTAGACTCGAAATTTTCCAAGATTACCTTGGCCGGTTCAAAATCTCCCAAATGTGCTTCCGTCTCAAGGAGAATAACATATTACTTTATTTGAATCAGAAAAACAGAGAATAGAGAAAAGCCTGGGCTGTTTTAGTATTGAGTAACTGTGATCGTGCGTAATACAAGTTACAAGTCATATATATATACAAGTGATAAAAGATAAAATCTAATCTTAATCAAATCAATTATCTTAATTAACAAAAATTATCTTATACGCCCCTCACAAGCTGAAGGATGAGAAGAAGAAAGTCGAAGCTTGGAAACAAAATGATGAAACAGCTCCTTGGAGAGAGGCTTAGTTAAGATATCAGCAAGTTGATCAGATGAAGACAAAATTCCAACACTAACTTCTTTACTAGCAATGGGATCACGGATAAAGTGGAAGTCAATTTCTACATGTCTAGTGCAAGCATGAAACACCGGATTGGAGGATAAGAAAACCACACCAACATTGTCACACCAAATATGAGGAGGAGCAGTAAGAGTCACATGTAATTCACGAAGAAGCTTCATAAGCCACTTAACCTCAACACAAGCATTCGCAACCGTCTTGAATTCAGATTCGGTAGAGGACCGAGCCACCATGCGTTGCTTGGCAGACTTCCAAGCTAACAAATTATTGCCAAGAAAAATTAAAAATCCTCCAGTCGATCGACGATCATCAGGATAACCCGCCCAATCCACATCACTAAACACAGTTAATTTATCTATAGCTCCACGAGAAATCAATGATGACATTGTTATTGTACCCTGTAAATATCTGAGTAAACACTTGAGAGCTTGAAAATGAGTTGAAGTGGGTTGATGAAGAAATTGGCATAACTTATTTACAGCAAAAGAAATGTCTAGACGGGTGAGAGTAATGTATTGTAAGCTGCCACAAATTTTACGATACATAGTAGCGTCATCCTGCGAAAGAGGAGTGCCTTGTAATTTGGATAAAATATAACCAGTAACCATTGGGGTGGAACTCGGTTTACAATTGCTCATCCCCATGTTTTCCAAAACAGAAGAAATATAATTTTTCTAAAATAATAGCAGATCGTGGGAATGAGGTAGCACTTCTATGCCCAGAAAATTATGAAGATTGCCTAGATCACGTAAGGAAAACTCTTGTGACAATTGAGAAATAATAGATGAAACAAAGGGAGCATTATTGCCGATGATCACCACATCATCAACGTAGATTAGGAGAAAACACAAGTTGCCACCTGCATTAAAAATGAACAATGAAGAATCTGCATGAGAACCAACAAAACCAATAGTGATTAAAAAGCTGCTTAGTCGCTGATACCAGGCACGTGGTGCCTGTTTGAGCCTATATAATGATTTCCGTAATTTGCAGACGTGATGAGGATGTGAAGGATCAATAAAGCCTTGCGGTTGCACCATGTATATAGTTTCGTTCAATTCACAATTCAGGAAAGCATAACTAACATCTAATTGTCTAAAAGACCAACCCCTTGATACTACTATACTGAGAACAGATCGAATTGTCATAGGCTTTACTATAGGACTGAAAGTGTCAGTAAAATCTAACCCATATTCCTGAGTATAACCTCTTGCAACTTGTTGGACCCCGAACTTTTGGTAAAAATTAGAAATATTAAAATAAATTTAAATGAGAAAGAAATTGGTGAGAAAATTTATGAATTTAAGAAAATTTGATG
>JANIJH010000004.1:23632183-23647777 GCA_024520975.1 Erythroxylum areolatum
TCGTCTTACTTCTATCGTCCTATCTTACTTTCACTTCGTCTTACTTCAATCGGATTACTTCTATCGTCTTACTTTCACTTCGTCTTTACTTTTATCGTCCTACTTTCACTTCGTCTTACTTTAACTTCGCCTTACTTTTAATATAGTGCACAGATTAAAATAACACGAAGCGATAAGTAAGACAAACTAGAAACTGAGACGAAGCGGTAACTAAATTATGCTATATAATATTACAATTCTTAAGATACAATCTTGATCAATGCATTTATAATCTTCCTATTGGATCACAAGTACCTGCTATATGGACTGACACTGACTATGAACAACATGATAAATCTCCTCATATCCAAGTCTGCATTACGTCTTCTTTATTTGAGGCATCCTTTTTCAGATTTTTGTCGCCTGATTGTAGGTGCTCCAAGTTTGTTAACACTGACAATGAAAAACATGATAAATCTCCTCATATCCAAGTCTGCACTACGTCTGGTCGTCCATCCCAACTCGCTCTTAGTATATATACATAATGAGGCATCCCTTTTCAGATTTTTCTCCCCTGAATGTAGGTGCTCCAAGTTTGTCACTGACGACGAACAAGACGAACAGAAAGTCCAAATGTTAAATAACTATACACATTTAAAAAAATGAACAAGACGAACAGAAAGTCCAAATGTTAAATAACTGTACCCATTTAAAAAAGTTGATGAAACTGCAAGGTAAAAGTCACACACAAAAAAATGGGAAAAAATGAAGCAAACTTACCCAGGCTCGAGAGAAAATCGTACGCCGACAGTAACAAACGAAAATATAAAACCACAGCATGGCAATAAACAGCTGCAGACTTACCAATCATCAGAGCACAAAAAAGAGGCGAGAAGGAAAACTGACCAAAGGTGGAAACGAAAGAAGTGAGAGAGAAGAGGAAGGCAAGGGTGGACAGGAAAAACAAAGAAAGAGAAAATGGGAAAAAATGAAGCAAACTTACCCAAGTTGGAGAGAAAACCATAGGCCGTCTGTGCACACGATAAAACGTGAACGAAAGTAACAAACGGAAATATAAAACCACGGCAATAAATAGCTGCAACTGACCAAAGGTGGAGACGAAAGAAGTGAGAGAGTAGAGGAAGGCAAGGGCGGACAGGAAAAACAAAGAGAGAGAAAGTGGGAAAAAATTAAGCAAACTTACCCAGGCCGGAGAGAAAACTGTAAGCTGTCTGTGCACACGATAAAATGTGAACGAAAGTAACAAACAAAAATATAAAACCACGGCAATAAACAGCTGTAGACTTACCAATCATCAGGGCATGAAAAAGAAGCGACCAAAGCTGGATACGAAAGAAGTGAGAGAGCAGAGGAAGGCAAGGGCGGAGAGGAAAAACAAAGAGAGAGAAAGTTTTGCAGAAGAGGAGACAACATTCAATGAACAGATATAAGTTGTCATAAGGACATGGATTGCATGGTCGCCCGAGGATACAACATTCACTGAACAAGATAAGCCGTCAGATTAAATGGATGGGCGAGATGGAATGCGTGGTCGCCTCACGACACAACATTCAATGAACAAGATAAGCCGTCAGATTAAATGGACGAGTGGGATGGATTGCGTGGTCACCTCACGACATAACATTCAATGAACAAGATAAACCATCAGATTGAATGGACGGGCGGGATGGATTGCGTGGTCGCCTCACGACACAACATTCAATGAACAAGATAAGCCGTCAGATTATATGGAGGGGTGGGATGCATTGCGTGGTCGTCCATCCCAGCTCACTCTTAGTATATATACTTAATAAAATTATTGAGTGGATAGAAAACCATGCTTCAATACAAACTATACTAGCAATCAACACATTCAATACTGCCATTATAAACAAAAAGTTACCAACATTTTGAAATAAGTAATAACTTTAGTGAAAAATGAGAATATCATTTATAAGTAGAAACCATACCCTACCTTAATACAAACTATACTGGTACTCTATCTACTCAATACCATGTATAAGTAAAAAAAAAAATCATCATTCATTGCAAATAAGTAACACTACACTTTTAAATAGGAATATAGTAATTGAGTAGAAAGAAGTTAATGCCTTAATACAAAATACTGCCATAACAATAAAAAAAGTTTTGAGGATACATTTAAAATAAGTAACAATTTTAATGAAAAAATGTAAATACCATGACTAAGTGGAAATAATATGAAGCATCAATATGAGAAACACGGATTCATACACCCTATGCAACAAACTATATCGTTTAAAAGTTTTGTCTATCATAGTTAAATACATTCTTGTATGGTAAACCTTGTAATAAATTGTGTCCATTCAAGTTTTTTTATGAACATGGATAAACACATGGTCATATGGTTAAGCGTATTCTTGTTAAAAATTTTAGAAAGAAATTATGGAGCACACAAATGGTACATAACCGAACATAAAATCATGAGTGGAGGCATTGGATGTTGAGTTCTTAATATAATTTTGAAAGTTATTTATCTTTTTTTAAAACTATTTATTCTTGGAAAATATGGAAAATGAGTAAGTGTTTTAGTTTATAACTTTGATTTTGTTGTTTTGCCTGAGGACGGTCAAAAGCTAAATATAGGAGAATTTGATGTGTGCTTAATTGTTTATACATTCACTTCTTAACACTTAGTGATTATTGTTGTGAAATGCTTAAGATACTCATTTTAATTCATATTTGGTATTTGGTACAAGTTTGAAGCACAAGAACTAAATGGGTTAAAAGCACATTCCTTGAGCTAACAACTTCAAGCTCAATTGTCTTTGTGGAACAAGAACAAGATGGATTAGGGGGAAGATGGGACAAGAAAATGCAAGAAAATGAAGTTTTCAAGATGACCTACAACATGCACGACCATGTATCTTGGAGATTTGGTTTGCACAGCTACGTATGAAGAATTCTTGGTTTGCACCACCATGTCTATACTTGCAAAAGGCATACATCCACTCTATTAATAGAAAGAAAATAAATGACAAAAAGAAGCTGATAATCAGGAACTAGATTTGAGAAAGTAACTCCCTAACTCTACATTACAAAAGTAGAGAAAAGTAAAAGTCAAATCAATTCTTTTCAAATAAAAACACTAAGTCTAAATAAACAAGCAGCAATAGCAACATGTGTAGGTAATGGCTCCATCCTCAATAAGCAATACAGCAAAAGGCATATGTGAGAAAAAAGGAGAATTAACTTATTATCAAATGGAGAGTGCAGAGGAGATTGAAGATGATGAAGCATAAGAGTGTGGAAGTGACGTTAGTTGATAGAATTTGAAGGAGGAGTAGAACAATGTTCAGTGTAGGGTTTTGAGTTTTATGGTCTAAACCCTTTTTTTTCTTCTCTATGTGATTATTCTAAATTCTTTGAAAATATCTATTCTATCTACTACCAAATATCTTTTACTCTTTTCATATATAATTCTAATTGTTGCAATTTTCAATCCCATTGGGCTATTTTATTAGCCTAATCTTATTTCACAACCTCTCATGCCATACCTTTTATTTTTTCATACAATAACATCTTAGAAATGCCATTAAATGAGTGGTCTAAAAAAGTCCAATAATATACAATCTTACTCTTATCTAGTATAAAGAAGTTATTTCTAATAAACTTACGAAAAAATGAAATTTTTTTGAAAACTATTTAAAGAAAATAAAATTTAAAATATAGGCAAATATTGAAAAAGAAATGATAGAATAAAATAAAAATAAGAAAATTTAAAAATAAATAATTAATATATAATAGTACAATAAAAAATTTGGGTAAAGAATAGAAATAAAAGGTAAAATAATTGAAATAGAACATTAGGATGTCTCCTCTTAGCATATCTGAACCACTTAAGCCTTGTCTCCTTTCATTTACTTTCAATGTTAACCACCCTCAATTTATCTCTTACCACTATATTCTTGGCTTTATCTCTTTTTCTAAGGTTGTCATTTAACGAAACATCCTCATCTCTGTCATCATTAACTTATGACTATGCATTTATTTGATAGGTCAACACTCTCTCCCAAAGAGAGGGTCGACTTAATTATTAAACGGTAGATTTTATCTTTTAGCTTGAGTGGTATCTTTTTGTCACATAAAACATTTAATGCACTCCTCTAACAAAGCCACCTTGATTTGATACTTTCATTTGTCATAATTTTTTAATTTTCTCCTCAACGAATTATTTATTTATTTATATCCTATTAATATATATTTAACTCCAAAATCTTACAAAATATATGTTTGCTTTGACTAATATACCTTACAATTGGATGCTTCTTTTTCCTTCTTATGTTTCATATTGGAATATGTGATTGAATTACCTATGTTTATGGATGTTTTCTTTCTCTCTTTTTATTATTTTTTTTAAAAATAATTTTCTTTTCTATTCTCAACACAATTAGGAAAACAATAATCAATTATTTATTTTCAAAACAATTATATCAGTAATATATTCATTATGAAAATCGGTAGTCTATGAAAACCGAAATTCTTATAACAATGAGAAATAAGGTATTAAATTTTTATGTATACAAACATTTATAATTGAACAACCCTCACCTTTAATCCATTGCAAGAGATGGATGGCAAGTCTGCATCTGAAGCTCACAAAGTCCTTGAAAATGGTCCACGACATCTTGGAAACCAACCTATCTAATAAGCAAGCAATACATCTCCATCTGATTTTTTTTGTAGGAGAATGTTGATATAAATATCTTCTTTATCTATTTGAGTAATTATTCTTTTTAGAGAAGAAGCCTTTGGAACAATCTTAGAACAATTAGCAGTTGCATTGCTTAATCGTGGTTGATATGTCGTGATTTTAACTCAACCCTCTTCACTTCACAAGCTTAAGGCCATTGTAATCCTGAGAACCATTTGGATGACTTCAAAGAATGTGTTCAAGGTATAGAGTCTGAAATTCATAGGACACACCTTTACTTGGTTAAATAAACAAACCTGATCTTTGCACATTCGGAAAAAACTTGATCGTGAACTAATTAATGATACATGGTTGAACACATTACCAAATAGTTTTGCAAACTTTAAGGACCCGTTCTCTCAAATCACCCCCCCCCCCCCATTATAATTGATAGCTTGTTTCAAAAAAATATTACTCATTATCCTTTCAAATTCAATACTTAACTTGTGCATGATCTTGGGTTCCCCAAAGCTTGCAGGAAGGGTGCTGACCTCGAATGTGTAGGAACCAAACAATTTTGCTGTGTATAGAAGTTGAAACTCATTAACCATAAGCGTAAATTTTTTAGCTCTGTAATAGGCTCCACTATATCTACTATTCACTAAGCAGATCAAAATTAGAAGCTACTCAATTAGTGTTAGCTTTGAAGCCTACTAATCAGTAGCTACTGGACAGCAAGAAGTTAGTAATTACAAAATATATGCATGTTGTGAGAAAACATCATTCTCTGCTTCAACAAAGAGCAAAAATAATCTGGCTCAATGATGGTGACCACTTTACAAGTTTCTTCTTCAAATCCATCCTATCAAGGAAAAACTTCATCAAAATTCACTCTATCATATCCACAGTAGGTTCACCACTCTTGAATTCTTAAGACATACAAGAAGCTACTACAAGGCACTTTAGTTCGCTTCTTGGTGCCCCTAGTCTTTCAGCTGCTTCTTTCTTTGAGCTAAGATCACTCGCTTTAAAGCAAGTCTCTCCTTACGATCTAGATCTTTTAATAAAACCTATTGAGGACAATGAAACTGAGAGAGTAGTATTTGATATAGATGGTATGAAGGCCCTCCCAAGCCTGATGGCTTTAACGAATATTCCTTCCAAAAATCATGGAATATTATAGGAAATTTTGTGAAACAGGTAGTTCGCGAATTCTTAAGAAATGAGGCACTTCTTAAAGAAATCAATAAATATTTTCTTTACTTGATCCCTAAAGACCCTAACCCTTCCACATTCGGAGACTTCAAACCTATAACAAGCACCAACTTTCTATATAAGATCATTTCTAATATCTTATCTATCAGACTAAACAGGGCAATATCTCCTTTGACTAGTGAGAACCAGGTGTTTACATGAATGATCGCAATATTGGCAATATCATTCTTATTGTCCAAAAACTGCTCAAGGGATACTCTTATTCTAATTATACTCCTAATTATACAATGAAAATCCACTGTCACAAATCCTTTGACAACATTAGCTGGGATTTGATATGGATCATGCTCTAAGCCTTCAAATTTCTAGATATCTTCATCAGCTGGTTAAAGTAATGCATCACCTCTGCTACTTTATTTGTGCTTATAAATGGCAGTCTAACAAAATTTTTTAAGATTGACCCTTCGATGAGAGGATCCTCTATCCCGATATCTCCTCATTCTATACATGGAAATCTTTAGCTCAATTATCAAATAAGAAGTGCAGCTTAATCCAAATTTCAGATACCACTTTAAATGTAAGAAGATTGTTTTAACTAACCTTAGGTTCGCTGATGAGCTCCTTCTTTTTCTTAGAGCTCAAATGAGTTCCATCAACACCTTTATGAAGGCACTTGACATATTTAGAAGCTACTCTGGGTTGCAAATCGAGCTCAGCAAGAGCTTCCTTCTTCTCTCTAAAATTGACTCTGATCTCCAACCACTTGTTACATATGCTACTGGTATGTATCCCACTAGCCCTCCAATTACGTATTTAGGACTTCCAGTGACTACTAAATGCCTCAATTAATAGGAATGCTTGCCCCTCATTGAACGAATTCAGAGAAGAATCAGCTCATGGGTGAATAAAACTTTATCCTATCAAGTAAATTATAATTCATTAAATATGTGCTTAATTCTTTGTATATATAATGGAGTTCCCACATATTCCTCTCCCAAAGCATTATCAAAACTATTGAAAGATTACTTAAAATTTCTTTTGGTGTCATCTAGATGATTCTAAAGGTGCAGTAAAGGTTAGGTGGACTGAATATGCCTCCCTAGAGAAGAAGGTGGCCTGCATATCTCATCCATCAAAACAATAAACTAGGCTTTGATTGTCAAGCGACTTTGGTTGATTTTTCTTGATATACACTCACTGTGGATAAGATAGCTAAACTCTTTTTTTCTTCAAGGTAGAAGTACATGGCAAATAAGAAAAAGCTCATCTCATTCTCACTTCTTGAATCAATTTCTTACTTTGGGAGATATGGTGCACGATGATATCATAAGCAGACCTGCGAATGATCCAAATTCTACTGTCATACTATATTAGAAAGGCTACCCGATCCACACTCTAAGTAATAAAATCACCAAGAATCTCTTGAGAAGAAGATGTCTTGAAGTTGATTGGCACAAAATTGTGTGGAGTAAAGAATTCACTCCTCGACTATCCTTCATTCTTTGGATTGCTATCCAAAATAAAATTAATACTTTAAACAAGTTTCCTTACTTGCAAGTTGATAGAAATTGTCCTATGTATCGGTTTCATGTAAAAACCTAAGATCATCTTTTCTTCACTTACCCCTTCAACTTTAACATATGACAAAGGATTAAGAAGAAATGTTGATGGACTGCTCCAGGTTACACTATATCGAACATCAGACAAAACTTATAAGTCAGGATAGCTCGTTTAAAACATACTCAAATCTTCTTCTTTCTTGCTTTAGGGACTTATGTGTACACACTATAGAAAGAACATAATCTCATAAGGTTTAGAAATCAAAGTTCAATGGGAGAATCCATTTAATCAGATATTATATGACATATCCATGAGCTGCTGATTATGAAGAACCTCAAGCAATAATGCACAGCTAATATATTATTTTCTTTGAACATCTGAACATATGTGTGCTTGCTCTATTATTTTTTGACTTCTATGTTGCCTTTATTCCTTACATATTTATGTAATGAGTGTAAAAGGTACATCCTTTAACTTTTTGTCTACCTTGTATCATTTCCATTATTTATCAATTAATACCATTTTCTTTTTCGAAAAAATTAAAGCTCAATATGTTCATTTAACTGGTCCTAAATTTTGAATAATTTAATTTAATATTATATTTAATTAAATCAAAATTATGAATAATTTAATATTTTTAATTAAATTAAATAAAATTCATTTAATAATTATTAATAAAAATAATTGAACTTAAAATATATTCATAATATAGAAATTTCAAATAAATTTTGATTTAATATTGGATATATTTAAATTAAATTTCAATTAATTTATAAATTATTAATTTAAATAAAATAAAATAATTTTAATTGATAATTTATTAATAAATATTATATAAGAAATTAAATAAATTTATTATTAAAAAAATTTATTTTTAAGTTAATATATAATTATCATTAACAATAAAAATATAATTACACTGTAATTAATGACTAGACAAAATTTTATTTTTATTTGAAAGAAAAATACAAACTAAAAATAAAAATATAAAACTAAAACTAAAACTAAAAATTGCAATAAAAAACATATATAAAACTAAATGACCCCTTATTATATCAATAAAGGATAATTAATTTAATAGTCCTTTTAGTATATCAATTTTAATCAATATTTTATATTAAATTTCATTTACGTCAATTATTTTATTAGGACCGAGGAAAGCAATTAAGCTTTGTACAACTTTTTTACAAATTCAATAAAAATATTTTATTAACGCCTTTACTTGTTATGTCTCATTTTAACTTTACAACATAATAAAAAATTGTATTCAAATACTTTTATTTAAAGTATATAATCGATTATTTTGATTTATCAAATTTTTTTACTAAGTTTAATATAAAAGTAACAAATATAATTATCGTAAATAAAAGAAAAAGCTTTAAAAGCAGTTGATGCCTTCAAATCTTCATTAGGTCAAGCATGATAAGAAAATAGCACAAGTAGAAGTAAAAAACAGCAAATGTAAATTATCTTAAATAAAAAACATTTAACTTTACTTAATAGTTTTTAAGTAATACTAGTTTAAGAAAATTTCATATGATTTTATTCTTATCAAAAAGTCCATCCAATAATCATTTTATTTTGATTAAGTTTTATAGAAGTCAATATTTGTGAATTTCTAATTATTTAAGGTACATTTTGAAAATCCAAATAAATAAACAACAAAACTTACTAATAATTCTGCTGACATGCAAGATCTTGGGAGGTTCAATAGTTGCAACTTTATCCCTAACTAATGGTGAGTCTGTTTTTTCTAAAACCAAATAAATAATATTGTAATGTATCATAATATATGTCCAAAATCAAAATTATACACATTATTCTACACAAAATAATAGACTACAAATTTTATCACTAGCCCTAAAATTGTTTAACCTTAGAAACATTCATTTCAATTTAAAATATCTATCATTTTCTTACTCATCAAATAGCTTTTTTCTAAGAATTGGTTACTCATCAAAGAATTATATATGTACTTACCTGCATGCTTATAAGGATAACACCTTTAAAATGACCTTTCTATAATTGTGATAACCATATGTTTAAAAAGAAAAGATGATAACACCATTATCACATTACAATGAGTTTTCCTAAATAGATATATAAAAAAAGAAGAAAAGATAAAAAAAGTGTCTTTTTTTACTTTAAGGTTTTCACCAAAATGTAAGTTAGATCCTAATATTTGAAGTATTCAAAATAAACCTTAATATTTGCAAAATATCCAGATAAAATTTTGAGTATACAAAAATTTGGATAGAATTAAGTGTCTATTTGTTAAGTGTCACATTAATACTTGAGGAGCAAAAGTTTATTATTTTTTATTAGTAGTGTACGTCTCCGTGTCTCATGTGGCAAGGATCCTTTTTTCAAAATAACCTTAATTTAATTTAATTTTTAATTATCATTATATCTATTAAACCATAATTAAAATTATTAATAAAAATTAACCTATATAAGATCACCTAATCATAATTAAATTAAATTCAATTAAAAAACCTAACTCCAAATATCAATTTCAAATTCAGTAACGTTAATCCTAAATTTAATATTTGCAAAATATCCACATAAAATTTTGAGTAGATAAAAATTTGGACAGAGTTAAGTCTCTATTTGTTACGTGTCACATTAATACTTGAGGAGCAAAAGTTTATTATTTTTTATTAGTAGTGTACGTCTCCGTGTCTCATGTGGTAAGGATCCTTTTTTCAAAATAACCTTAATTTAATTTAATTTTTAATTATCATTATATCTATCAAACCATAATTAAAATTATTAATAAAAATTAAACTATATAAGATCACCTAATCATAATTAAATTAAATTTAATTACAAACCCTAACTCCAATTATCAATTTCAAATTCAATAACGTTAATCCTAAATTTAATAAACAAAATCTACGCCCATTTGAAACTCATCCACCTTTGAACTTGAATTTGTGAAAAATTCTTAGAATCCAACAATTGCTTTGAGATGTTGTTGGTCGAAGTACGTAACTAAGTCTTAGTTGCAGATGTGAGTCAAAGATGAGTCTTAAGTCTGGATTTGACTGTTGTCAAAATATTGAACTACGAACATTGAGGAACGTTTGAGAAAGTATTCGAATGTACTTATGGGTGATATAGCTCTAGGTTTACAAGGCTGGAGATGATAAAGTTTTCTGCCATTACTGTCACTATTTAGGCTTCTTTAGGGTTTGCCAACACTCTATATAACAAGCATAAGTAAGGTTAAAATTATACGAGCATCAAGGGTGTATTTAAAAACAATTATACTATCATCTTAAAAACATTATTTTAAAATTAGATTACAAAATTATGAGGAAAAATATAACTAATGAAATTATTAGAGGGAATATTTAATTAGTGAAAAATATGGTCCAAAGACATAAATTAAGGAATATTTGACAAATTTAATTAAAAATCATTAACCATTAAAGGCTTTTAAGTTTAAACAAGGATATGAATATATAACTTTTAGTCATTTAAATGCAACTTTTCAACCACAAACACTTATTTAAATGCTACTGAAAGTAGCTTTTTAGCTAAATGCGTTATCCTGATGTAATTTCAAATCATTTAAATATAAAATTTCAATAATAAGTACAATTTAGGTGCTATTTTCAATGATTCATATAGCTTTACATCTATTTTGATGCAAATTTCTATCATCAAAGTGTAATTTCTTAACCATAAACATTATTTCGATGCAACTTTTATCAATTTAGATGTAACTTTCTAGCTATAAGTAATTTTTTTTGTATACAAAGGAGATAATGTGTATTATATGCCTAAATGAGGGGATAAGACCCCAACCATATCATCGAGGATATAAGAAATACAACTTGAAGGTGGAGACTGAAGACAAAAAATTCCGAAATCAAAGACCTTACAGCATATGCTAACTAGTCCACACACCTATTACCTTCCCTAAAAACGTGTATAGATTTAACCTCCCATGGTCTGGCCAAGAGCTCCTGAATGGTCAGCCCCAAAACACTTCCATAATAGCTCAAATCACTGGACCTCGATAAAATGTTGATTACCTCCAGAGCATCCACTTCAGGCTTAATTCGTCTATATCCAAATCCCAAATGCTAGGCCTGTATGACCTCCCTAAATTTTAGCAATTAATGGCAAACAAGAACCAATATTGTGCACGAAACCTCCTAACCAATGTCCTGAACCATCTCGTAATAAACTATCGGCTGTGGCACATCGAGTAGCAGAGTTGACCACCCCTTCTGTGTTTAGCTTCACCCACCCTTTTGGAGGCTTGGTCCAGACTCCATGGTGCCTATTGGCTCCATTAATCGCATTTGTTGCTCGAGCTAACGTAATCTCGGCCGTTAATACCCCAACAACATAGTCCAACACAATAGAGTATCCAATACCCTCACTAGGCTAAGAGAAGGTATCTTTGAACATGGATTTGTTCTGCCAACTCCAAAGAAACCAACATGTGACCCTAAAGATAATGGACCAAGCAAATCCCCTCACCTCAGTAGAATTACGGAGATTCTTTGTCAGCCAGTCACTGACTTCACCATTAAAAAATTCTACATTAACACTGTTATGGAGACGTCGAGTATAAAAGGATTGCACTCTAGGATAGTCCCTTATTGCATGCAAACAAGTTTTCAAGAGACCATAAAAGGTGCACCATGTATTTGTGGTTAGAAGTCGTAGAACCCGCTGTTGATTTGTCAATAACTTTTGTTTAGCTAGTAACCATAAATACGAGCTGATTCGTTAAGGACCTGGCCATCGCCACACCAAGTCCCAAATGCTGCTGCCTGCATCCTCCTAAACCTCCTCAATAAGTTCATATGCAGTTGCGGTAGAGAAAATACTATTTGGTGAAGCTCCCCCTATTAACTGGTCTTCTCCAAACTCTTCTCTTAGAGCTATAATGCTAGCAATATCCATTCAAATAGATGAAGGAAGGAAATGTTAAAAGTGCTCCCAATGCCAACCACCCCCCATATGGACAAAGTCTTTGACCTTTGTGTGAATCATCTCATCAGGAACTGTAGTTAAAACCACTTGAATCAGCGGTCCCCACTCTCTTACCCAATCATTGAGCCCAAAGTTTATTTTACATCTATTACCAACTTGCCATTTGGAGCTCGTGAGGACAAATTGGCATGTCGCAAAAATTCCTTTTGATAGGTTGTTAGCCTACAAATTTAATCCCCTACTTAAATTGATTTGTAGTATAGTGAAGTAAGGGTATTATCCCACAGAGATCAAAACACAAGGAAGATTTTTTTACTTTCAAGCAAAGTATGCGTGAATGTTATGCATAAACTGATGCACAATAGGATAAGATTGGGGGATTTGTTTGTTTGTGTTAAAAGTAAACAAGAAGAGAAAGAAGAAGATGTGATTTAAGGTCAAAAAATTAAAATAAAGCAAAAAATTTTCAAGAGAGAAATTGCTAGGAAAATTAGAGTAAAAAGTTCAGATTAATTAAAGACCAATTGCAAAGGTTTTCATTAAATCCTTAGGTTGTTTTTTTTAATCACTGAAACAAATTATTTCTAAGATTGGAAAATTAGGGTTCATCAAGCAAAGATAGATGCATTCAAAACAAGCTTGACATGCAACAACTTATTGTTAATGCATTAATCCAAAACTAGCATGAACAACACGACAACAAGAGCATTAAGATCAAAATCAAGTCTGTCAAACCTAAGTTAATTTTCAAGAAAGCTAGCATGCATAAAATTAACCTATGTCGAGTTCCAACTAATTAAAATCTACATACAAGATTCAATTTTAATTAGTTGCTGCTACTTAACCTAATTAATTTATTGTCTAGTAATTAAATTAATCAGATAGCATACAAATTATTCGTGCAAAATTCGAATTCATGACTTCAAATCCACATGCATAATTCGGCAATCATGTCCAAATCAAGAGCACAAATTTTCAATCATAGATTCATCAATTATATACGCCTGCTTCTCATAAAAACAACCATGAATTTAGCTAATAGCCTCAACAATTGGAAAAGAGAATTTAGTTCATAATTCTAAGTAAAACAAAGTTAAAAATCATCATTGAAAACATAGTGCAGAATTCGGGTATAACAATAAGAAGTATATAAGAAAATAAAACGAGGGTTTTACCTAGAGAGAAAGAGAAAACGTAGGAGAAAGAAAGAGCAGAAGAGAGATTCATGTCCAAAGAGGAAATCTATTCCATGTCAAAATAATAGGTCCTCTCATTGTTATACTCTCCAACATTCAAAGTGTTTAAGGATCATATGTGTTTAACTCTTACAAAATCAAACAACACAATGCTCTACCATATGCTTGCTCTTCAATCTCGAATGTACTACTAAACATTCTTACACAACACAAACCAAAAGGTCTTAACAGGGATGTACCTTGGCTGGGCTAAGGGTGAGGTAAAAGAATGGTAAAGAAAAAGGTTAAGTATCAAAGAAAGCAGAGCATAAAAATAATCAATAACATACATGTCACGCACCATGCATAACATCAAATAATCAAGCACAACTCAACTTTTCATTTGAACTTTCAATTCCAATAACATTGAACAAGAAAATCACGTGGGGAATTCATTTCTTTCATTTTTACCCTCAGACTCAATCTTTTTCATTTTTCTTCTTTTCTTCTTTTTTTGTTTTTTTGTTTTTATTTTTTTGGTCGAATACTCCCCTTTGATAATTAAGCACAAAACAAGTCATATACCAAAGATAACCAAACATGCGTAACCTCCTCAAGTTTGACTCAACAAAAACATGCTCTACTAACCATGATAGGGGTTAGAAAGGTAAATCAAATAAGAATAGGCTAAGTTAAACATGGGTAAAGCAAAGAATAGATAATAAGCTCAAGTGGGCTAATTAGTGGTCAACATGCTTTGGGTTGTTTTTTATTTTGGGTTAAATGGTTTAAAATCCTAAGGGCCTTTATCATGTTTAATGTAGTCTCAACAAGATATGAAGCAAGTTCTAGAGATACAAATCATTGAATGAAATCACTCATCAAAGAGACGTGTTGAAGGCTCAAAAGCTCACATGGGACTATCATCTATTAAGTCAACAAGTGTAGTTTCAAGGTCAGTCCAAATACCATCATGCTCAGAACTTACATTAAAAAAAATGTTCATCAAATTTATGATTAAAAAATCACAGATTAATTTTCATCTATAACATTCATATTCTTATCAATCATTGGGAGGTAAAAAGACAAAACCAAACACTTCAGGTGCAAAACATCCAAAAATAGAAAATCTTTTTGGATTATTTTTTCAATGTTTATGGGTTTTTTTTGAATAAAACATGCAAGTACAAGTGAAAACCTTCAAGTTCAAGCAAGAGCAAAGGTGTGGTAAATTAAAGCACGAAAATCAAGAAAATATCCAAACCAATAACCAGCTAAAACCTAAAAATTTAATGTAAAAACTAACCTAACTCCTCCCCCCACACTTAAACACAACATTGTCCTCAATGTTGAAATGAAAGCAAGAAGAGAAGATAAAAACACACCAAAGACACAACAAAAAGAAAGAAATTATGAGAAGAAGAAGAAGATGATGATGAAAAACGTAAAGAGAGAAAAAAGGAAAGAGAAATCAAATGTGGTTTTTGTATGATGGGTTGCCTCCCATTCAACGCTTTTGTTTAATGTCGTTGGCTCGATGTCATGTTAATGCTCCTCACTCCCCATAGACAGGCTCGACCAAGTGCATCTCCTTCAAGTTAGATTGAAAACCTTCAAGGAAAGGCTTCAACCAATGGCCATTGACTATAAACCTCTTGCTTGTATCGATGCTCTCAACCTCAACTGCGCCATAATCAAAACACAGGTAATAATAAAATGTCCAATCTAACGAGATCGAAGTTTACCTAAGAAGAGGCTAAGGCAGGATTGGTAGAGAAGAACTTTCTGACCCACATGAAACTCCTTCCTACTAATTATTTTGTCATGGAATGCTTTTGACTTCTCCTTGTAAATCCTCATGTTCTCGTAGGCGTCATATAAGTAAATCACTTGTGAATATAGAAATCCGATATAATATGTAAACTACACAAGAAGGGGGGTTGAATTGTGTAATCTTTTAGAAAATATTAATCTTTTGAGACATCTTGAATTTCTTTACAAAATTCAAATGATTACTAAAACACTTTGCTAAAGTTG
>JANIJH010000004.1:23700344-23712263 GCA_024520975.1 Erythroxylum areolatum
CTCAAACATTTTAATCCCTTAATTCCTATTTAAACCATATTTAATCTCAATTATCCATTACTATGCCCAATTTAATCTAAACTAAACCTTAAACACCTAATTAACACAATCATGCTTAATATCATCAAGTAGAAAAATTTTGGGGTCCAACAAAAAATGGTTCCAAGCCAGTCTATGTTAAACAAACATTCACGGGATAGCTACAATAAATCGAAATTTTGGTTATTTTAGAGGTAGAATCTCACTTTGTAGTCTTCATAAAAGTTGTAGATCTAGAAGTCTAATTTTAAATAGTCTAAGAATGAACTCAATCCGAGATATGTATCAAAAGTTATGGCAATTGCGCCAAGACAGGTACAAAATGATTAAGGACATACACATGTTGGATTCTTTTGACCATAACTTCGTCATCTGAGCTCTGAATGAAGTGATTCTTGAAGCAATAGATTTATAAGACATGTTTCTATCTCTCATATAAATTTGTATCTTTTGAAGATGATTTGAAAAATTTTGCATTAGAAAAAGTGAGGGGTTAGTTGGGAGACCATGATTGAGGTATGAGCATACTTTGGTTTTTTAAGCATAACTTCTTCTATAGAGTTTCAATTGAGATAGTTCTTGCTTCAAATTAAACTAGAGACGCAGAGCTTCAATTGTTGTGAAGAAGTTAATTTGTGATTTTGGTGATTGTCTGGTGTGGGCACTCCACTCTTGGGATGATGATTAATAAGGGTTCTTTGAATTTAACCCTACAAGGTTATACGCAAGCTCAACGTTTCATGTGGTAACTTTTTGTGTTGATTTTAGAAGGATTTATGGAAAGAAAGTGAGGAAATTGATTGGAAGAGCATGAATTGGTTGTTTACCAAACATACTTTGGATTTTTAGGCATATCTTGAGCTATAAAGCTCCGAATAAGATGACTATTGTTTCAAAGTAAACTAGATACATTGAGTGGTTATTCGGGCGTTTGATTGGTTTGGGCTCGCCCTTGTGGTTTAAGATGTTATGAGAATGATGACTAAAGAGGGGTCATTGAAATAACCCTATAAGAAGACCCGCTCACGCTTTATGACTCCGGAATGATCGTTGGACTTTATGATTCAAGAGTTGAGTTCTGAAAACGGTGCCCAACAGTTGTAGTATCAAGGTATAAAGATGAACCGATGATGGTTAAGGGAATTCTATTGGATTAAGCTCACCTTTCATGACTCTGAACGTTGGGCTCCGAAAACGGGGTGCCCAACAAGTTCTTTTGTGCTACTAATGAAAGCATATGTAAAGAATTTTCTAAGTGTATGAATAGAAAATTCGAGATGGACATGATGGGAGAGCTTAACTTATTTCGTGGAATTCATATGAAGCAAATAAAAGAGTGCATTTTCATTAGTTAAGCCAAGTACTCAAAGGCTTTAGAATAAATCAAATCAAGTCATCGGGGACACCTGTAAGTATTACAACTAAATTGAATAAGAAAGAAGGACAAGTTGATTGATGTAAAACTATATTGAGGTATGATTGGTAGCTTACCTTATCTTACCTCAAGTAGGCCTAACAATATGTTCAGTGTTTGTTTATATGCTAGATTTCAATTAAATCCAAAAAGAGTTTCACCTTTTAACTGTTAAGTGTATACTTAAATACCTATGTGGTACCATGTCATTGAGACTTTGGCATCCTAACTAGACAAATTTTGATTTGGTTGGATATTCAAATATGGGTTATGTCAATAGTCTTTTAGATAGAAAGAGTACATCCGATATTTGTCAATTTTTAGGCAATGCATTAGTGTTATAGTTTAGTAAGAAATAAAGTTTAGTTTCCTTATCAACCGCGAAATTCAAATATGTAGCTGTTAGTAATTGTTATATATAAATTAAATATCATTTTCATTAGAGATCATACGCCAATGATGATATTGAGTTAGAATATATTGATAAATTACATTCGTCAACATATTTATTAACCAATGAGTTAGAATAGATTTTACATAAGTATGATAGAACTAACTATGATTGATGAGGATTTCATTTGATGAGGATTTTCGTAGGTGCTTAAATTTGATTTGGTTGTTGTTTATTTGAATTATCATGTGCTTTATTATTTTAATAATATTTTGATAGACTTTTGGATAATTGACTCTTTTTGATGTTTTCAAAAAGGGAGAGATAAAGTTAGTGATATTAGATTTACGGTAAGTGATTAATTTCAATATTATCTTGGTAATATTTATACAAAAGTTAAGTATATTAAATTGAAAGTTTTTTTGTGATGTATTAATTTAAAGAAAGCTAACTATTCACATTGTCTTAGAATAATTTACTATATGTATTTAATTTTATCATTGTTTATCTAATATTAGGAAATATTTTGTCATCATAAGAAAGGAGACTTTGTTGAACTAAGAGAAGTTACAATATGTTTTTTAATGATAACAAAATATAAGTTATTCAAATGGAAAATAGAATCAAGATCAAGAAAGAATAATGCAACAAAGTTATAAATGAATATATAATATTTATTTTACTACCTACTTGGTCACTTTGATATTTTAGAGACTTAATATGCATAAACATATTATTATTTTAACTCGTTGTGTGGGTCTTTTCAATCATTAAGAGGAACTAAAGTTTTGATTAAAAAAATTCTTTTAATCTTTAAAACATACTTTGGAGAACATTCACAGAAGTGTTTAAGTCAATTTTGCATTAAAAAAATTAAGTTTGAGCATTTAAAATGTTTGAATCATGATTTTAGATATATTAATTAACTAATATAGGTTAAAGTTATTAAAATTTATATACCCTCATACTAACATTAATTGATACATTGGTCGACTAATGTAATGAGTCATAACGATTGACCAATATTCTAATGACCAATAGTGGTCAACCAATACATAACAGCTAGTTCTTATTGCTCACGGCTATGACCTCCAAACCTCGTAAACGCATGATTTTTTATTGGTTTAGACATGGAAAAAAAATATTTGAGTGTCTCATGCACACATTTCAAAAAAATTTCCAAAGCATCTTATTGCTACATTTTTGAAGTGAGTGAGCCTTTAAGGTAATTAAAGTGATCAAGTGAGGTCTTTCAAGTTGTGAATTCTTTTGTGAGTTAAGTTATTCTCCATCTTAGAGAAAGATTATAAGAAGAGTTACTCTTTGCCCGTAAAAAACAAGATCATGATAAGAAGGTTCCTTTTTGATTTGTTCTAAGAAGAAACTTAACACAAATTCCATCAAGTATATTAGAGATAGAAGTAGGTAAGAGTTGTTTGTCGAACTACTATAAATTTATTCGACTTTCTTTTTTATACTGTTTAAATAATTGTTTGATTATATTATTGATTTATATTAAACTATTTTTTATCAAATATTGATTTTTGTCCAATTGCATTTGTTAGATAAAATATACGTGTTTAAATTATTAATACTCAATTTACTCTCTCGAGTATAAACCAACAATTTTACATGATATAAAAGACTAGACATTTCCTCTAATTTCACCACTATTTCGCTTTTAATCTATTTAACAAATTTATTGAGATAGAATTGTACTAGACAAGCATAACTCATAATTTCATCGAATGTGATTTTTTATTTTTTATTTTATATAACCAGAGGCAGCACCCTAAATGGGATAGATGGCCTATTTTATTAAAAAGAAAAACAAGTGCAAAACAGATAGGCATGAACCTAAAACAAATGGAGTTGACATTACCGAATAATCTAACACTAGATGCCAACTATCAAAGGCGTGATAATTGAAAGAAATTACAAAAGTCAATATCGCAAATATCTATTACACTTACACAGTTCTTACTCTTAATGAAGGCAAACTTGACCTATCTAAAGTCAATATATCTCTCAAGGGATGAGACATCAATGATTGAGTATTGTAGATGGTCAAATTCTCCAACAACCATTCCAAGTTTGCTAAGAAATTTATTGCTTGATTTGCCTCTATATAACAATGCAAAAAATCATTCACAAAAGAAAACCTCAACATCTCAACGAACCAATCCGCCAGTTTCTATGGAATCTGAACTTTACCGAGAAAAATGTCAACCAAAATTCTAAAGTCCAACTCAACTGTTACTTGAGAATTAGATAATAATTCAACACAAAGTTTCAATCCTTACAAAAGAGATCGTGTTTCTACTTTTAGGCTGGTAATATGTTGCATAAATAAAGCAAATTCCAATACACACCTTCCCAACTTACCTCAACCAATCTCACCACCTTCACCTAGTCTTGGGTTTCCTCTTAACGAGTGTGATTTACTTGTATATTTCTATACGATG
The DNA here is from genome assembly GCA_024520975.1 of Erythroxylum areolatum. Taxonomy (NCBI): domain Eukaryota; kingdom Viridiplantae; phylum Streptophyta; class Magnoliopsida; order Malpighiales; family Erythroxylaceae; genus Erythroxylum; species Erythroxylum areolatum. The sequence continues at coordinate 23,704,654 of JANIJH010000004.1, forward strand.
TCGAACCACCAGTATATGAAATGAATTATCTACAAACTTGTATTATATATTGCAAAACCCTGATTGGTTTACTTGCTCTCGTCCTGTACTAGACGCAACATAGGTTGAGAAACAGCTCCTTTTTTAATCGAAAAGGTAAGCAGCAATTTGCTAAGGAAAAGCAGTTACAGTATAAAATGTTAGGAAAAACAAGTATAATTTGTGAACTCTACCAAACTACAAAGATCTGTCCATGAAAATGTTCCTAAAGACAGCAATAACATAAATCTGACAGCAGTATTTGAAAGGGTATTTTCCAAGCAAGATAGATGTACTTGTGCTTGTCGCCAAAGGGAACATGCGAGAGAATTATGTATACCTATGAATCCCAACCAGAGTGGAACTTGCTCAAGAATCAATATATTGCCAACGTCTGTAATTTCGGTAACAACAAGCATATGCCAACCCTCTCCACATATCATGCTATACCCACAGAAAGAATAATTACTAAATAAATCATTGAAAGCTCAAAAAAGATCCTCCTGCCATCCATGCAGGCTCAGGTAACTAAACATGATGAATAACCAAATGACGTTTGATGTTCTTCCAAACAAACAGTTCCATTTTTCTGCCATATTTTTGGAGGAACGTCAGTTTACAATACATCCAATGTACTAAACCTCTGCATCTAAATAGCTGCAAAAGGCCTCCCCAAATCGTTTATCAGTTGCGATCAAAGTGGACAACTGAATTGAGAAAAAGTGCATCTGCTGTAAGTTTTTTTCACTTACAAATCTACTATTTTTCGCCAAGCATTGAGTTCAAGGTATTTAAAACAGCTCCTCTGAATTAAATTTGTTCCATGCTTCCTATTTTCACAGAAGATGACTTTGCATGAGCAGAACAAATGTGACCCAACCAACTGTAAAACTAGTGTTAAGGATAACAAGATAAGATTCCAAAGCTACGTTCCTTTATCGTTACAATTAAAACGGAGAAATACCTTAAGCAAGTCAAACACTTTCTCAGCAATATATTTTTGCTGAATATTGGCACCCTTTTGTTGGACTTTGTCCGGGTGTATGCACAAAGTTGCCTTCCTATAAACCTTCTTAACTGCAGCAGCTGTAATCAAATCGGTCAAAGAAACAGGCTGCCAACCACATTCAGGCCAGAGCACCTGTTCATTGTATAGAAAAATATTAGCTTTGAGTATAACTATTACATTTTCGTTGGAAACACTTGAAAGAGCAATTTACAATGCCTAACTAATACAAAGACTATCCACACAACCAAATGAAATAAGAAATACTGCACAAGATGTCTTATATGCCATTATGTAGAGGTTCACATAGTCCAGTATTTCATATGAATTTACATATATGCATTTGGGTGGAAAACAAGTACAAAGGATCACATCTACTATGCAAATCAAGAACTTGAAGGTTGGTTCCCCAAACCCTTGCAGCAAGATTTATATTCAGATTTTAGCATCCGACAAGATCAGCATTTCTAGAAGCAAAATACTTGTACCATATGAGAAAACGGTAACTTATAATTGTAGCCAATTGCAGAGTTAAAGCCCTTTAAACAAAGGCTATGCAGGTTATATCTAACTTAGGAGAGATGGATACACACATATTGCATTGTTGATAGTAAAGCACGTAAATTCCCTTCTTTCCCTGCTGCCCATCGCTTTATCTCAACATCTAATGTTTCAGCAATCATCTGAGATGCAAAATAAACCGATATCAGATCAATTGAATCTGGAAAGAATCACTACCACAAAGTGAAATATCATTAATGGAGTTACAAGCCAGATAAAACACAACATAAAGATCTCCTCAAGTATTTGAATGTCTGTGAGGTAAAATATATTGGGCTTCGATCAACTATAAATTGTTTCCAAATTCTTAGTTACTGACATGACGTCAATACTTCAGAACAACAATAATACATCTTGAGAACAGTTATGCTTTGATGCTTTCATCAGTATAACCAAGAACCTCGAAAAACCAGCTACAGCTAAAAATGATCATTTCTGTATTAGATGAAGATAACTAGAACTGAGTTTATCAATTTCATAGTGAAATGTGATACAGATTCCTAAAACAAAGAGCCCAATATACTAAGCTTACATGTCTTTCTGATTGTTCCCTCTGAGCTTGAAGATCACGTTCATTCTTTTCAGCTAATGCCTTTGCCTGAACAGACAAACTCAAGAAATTAAAACCAATGAAACTAGCATGTAAGTGCTTAACATTAAGCATATGGCATGAAATAACTCTTGAGGAATACTATGAAGTCATAATAAAACAACAAACTACATACCGCTCGCTCCTGAGTCCTCTGGTGGCGTTCCAACCTTGCTCTACGCCTTTCTTCAGTTTCGCCATCAATCTCTTGGAATTCTCCAGATGATGCAGTGGCTGCAGCAAACAAATTCAGTAAATTCAAACCAACACGATAATTAAAAAATTAAAAACAAATACTGCAATCCAAACTTCAGCTACCTCCAAAAATTGAAGATAAATCATCAATAATATTGGCAGTTGAAGATGCTTTTCGCATGTTAGCTGCAGTTCCAACAGACGTCCTTTTAGGTACTTCAGGGCCTCCCTTGCTCTGGCTATCAAAGAAAGGATCCTGCATTAAAAGTTGAGAAAATTAATACACTTCAACTAGAATCAGAAGTTGACGCCAACACAAAATCTTGAAGCAGTTTTCCCTAACCGAAGCACTTGCTCGAGGTCTTGGTGCGCTGCTTGCTCTAGAACTAAAGAATGATTCAAGATCACTGTCATTCTTTTGTTGGTTTTCCCTAGCTGCAGCAGCAGCAGCTCTTTCTACAGCAGCCCGTTCAGATCTAATACGAGCCTCAGCACTAGCAGCTCTCTGCCTTGCTTCTGTATTTGCTCTTTCACGAGCTTCAGCAGCAACCTTTTCTGCTCTTTCTCTTGCCTCAGTGGCAGCTCTTTCACGTGCTTCGGCTTGTGCTCTATGAACTGCAGCCCTTTCTGCTCTCTCTCGAGCTTCAGCAGCAGCTCTTTCAGCTCTTAGACGAGCTTCAGCAGATGCTCTTTCACGTGCCTCTCTAGTGGCCCTTTCCACAGCCTGTCTAGCCTTTTCCCTTTCAATCTCTCTTGCTCGTTCTCTTTCCCTCTCAAGCCTTCTTTGCTCCCTTTCTTTCTCCTCTCTTTCCATTTCATGAGCTTTCTTCCCCTCTTTCTCAAGCCTCCTCTGTTCTCTATGCTCTTCCTCCCTTTCCCTATTTTGCCTCTCACATTCTGCTCTCTCTTGCCTTTCTCTGAATTCTCTCTGTTGAGCATCTTGCATGTCTCTCTCAAGTTGAATTGCTTCTTTATTTCTACCAGCCTTCAGATCTGTCTCCCTCATTTGCCTGAATTTAACTTGAGCTTTATCCATAGCCTCCTTCATTGCAGCAGCAGATGAAGCAGAGGAATTGCTGTCAACATCTTCCCCAGAAAGAGTATCAGGATGTTCATTATTGTTGTTTCGGATCCTGCCAGTGGCAAAATCTTCAAGTTCATCAATTTGAGGGGCCACCGAGCTTCTTCCTGTAGGGCTTTGAGCATATAGACTGGAATTTGAGGAAAAACCATTATCATCAACTTTTTTCCTCAAGTTTGCAGAAGAAAAGGAACTTGTTTCTGATTTTGAAACCCGAGGTGGCCATGGAGGTGGGGGTCTTGAAGGAGGTGGAGCAATAGTGGGTTGAGTAAAAAGTGTAATTTCAGCTAGAGTAAGCCACACATCATCTGATGATTCTGATACCTCTTCTGGTCTAGGAGATGTAATTGTCTCATTATAACTGGCATTCACATATGAAGGATGCGATACAGTTTGACTAGTAGATTTACGAAAAGAATAAGAAGTAGACATATCAAATACAGATTCATGATGTTCTTGGAGATCTTCTGTTGACTTCTTGAATGACTTTCCCTCCGCATTCTCCACAGGGTTTACAACTGGTTCCTTACTCCTAGTAGAATAAGTACTTCCTATTCTTTGTTCACTCCTTAGAGGGCTCCTATCCTTTCCTCTCCTAGTGTTCTCAGGTGAAATTGGAGGCACATATTTTCCAAGATTATCAAGGGGGTCTATCTCGTCAAATACCCCCCTCTTATTAGATGAATTGTCAACAGAACTACTGAATCTGTTAATTTCTTCCAGCAGATCAGTTAAAAACCCCGAAGAAGAAGCTGAAGGCGTAGAAGTAGATTCTAATACTACAAAGGGGTCTTCCATTACAGTGGTTGCTGTCTTGGCTGAATTAGAACATGGCTTTTGGGACTGAGTAGGATCAGAACGTAATCTGTGGAGAGTAATGACTCACTTATAAAAACCAATAATTGAACAAACAAGAAACAATTCCAAGCATCTAAAAACATGGTGGGGGAAAAAGTATCCTAAAATCAACCCCAAGCATGGTTGAAGAAGCAAAATAATTCTCTTGGTCTGGTTTGCCAGTCCAAACCTGTAGCTTGAATGAGAAAAAATCCTTCACAAGTAAACCAAAATTTAAATAAAATGTTTGTAGTTTTAGCAGAAGTTACAGGGGCATCTAGAAGCAAGACATAAGCTGCAAAAAGTTAGTAGTTAAAACAAAATCCACAGAAAGCCTTTCAATACTCCAAGTGAGATCCTGCATTAACCACCAAATGACATGCAACTAACTTTTTTTTTTTGAAAAATGACATGCAACTAACTTTACTCCATCTTGCCATGTTAAAAATAACATTCAGTTAGGTGTATGATCATTATTAGGGCTTCAATTAGCAACAATTCAACAGGTAAGTAGCAAAACAAAAAGTCAAGATTGTTGTAACTTTGTAACTAATTAGCAAAACATAATTCAATACTAGTAGCGACTGCAGTTCAATAACATAATAAACTTCTATTTTTCTATTGTAGTCTTCAATTTTAATTTTCTATTTTAAGTTTCTATTTTTCTTTCAAATAAAAACAAAAACCTGTTTAGCTGTTAATATTAATATAGCTATATTTTTATCAATGATAATTATTTCATATTAGATAAATTTTAAAAATAAATTATTTTTAATTAAATAAATTTATTTTAATCTCTTATATAAATTTTATTCACAAAAATTATTAATAAAATTATTTTATTTTATTAAAATAAATAATTTAAAATTAAACTTTTTATTTAATAATTAATATTTATTTTAAATAAATTTTCATTATTAAATCAAATGTTATTTAAATTTTATATATTTTGAAGATATTTTAAATTTAATTATATTTATTAATAATTATTAAATTTAATTTAATTACAAAAATTAAATAAAATTATTAAGTAAAATTAAATAATTCATAATTCTTATTAACAATTAATCTAATTAATTAAATATATAATATTAAATTAAATTATTATTAATTCTTATTAAAAATTAATATATTAAATAATTAATAATATACATTTAGTTAATAGTAAATCAAATAATGAAAAAATAAATAGAAAACAAAAATCACTTTTTATAGTTTTCATAATTTTTGAAAGCAGGAACCAAAATTAAAAACAGAAACTAAAAATTCAAACAAGCAAATTTTTTTTACTGAAATTGAAAATAAAAACAAAAAATTCAAAAATAAAAACGAGAAAAACAAGCCCTGAATTTCCATAACAATAACATCAAGATAAACAGTACACCACTTGGAGTCAAATTCTGAAAAGACGGTGTCGCTACTATTTGTGTGACTATAGTTCGCTAATTCTTTTCACCATCAAATTTAGGTTTCCAGTGCAGCCCCAATGAAGAAATAAAACCATACAAACTAAATATGACTTAAAGATGAGGAAGCAATTTTACAACCAACATCTGTTACCGAATTTACATTTATAGCTTGAAGCACAACTTCTTAAGGCCTACGTTAGTAGAGTGAAATTTAATTAATGGTACTGTTAATCACAATTAATAAAGAAATCCAAGACTTGGATCAATAGATCAATCAAAATCCTTAGACCACTATAACACGACACCTGTAGACACCTAAATTGATCCATCCCTCCAATATTTAGGCAAGTGAGTATAGCACGGCATATGATCAAGAGTTACCAATTTAGACAATATTAATGTGAATTTCAAGGGTAAGGAATCGAAAATCCAACTCAAAATAAAACAAAAATGAACTATTGAGCTGGTCAACAGTATAATGGTAGACAAAGTCACAATCTAACATCATGCAAGAAAAGGACAAATGAGTAATCATACAATTTAGTTGACTGCTCCGTTTGATCAAATATACTTCTTTCATAAAACTTTCCCTGTTCGAAGATGTATAAAATTTCAAATCAGGTCACTCAGAAAAAGAAAAGGATAAAATAATAATCTAAATCCTTTAACTAGACAACATTTTGGCAAGCAATGTCTAGATGCAATGTCAATGATAGCAACTTTAGTTACTGATCTAACGGGATCAACTTCTGAATTTCAACTCAAGATAACTGATAAAGTCACTGATTCTGCAATTATTTATACCTGCTTAAATTACTGGCACCAAAGACAGAAACAAAATCATCGAAACCATGTGAATCCTTATGTACTCTGGCACTCCCTCTCTTTGCTCCTGTATCCTTTTTACCTAAATTCACTATCAAATCATCAAAAGGCGATGAGCTGTTTAGCGACTTATGCTTAGGCGAAGAAGCTGTCCCGATTGAAGCAAACACATCGTCATACTTCGCCGACGAAGTCCCACCAGATGACGCGTTTTTAATCCCTGGCACTCCGCCAAAAATATCGTCATCGTAGACCGGCTTATCAATAACCGGCAACGAAGACGACTTGGCATTCTGATCCTTGAAAATAGAGTCGTAATCAAACGCCGGAATCGAAGAAGACGTGGTGGTCGCAGTTCCGCTCCTAATTCTGGCAGCACCGCGCGATTCAGAGTACTTGGGAGGACCACCGAAGACGTCGTCGAAGAGGAAATCATCACCGGCGGCGGCGCCGGCACGGTTGTGATCATCGAAGACGGGATTGGAGGACGATCGGCGGGTGGATCCGAAGCTGCCGGACGAGAAGGAAGCACTGTTAGAGGGGCCTCCGCGCTGCGGAGCCATGGGAGTCGACTTGCCTTGAGGCTTGTAACCGAAGTCACTTTGGAGGAGACCTGGAAAATCGTCCATCAATTGATTTTCATATGTTGGGATCTGTCTGTCTCTATTTTCCCTTTGAGGTGGCGGCGAGGGGCGTTTTGGGGAATTTGATTTTCAGATCTAATTGTTTCAAGGGTGTGTTATATAGTAGTAACGAGTTTAAAAACAAAGAGAATAGTAGAGGAACAGGGAGAAGATACAACTGACAAAACTGGAGGGTGAACTTAAGTTATGGATTGGATTGAGTTTTTACATAGAATTGTATTGATTAATATCAGATATTATTTTGGATAAATTTTTAAATTTATGAAATAATTTTTAAAATTTTTAAAATTTACAAAACAGTTCATTAGTATATTATATAATTATACTGTATACTTTACTAGTTTACTATTTACATCAACCATATTTTTAAAAATCTTAATAATAAATAATAATGACAATTAATATGAAATAATAATAATTTTTAAATATTTTACATATAAATAAT
>JANIJH010000004.1:23839753-23856616 GCA_024520975.1 Erythroxylum areolatum
GAATGAAAGAAAAAAAAGTACACAGATTTGGATTAGTTTAGACTGATAGTCTTAAGGTTTCCAACGCGATGCGTTTCCTAAAATATTTGTTCACGGATGTCGAGTAAATTGGTTTCGTTCGATTTGATCCGATGTTTGATTCGCTTATAATTTTGCTTCCGCCTTGTGTTCCTTGATTCGATTTGCTTTCATATCGTATTCGTTTCCGTTCTCCGGTTGGGATCCGGTTTTCGGATCGGGTCCCAACACTGACTACGTCACATCTAGCCCAAATGATGTTAGTTCTTATCCCTAAGGATCATTACTTAATTAGGTATGGCATAGAAGACTATCTTCATGACATTTCCACTCTGGCCAGAGATTCCCGAGTAATGACTCCAATAAAGGGTATCATCTCCTCCTATCAGGATTGGTGAATCCTTTATTGGCTATTCAATTACCTTCTAATACCTCAAATTGTGCCCAATCACCACCCTATGAGCTACCTTTAAGAGGCAACAACAAATGGAGTCAACGTATAGGAATAGTATCCAAGATATCCTTGAGCAACTCAAGTCTAAGGATATTTCCACCATTGCTATGATGAGACTATCATTGACCCTAGAATAGATTATTCGTATGATTTTCTCATGGAAGGTCATCCAATGTACTTACTACTCTTAGTAAGCATCCACATGTTGACCTTAAACAACTCATGCTTACAACTTATGAGATCCACTGCTTGATCTAAATAAGGAGTATAACATGTGCTAGTCTGTATAGATTAATAATGTCCCGTCTCATTAATCCTATGACTAGGGATAATTTAGATACTAACACAATTACACATGATAGGAGTCTCATTATCATGATCTCATCATGATTTCCTTAATGCTATGTAATGTATCGAGGGCTTCATTAATTTGATTTAAGATCACTATCAATTCATAAAGAACATGAATATCAAATTAACGAAAAAACTTTTTTATTAATCAAAAAGATTTGTACAATAAGTGGTAAAGGTGATTGCCTTTAAAGCATTTCTCTAACAATAATTACATTCATTTAAAATGTTAGCCATCATTAGTAACCTTTCATCGGAGTGATTGAATAAGAAAAAATGAGGTATGCTAAAGAAAAAGGAAAAATGGTTAATAAAATCCCTATTGAACTAGCCCTTTTTAAGGAAATTGGATTAAAAATAAAGCTAGTAATCAGTTGAGAGTTGTGATATAGTTGAGTAATTGGGGGCATTCACAAAAAAATGTTTATCTTCGTGTCAAAAGGCTAGAATGACACTCAAACCAAGATAAATAAAAATGTAACCTACTTAAGTAATTACGGGATATTCATGAAAAGGTGTTTGCCTTTGCATCAAATGACTAGGTGATCATTAAAGAAAATCTAAAAAGATGGTGCTTGCAATGAATTTAAACCTAGTGTTCTTTTAAAAAAGAAAGAATTTTCGTGAAAGGATACTTAGTAATAGTTTACCTCTTTAATTGATCAATAATAATGAGAGCATGCTTATAAGTGTCATAGATGCATGAATAGAGTGTCAACAATTTGATTGATATGTGTATTCAAATCAAATTACTTGAACATGAATGGAATAAGTTAGTCTATTGGAACTTTTTGAGTGGATGATGTTTGAGGTTAAGTTAATTTCATGAGATTCGATGCCATTGAACCATTATTGTAATGTTGCATGATTGTTTATTTATATGTTTTTACGTTTTGTTTATTTTATGGTTTTAGTTTTTCTTGGGGAATGTTGCATGATTGTTTGTTTATATGTTTGTATGTTTTATTTATTTTATGGTTTTAGTTTTTCTTGGGAACAAGCAAAGATTTAAGTGTGGGGATGTTTAATAAACAATTAATTGACTATATTTGTATACCTATATTTAGTGTGTTTTGCTTGTTATTTAAGAGTCTTATGGTATTAGTGGTACTTATTCTACTTCTAGTGTGTTTTTAGGTTATAAATTACCTTCATTAACTAAAAGGAGAGGAATTAGAGTGAAATCATAATTTAAAATGGAAGAAATGGAGCAACTTTGGACTTACACTTTCGTGTATTATGATCGTGTAAGTCGCTATAATCATGTGGAACTTCGAAGATTCTATTTATGTCTATATGAACATACACACCTGTGTATATTGACATATACAATAGTATATGTGCCTGTGTAAGCTTCTATGATTGTGTAAAGTCACGATTGAGAGGATTTTGGAGATAAACGATCGCCTACACGATCATATAAGTGACTGTGTATGTTCCTAAAAACTTAATTTTTACTATAAAAAGAATATTATAAAGGCTACAATAAAAGGGAGCATATTCAAAAGTTGGTGGAGACTCTAAAAGAAGAAAGAAAACACCAAAAAAGGGCTGAACATCAAAAATAATAAGATCAAAACTAGAAACATCAAGATCAATTCCAGCTTTTCGGATTTTCCAGACCAAGGCTTCAAGTTGATTTATTCTACTCTCTTTTTCTATTTCATTACCTCATATGTGAAATCTGAATAGTTACGTTTTGAACATGATTATAGATTGTTAAATCTATATTAGTGTTTTATTATTCAATTGTTTTGTATAAATTTTACCTTGTTGGATTCAATATAGTACTACTGTGTGATTTTTTTATACCCATCCTTGATTTGAATTGAGAAATTTGTGTTAAATTGTACAACTACTATTGGTACCTTAATGGACGTACAAATAGTAGGTTAATAGCTAATTGAAGAGGGATTTTAATTGTGAGTTAATTATCCTTATAATTGCTTCAACTCTAATTAAGTAGCTAGGAGTAGTTTTGAGAAATCAAGAGATTGCAACTTAAAATTTATCTATTTTAATTGGGATTACTTGATTAGATGTCAAGAGAGGGTAATCAAAATATTTAGATATCTAGGATTAAACATAGTTGAATTAATAAGGCAAAGGGATGACAATACAAGGATATAATAATCCCTAAGTTTCCACCATTGAGAAACTTCAATTTTATTGTTATCTTTTATTTGTTCAGTTATCAAGTTTGTTAGTTTACTTTATTTTTCAATCAATTCAATCTTTTGTTACCTTACAAAAAGTGTGCTTCAAATTTTTAGGTGACTATATTTAATCCTTATGGGAACGATATCTTTTATACTATGAGTTATGATTTACATACTTGCATTATGAAAGTTTTCTATATAAAACTATTAACAATGCTTTAATTGAATCTTTTAACTTAGGCTGAACACCAAAATTATGGAATTTTAAACTTAGACAAACTTAGGTATTTTTTATCAAAATTAATCTTTTGTTTCACCCCTTAAATATTCAATAGCATCCTCTATTGAGAAAGTTTGTCAATTATGATCAAATTCAATTTTTAAAGTTAACTTAATGTATGAAATTTGATAGCATGTGTTTTTAATTAATTGATTTCTTGTACTTCATAGGATATGCTTGCATAAATTTATGTTATCTTTATATATGGACAGTTCTTTAATTTTGAATATCTCTTTTTATTGATATTAAATTATGCTCCTCATATTGAATTATGTTTTATGCATGAAGCTAGGGGGAGCTATTCATTATCTTAATATTTGTTTATATGTTTAATTTTATTACTGTTCTCTAATATCACAAATATTTTGGCGTCATCAAAAGGGGGAGATTGTTGAACCAAAGGAGATTCCAATTGATGTTTTGAAGATAACAAAACATTATTACTACTAATGTCTTTATTGTTTTGATGAAAAGAACTATTAGAGCAAAATGAAGCCTTAAACTTATGAAGATAGTGTATAAAGTTGAACAAGAGAATTTGAAGTTTACAACCAAAGAAATGAAAATCAAAACAAGAAGAAAAGAAGACCAAGGCTCATCAAGTTCACCTCATATTTTGTAATATTATTTGTAAGCTTAATTTTCTAATTTGATGATCCAAAACGCTCAGCATGCAAAATCATTAATTCTTCATTCCATGAGTCTTTACATTCAGTAAGAGGTATTAAGCTTTTTATTTTAATATAAAAGCCTCTTGTTCTTTCATATAATCTTTGGTAAACATTTTAGGAAGTTTTTTAAAATCATATTTGGAATAAACAAATTGGTTTTGAGCATTTAAAGATGTTAAAATCATGTTTTTAATGTGATTGGTCAACTCATATGCGTTAGTGGTTGACCAATATAGGCTAAATTTGTTAAATTTGATGTATTATGAGTTGTAGTAAAATTTTTTGATGTATTAGTCAACCAACGTGCTATATTGGTTGACCAATATATGTACTGGTTGACCTGTGTCTAATAACTAGTGAATCTGATGCTATAAATGTATATAGGTCAACTAGTGAAATCTATATAGATGTTATAACAACTAGCTATTAGCTCCAACAATCAGTTTGGGTCCCACAACACTGTAAATATTTTTTTATTCATATTTTTAGCATTAAGAAGTTTTGGATTTTTTATACACACATTTTTAAGAGTTTTACAATCATTAAGTCATTTTATTTGGGTTAATTCAAAAAGCCTAAAGTTTCGTCAATTTTTCAATTGTTAGCTTGAAATTTAAAAAGTAGCAATAAAATGCCTAAACTTTTATTGTTTTCAATTCTAGCTTAAACGACAAAAAGTGACAATAAAATGCTCAAACATTCAAAATTTCCAATTTTAGCCTAACATTATCTATTGTTCTCGTGATGCCCTCAACCCTTTGCTTTCTGTTTGTTCTTCTGATTCCCCATACTACTCTCGCATTACAGCGTACAAGAAGCTCTTCATTTTTTGTTTGTTCTCCTGATGCCCATAATGTGAGGGCATCGAGGCTATATAATATGAAAATCGAAGGGTAAGGGTATCGAAAGAACATATTGAAAATGAAGGAAAAAACTGAAATAAAAGCGTAAGGTCATTAGGGTTGTGTAATATGATTTAGATCATTTTTAAATAAAAACGTTATTTTAATTATGTAATTAAACGACGTCATTTTATTAATCTTTATTTTTATGTTAACTTTGGCTGACGTGTGATAATAAATTTTTGATGGGGGATAATTTTAACAACCTCAACACAAGCTTAATCCAAATACAAAGGAAGTCATAAAGGAAGAGGTAATTAAGCTACTTTTTTTTGGAGTAATTTGCCCTATTTCTAATAGTGCTTTAGTGAACCCTAAATAGGTTGTACTAAAGAAAGGAGGGATGACAGTGGTGCTTAATGAGAGGGACAAGTTGATATGCACAAGAACCATCATCGAGTGGAAAGTGTGTATAAATTATAAGAAGTTAATGACTCTACTTGGAAGGATCATTTTCCTTTTCCTTTCATTAATTAGATGCTAGAGTGGTTAACTAGCCACATGTATTACTATTTCCTAGATGGCTTGTCAGGCTATTTTCAAATCCCTATAGTCGAGGAGGATCAGGAGAAAATGATATTCACTTATCTATATAATACATTCTCTTATTAGAGAATGGCTTTTGGATTATGTAATACACTTGATATATTTTAGAGGTACATGATGGAAATCTTTAATAACCTAGTCGGGGATATCATGGAGGTATTTATGGATGATTTTTTAGTTTCTAGGGATTCTTTCGATTTATACCTCTAAAATTTATGAAAACTACTCATACATTGTAAGGAAACTAATATGGTGCTAAACTGTAAAAAATGTCATTTTATGGTAGAAGAGGTTATAATTTTAGGCCATAAAATCTCATATGGAGGGAAGGGGATAGAGTAAAAGTGGAGTTTTACTTTTACTTTATTTAAGGCCATTAGGAGTTTCCTAGAACATGCATGTTTCTATAAAATCTTTATTAAGGACTTCTAAAATTGCTAGGCCATTAACGAAGTTACTTCAGAAGGATGTGTCTTTTAGTTTCACTCAAGAATATTCAGAAGAATTTACTCTTTTAGAGAAAAGTTAACTAATTCCACAATTATGCTTGCCCCAGATTGGACTCTTTTTTTAAAAACTAATATGTGGTGCAACTAATTTTGTAGCAGTCCAGTTTTATATAGAACAGAGACAAGCATTTTCAGCCCATCTACTATGCTAGCAGGACTTGGATAGATGTTTAAGAAAACTATATAACTACAGAAAAGGAACTAGTTATGTGGTTTTTACATTTGATAAATTTAGATCCTATATGATACTTTATAAAGTCATTGTTTACATTAATCACTCTACATTAAAATATTTGTTAAATAAGCCAAATGTGAAGCTAAGATTAATTAAGTGTATTTTTTATTACAAGAATTTGATTTGGAGATCAAGGATAAAAAGGAGGTTGAAAATCTAGTTAGAGATCATCTATCAATTTTAGAAAATCCAAATTTAGAGAAGCTCGGAGAAAACGAGATTAATGATGCATTCCCTGAATAGTGCTTATACAATCTCGAATAGGTTAGTAAACCTAAACTTCTATGGTTTTCTAATATTTCTAAGTATCTGGCTACTAGGATTCTTCCTAAGGGCATTTCTCATCAGCGAAATAAGAAATCCTTCTCTAATTTGAAAACTTACCTTAGGAAAGACACTTTTTTTAAAAGATTTTGTACAGATTAAATAGTTTAAAGATGCACTTCTAAAAGCAAAGGATGGAAGATTTTGGAGCATTGTCATGCCAATCTAATTGGAGGACATTATCATGTAAATATAATGAATGACAAGGTTCTTCAATAAGGTTTCTGGTGGCATACATTATTTAGACGAAGCCAAAGGTATGTTCAAATTTGTGATAAGTTCCAACAAACAGGGAACATTTTCACCGAGATGAAATGCCTAAAATTTTATTTTGGTTTATGAAGTATTTCGTATTTAAGGCATTGATTTTATAGGTCCATTTCTAATTTCTAGTAGAAATAAATACACCCTAGTAGCTATAAATTATGTTTCTAACTAGGTTAAGGCTCAGGCTTTACCTCCCAATGATGCTAGTAAAGTTTCTTAAAGGGTTGTTTTCTTGATTCGGCACACTAAGAGCTATTATTAGTGATAATGGTACTCAGTTTTTTTAATGTACAATTTGAAAAAGTTATTAGGAAATATGGAGTTACACATAGAGTTGCAACTCCCTATCACCTTCAAACTATTGGCTAATTGGAATAGCTAATAGAGAACTTAAATAGATACTAGAAAAGATGGCAGAGCATCATAGAAAATATTGTTATAATAAGTTAGTTGATGCTCTATAGTCTTATAGAACTAAATTTAAGACACTTCTAAGCACAAAACTTATAGGTTAGTGTATGGAAAAGTTTGTCACATACCTATTGAGCTTGAACATAAACCATATTGGGAAATCAAGTTAATTAATTTTAATCTTAATCTTACGTTTAGGAAAATGAAATTTGAAGGGAATAAGCTCGAAGAATGGCATATGATGGGTTATGAAAACTCAAAGCTAAAGGTATCATGTTATGAGGATTAAGCAAACTAAGCAATTTAAAGAAAGATATCAATTCCTCTTATACAACTTTCAACTTAGTTTAGGCAAGTTGAAGTCTAGATGATCTGGACCCTTTGTAGTGAAGAGATATTTTTTTTCATATGGCATTATATAAGTAACTCATTAGGGAAAGGGTATGTTTAAAGTAAATTGGCATCAATTGAAGCAGTACCTTAGAGGGGATTTTGACAAGCATATTATAGAGGAATTTAGTCTCCTCAGTCAAGATGGAGTAAGTTGAAGGGGGAATGTCAAGCTAATAACATTCAATGATCATTTCTTAGGAGCAACTCAAGATTTTTAATTTGGTAATTTCGTTTTTCAGTTATTTTTATTCTAGGATTTTAGGTTTTACTTTTCATAATTTAACTTATATCTATGTTAATTTATTGGTTTGGTATTAGATTTTCACTTGGTTTATGATTATATGGGTGCCATTTTATTCTTTTATGTTATGGGTATATGTGTTTATTTACAAGTATGAAAATATGTGAAAAACTGGCTAAATCCAAAAGTTACATAGAGTAAAATGCTATGTTGAGTTACATGCTCATATTGATCAAAGACATGACTATGTTCCACCTAGAGTAGAAGTGTTAAAATGTTATAATAAGAAACACGATCTTTAACATTCTTGTTAGTGACTGTGTTAGAGAGCATGGGTGAGTAACCTACACACCCATATACATGCCTATGTTTCCAAAACTAGGTAAGCATTTAAGAAATAGTAAGAAACAAGGCCACAAATACACCTATATCGGTGACCGTGTTGACTTATATTTCTTTTGTTCCTTATTTTTCCAAAAAGTTATAGAACGGTATATGGTCTGTAACACTAGAATTGCTCTAAACTCCATCAGAAATGAACTTGAAGGTATCCAAGCACAAATTGGTATCACCCTAAATGATCCCCAACTCTTAAATAAAGAAAAATAGTTACTTTCCAAATTTATGTAAGTTGTCAACAATCATGCAGCAAAGGGCTAAGGTTAATTGGATGAAAGATGGTGACAATTGTATAAAATTCTTTTTCAACACCATTATTACAAGGAAAAACCACAACATAATTTTGTTCTATCACTTCCAAAGATGGTTTAGTGTTGCAAAATCACTAGGACACCTAACAAGAAGTAGTGAGGCACTTTGATTCTCTTCTTGGCACTCCTAGTCTATCTTATGTTACCTACTCTGAGCTTTACAAACTTATCTTGAAGAAAGTTTCCAATATGGACTTGGATTCATTAAATACACCTTGAGTTATTAAAAGTTGCTGAGAGTTAAAATAAGTCCTATCTTAGCTAGATTTACAATCTCTTATGTGAACCTACAAACCTACAAAAGGGTGATGAATCATACTAATCATGATAAATAAATAAGATTCATTCACTTATAAGATATGTATTAGTTAGCTGGCCTTAACAAATCATCTTATTAGCTTGGCGAGTTTTCAAAATGAAGTTAGATACCTTAGTCTCCCCTCGTTACCATTAGAGTAACTTATTGGCATTATATGCCCCAAATTTAACAAATAGAAATCAGCTTGATTCTAGTGCGACTAAAAGCATATCTCATATTAGAAGGCTTCACAATCACACCACACCGCTCCCAAACCGAAAACGACATTATTCAATGTTTTTTTGTCTTCTAAGGATGGTAATAGGTCAGATCGAGCTCGAGTCAATCCATACAATTTTGAGCCCGAGCTCGACCTGTTTAATTCAACATTTTAACTTTTTTTTTTGTTCAAAAACACTATCGTTTTTGGCAAAATAATGTTTTGTCCACGTTTGTCGACCCAAGCCGAATATAATACCCGAGGTCCAATCAATCTAAACCTGCCTTGTTAACTTCGGGCTTGGCGAAAGGCCAATTGCCAATCCTACTCTCTTCGAGGTAGAAAAGAGTAGGACTAGAATGAGGCATTTCATTAGAACAACATACACGTGGCTGAGATCAGATGTGAGATCCAACAAAAGGCACAAACACCGTCACCCACCAGGACCGTCGTCATATTCCAACGGCCAATTTGATCTTTTGGACTAGTTTTTGGTCGAGGTGATGGCAGTGGTGGGGAATATGCTTTCGTCTCCCACAGCAACATCACTTAAACGCCCACATGTTAACCTCCTCGATGCCCTCCCTGAGAGGCCACTATCCAATATTCATTAATTCTTCAAGGGTAACAATAGCAAATTAGTAATACAACTTCACTTCCGAAAAAGGGACATCGAAAATAATAACAGGAATCTTTGTGGTATTGTCACTGATACCATGATGAGTTGTCTCCAAGTTAACAAACACATTATAGGGCATGGGGACATGTCCAGATAGGAGAGGGCCCATTTTTTTCTAATAAAGACAAAAGTGTACAAATAATGAAAGACGAAGACATGCAATTGAGCTTTGGTATCTCTCCACTTATTTATTATACATTTAAAAATAAAGAAATCTTCATTCCTAAAAACCTATGTGCTTTTTGCCTGTGCCAACGTACCAAATTAAGTCGTTTCAATCCAATGGACCAATTAAACTCGCTATTAGAAATCACTTTACATGCAAATATAGGAATAAGAACATTACACATAGAAATAAGGGCAAACATAGCCTGGCAGGGTAAAAAATTTTGAACCTTTTTATTGGTGAAAATGGATAAGAAATGATAAACAAGAGTATCTTCTAGTTGACAACATATTCATCCTTCTTCCACTAACCCAGTTTAAGTACCCACCAGGCACCGTTCCAATCCCCCTCATCGCTTCCATTGTTTCTGCATATATCACAATATATAAATGTACAAGATCCTCTTCTACCAGCCTCCTAGCCTCTCTCTGTTTCATTCTCAAGGAGACAACTTAACCAATGGCACATACCTCAGATACCTCCCTCTTTTCTGTTTCTTTCTGGATAGTAGAGATACAAGAACAGACTGGCCTACAAGAAAACGGGGAAAAAAAAAAGAAAAGAAAAAGTTCCAAAACGAAAATTAAAAAAAAATATTTGGAAGAGATGGAAGGACAGAAACACGGAACCACAAAGCAACGAGGAATGAATGAATAAACTAAACTGGAAATGGAGAACTAAGGTATCTTCTCTGGGTTCCTCTGGCAATGGCTGCTAATGGAATTATTATCTTGCTCTGGGCTTATGTCACAGGTACCTAGTAATCCTTGCAGGGCGGAAGGACTGAAAATTTTTTTCTTAAGAAATTGTATTGACCAAAGAAACTGCAAAAATAAAGGGACGCTAGTACTACAGAGTACAGTCATAAGTCCTACAAGCTGTAATGCTTCACCGAGTGTTCCAACATTTCTCGACTAGGGCAGACAATCTCCTTCACTCGGCAACCATTTTTGTATATCTTAAATGTTGGAACAATCCTCACGTTCTGAAAATTTGCAATTACTGGGTTCTCATCAACATCCACCTATCAAACAAAAGTGTTAGTCAAGGACAACGGTGTTTCATTTGTCAACACAATAGGGGACAGATTGGAAATTAAAAGATATTTTCAGTATAAACTTAACTAGCACAACACTGACCTTCAGAAAGTTTATTGATGGATAGCGACCACATAGTGTGTCCACAAAGGGAGATATTTGATTGCAGTGCAGGTTAGAGGATGACTTGAAGTGAACAACTGAAACGCCTGCAACAGAAATAGCTCATTAATCAAAGTGCAAATATTAGAAAAAACAATCATAAAAGGAATAAAGTTTGACGTTAAGAATGCAAATAGAAGGCTTACCGGGTGAAGATAATGCAGCTCTGAACTGCTCAATTCCCGAAACTTCCTCCACTTCACCACCAAACTTCAGATTGTACACTTGCTCGCCACGAGACTTTTTCAGGGAAACTTGACAATGAAAAAGGGATTCAGCAACATCATTGTCATCTGGAAGCTCCCTCCTCAAAATTTCATAATCTCTTACAGCATCAGCCCATCTGTCAAGCTGTAACAATGTAATTTACATGCTTGAGCAGATTATGAATGCGCAAATACGAGAGTAGAGTATCTTATTAGCTATTACCTTAGAGTTTGAGGCAGCTCTTCGAAGAAGGGCTTTTACATAATTAGGCTGGATTCGTAATGCTTGGTTGCAGTCATCCAGAGATCTCTCCCAGAGTCCAAGTTTAAACCAACACGCTGCTCTGTTACAATAGAGAACAGAATTTGAAGGGTCAAGCCTGAGGCCTTCCCCATATGCTGAGCAGGCTTCTGTAAATCTTTCAGATTTGAAGAGATCATTGCCTCGAATACGAGCTCTTGCCACCAACCTGACATTATTAAGCAGCACAGCTACTTCGACATTTACTGGATCAATCTGTCCAGCTTTTTCAGCAGCAGTGACTGCATTTTCAAACCTGCAACATGCCCACCATCAAGTATCAACCTTCGCAATATCGTTCTGTATCCAACATGGGACAATTATTTGTATTAAATCTTAACTCACCTTCCAAGAGCCATGTCAATCTGAGCTCTAACCAAGAAAGGATAAGCTTCAGAAAGCATACCAAAAAATTGTGTCTGATAGCAGGCCTTTGCCTGTGATTCCAATGTCAGAATGTTTGATAGGCAAGACTCAGCATCTTCTAGTTGATGAAGCTTCAAAAGGGCTTCAGCTCTACAGATAAAGAGCTGTAAATGCCACATTAACATATTTAGCATTTGTAACTTAAGCAAGCACTAGAAAAGGCAAAAGCATATGTAAGAAGGCAAAACAAAACAGAACAAGGGAATTTACTGACAGAGGCAGCACCAATATTTGGTACTTGAAGATAGTAAAACACACCCAAACACACACACACACATATTTCACTGCCAATCTGCATTTTTACAACAGACTGGTCCCAATCCTAAAACCTCTATTTAGTATTTATGTATAAACTCACTCGAATTCCACCCACTCACTTAGGCCTCAAGACCCACCACTACTACACAAGCCTTACATCTGTTCAGATACACAAGCTACGTTATACAACTTTTCAAGTCAAAAGGACATAAAAATTGACATAACATCACCAAATTATCACTTAAGCATTCAAGAACCATAGATATCTACCGGAGGACAATAGTCAGCTCCAGCGGCAATAGTAGCATCAACTTCTCGCAATACACTTCTCCAATCATTCATTTTCCTAGCATCAGAACAGTTGGCTAGATGTTTCTCAACCAGCTGCAACTTCTGTAACTCGAAAGGATCTGGATGTTGCCCAGGAAAGTACAGATGCCTCCTGGCATTCTCAACCTGCCCAAGCCTGAAACAACACCAAGTCAAATGAGCAGATCCCAGTATCACATAAGTCAAATTCTTTCCAATATAATCAAGAGAAACAAATTCAACTTTGACTCATAAATAATTAAACGAGTAAAAACTGGTATCAAAGAACCCAAGCAAATTTATGGAAATCAAATTTGTTATGTCAATATAGAACAAGGGATCAACATGCCCACATAAGAATCGTGTAGCAATTTAAAAGATTGATAGTAGGAGAAATGTCCAACTAGTAAAATAGAAAGCTGTAAAACACAAAGTCAATACCATGCAATAACATTGTACGTTCACAAAGCAGCAATCACAAAACAACCATCACTGGGCATCATATTGGGAAGCAATGGAGACAAATTATGATATGTTCTCTACATCAGATCCAGGAAAGCTTAGAAAGAATTTCCATTAAGAAAATCATAATATGGCGACATTCCAACAGAAAAATAGAAAAGAGAACTACAAGGACGTAAGTTTTGAATACAAGAAGCGCTCTTGAATAATTTGAAGCGACCTCCCTCAGAACATTAAGCCCTCGACACAATTTTTCACCATAAACATAAACACCTAACCCGAGGTCCATGGACAGCTTAAATAATCACAAGCCAAACAGTGTCATATCATAACACTCTCAATCCCACTAGTTCTGACAAGAAACAGGTAACACACAGACGATGAAACACCAATCCCAGTCTTTCAATATCAAAAAGGAAAGTCAAACAATCCTTAAACAAACAAACACTTTAGCAAATGTCCGAATATACAATAGTTCATATAGAACCCAACAATATGAGTAAAACATAAATCCATCGTTCAGAAAACCACTAAAACAAAACAAATCAGGAGGAGTTCAAAATCCCCTCTACAAACTCACCTAATAAGCGAAGACCCCAATCTCTGATGAGCCCTCCAATAATTAGGATCCAACCTTACCGCCTCCTCACACTCTTTCACCGCCTCCGCAACTTTCCCCAAACCGATCAACGCCGCTGCACGATTACTTCTATACGCCGCATTATTTGGCGCCACAGAAATAGCTCTATCGTACAATCCCAACGCCTCCCCAAAATTTCCTTTCTTATACAGCTCATTCCCAGCTCTTTTCAACTCCTCCGGATCCACACTCGAACTCCGAAACCCTCCGCTAACGTTTCCACCTCGTACGTTACTGTTCCCGCTCACCACCGAAACGCTGCTGTCGCACTTGGTGACTCCACCACCCCGCATTATGCTCCCGTGCCCGTAATTCCCAGTTCCCGATCCCAACACGTCGCTCTTCGAGCTCCGGTGAGTCATTCCCAAACCGGCTTTCAGCATCTTACCGGAGGGGCAGATGTTTCCGGTGGGAAGCACATTATGAGCTGCTGGAGAGTTCACGGAGCTCTGAGTTGCGCTGCTACTGATTTGCCCACATCCACCGGAGTATATAAACGGATCAGATCTGCAGTTACCCGTTTTGGGAATTTTGGTAGCAGGGCTTGTTTCGGTGGAGTTAGAGAGCTCTCCAGAGTGGCTGCTGTTTGCTTTCTGAGGAGTTGCGACGTGTCCATTGTTTCTGGTGGCGGACACAGATCCGGAAGAGCTAGAGCTTGAGCTTGAGCTTGTAGTGGCGGCGGCTATTGCTGCGGGTGCTCGTGTTCGGAGAGGAGAAACGGGAGAGCCCAGATTTAGTTCTCGGAAGTCGGGCTTGTTGGCTTCGAGAGATATGAACGAGTCGCGGAGTTGATCGGTAAGTGAGTCCAGGCCCAGGTAGGGGTTGTTACCGGAATGTGACATTTTCTCAGAAACCAAACAATATCCGTCTCTCCCTCCCTCACCCACCCACTTCTCTTTCCTGATAGAATATTAGGATTGTTAGTCGTTTATGCGTGTTGTTAAGGTTGGTGATAATAATGCGAGAAAGATGGAAATAAGAAAAGAAACCCAAATAAAAAAGAACATAGCATAGGCAAGAGAGATAGATGGGGATCTCGTGAACGAAGCAAAGAATGAATGTGAGTATGCTGTAGTTCAAAGAGAGAGACAAAGAGACCAACAGCCTAACAGTAACGGAGACGAAGAAGGAAAGAGGAAAACGGCGAAAAGGATTACTTATTTTATTATTGTTGGGTACGTTCTACTTCTTCTACTGCTGCTTCACGAGACAAAAATGGGTTTGGATATCAAATTATATGGCGTGGCTCTTCCTCTCGTTGCTGCTTTGAATCCCAATTCCCAAGTTACCCTCTCTATCACACATTTTCTTCATCGCCTTCACTTTGCGATTCAGTGGCTTTATTGTTTTCTTTTTCCAACCAACAATTAAATTTAGTTTAATCGGTAATGAAAATCTCCATTTTTTTCTTGTGTGAGGCTTAAATATCTAAACGGAAATTTAGTAACTTTTGTCAATCGTTGTTTTAGTTAATATAGTCAATTTCTTTTGGATAATTCTCAAGATATTGCGAAGGTTGTGTACCTGCCCTAACCCTCTCGTGCATTAACTATCTCACAAAATTGTGGCTGGAACCGGCCCTACTTCCCGTCGGTCATCAGTCTGATCGGCACACCGATTCCTGTACTCTGGACCACCTTACTGTGCCCAAGCTCACAGTAGCCCAGGAGCCACCATGTAACACATATGATGGTGTGTGCGAAAACAGGATAGGATTTACTCCCCGCTATTTAATTTTAGATTCCTGTGCTTTCTAGTAGCTTTTTTTGCTATCTTACGCAACCAAGCCAGTTAACACCGAAGCCCACTTTTAACGCAATCGCATCAATACGCTCTACACCCAAGTCTTCTTTACGTTACTTTGGTTAGAATAACAGGATTCAATCAACGATTGGATACCTGAGTGGCAATATAGTAAATAAGTCTGAGGGTAGGGATGTGTCAGTAAATAAGGGATGACAGAAATAGGTGGGCACGTGCAATGGCGAATGAAGAGCCAGCTGGCTCTATTCAGAAGAACTCTGGCAGTGGCGTCCAGCTAAGCAATTAAAGGGGCTGAAGCAACGGCCTATGGAGGGTTCTTGGGGATATTCCGGGAGATTTGATGGAGAAGTTAAAATGGTGAGAAAATTGGATTGCGACGTCAGAGAAGGAGATCATCTCACGGTGGTGGCATAGGATGAGTGGAATGATATGAGCAGTCGTCCAAATCATGCCAGGTAAGCAAGAAACTGCCACGCACTCCATGCCCAATGTTAGTATTCTTAATTTAAAAATATAAATTCATTTTTTAATTTTAATATTAGTATTTGTTTATAAAACAGTTTCTATAAACAAAATTTTATAATTAATATCATTATTAATAATATATAATAATGATACATATTTATTTACAGTGTTAAAATTTTATTGAATTTATTATTAGGTTTACAAAAATAATAATTGACTGTAAATATTTAATTATTATTTATTGAAATTACAAAAATTTAATAATTAATTTATATATTTTACTTTTAAAAATATTTAAAATTTGAAAATGATAAAATAACAAGATGAGACTTTTATAAGGGTGAATTGTGTTGGAATAACCACATATTTATATGGTATTTTAAAAATTGGCATAAAGACGATGCAAGACATTTGCTAAAGCAACCTTTGTTCATTTTCATTTTATTAGTCTTATAGAAATAGAAATTGTTGAAAAATCAAGATGAGATTCAATCCAAAATGCAACAAACAAAAAACAATTTTTTTCGTTTGATTTTTCAATAATTAATATCACTTTAAATTCTACAACTTGATTACTGATTGAAACATAATTAAGTATAAATTATAATTCCTAACTTATTGTGATGTTTAATTTTTTTCCTTGTTATTTTCTTAATTATTTCTGAAATTGGCTCACCAAAACCATTATAGTCGTACATATGTCTAGTTTAAAATAGTATCTACAAGAACAAATTGAGGGAATAATACTAGTAGTATAAAAAGGGTGGGTCAAACAAAAAGTTTTTTTTTGAAAAAATTAAATGGAGTAATATATTGAAGATGAGTTAAGTAATAGTTCTACAACCTTCGGAGTTATACTTGTAACATCCCATCTCTCATAGGAAGGGTTTATTGGTAATTTGGGACGGGTTAGAAGTATTAAATTATATCTCGGCATGCACATATAGCATATAGCCTCTATGATTGATGGTTTGTTGCACTTGCACATGGTATACATGC
>JANIJH010000004.1:23870794-23881350 GCA_024520975.1 Erythroxylum areolatum
AAATTACTGCTTTTGATGAAATGAAATGAGGAAACATTTTGGTTTCAAAAATTAGTGATTTTTATATTGATGCTTTACGATTATGATGCCATGTGAAGTACAGTAGTGATTGTTCGTAGTTCACCCTTATCGTAGGATATGTATCGGGATGACCTACGGGTATTTCGGTGTATACCCTACGGTAAGGGGGCGCTACAGCAAAGATTGTATATGCACTCAATTAACATATTCTAGGGTATGAAAGGTTCAAAATGATTATGATATGATTGTGTATTGCTTATGCCTTGAATTTTAGTTTAAAGGACTACAATTAGTAATATGGAACTAATTTTTACAATTGGAAAATTAATGGATTAAAATGTACATTTAGTCTAGGAAAAAATGTCAAGTGCAAAAACAAGTTCACATATGAAAAATTAGGATGAATAAGCTTTATAAAATGAGTGGCAAAGTGACAAATGGTAGTATTGATTGAGTGACAAATGGCCAAGGATTTTGATGAAATTTGGCAACTTATATATAGGACAAGTGGATTGCATGCATAGGTGACAAATGCCATTATAAAATAGTGACACCTAGCACCTATTGAATTAGGCTAATGCAAAAATTGTTTCTGTTGTCTTCTTTCTTCTTTTTCCCTCTCACCACTGAAACACACACACACCCTCATAGCTCTGAAATTTTGCTTCAATTCTGTCCATTACCACCTCCAAAACCTTGGCAAATTCTTCATAGAGATAGATACATTATGCTGTTGTCTTTTTGTTACTATTGAAATCATCCTACTCCTACCTTGATTTTAAGATGATCTTGCATGCATGTAAGGCAAAGTAGACTTGATGTTTTAGGGTGAAATTTAACCTAAACAAGTGACATTTTGATCTTTGTGGCATGTTGCAATAGAAATCTTATGATGATTGAATAGGGATGGATTATATGTAGTATTGATGATGAAGTTGTGTTGGATGAATTGGATACTTTTTAGTTTTGTTTTTGATGCATGAAAACCATAGGTTATAGGTTGTTATATGGATGATTTAAGTTGGTATTTGAAGTATAATTGATGATGAATTCTTGCTAAAGATAGGTGTTATTAAGGTGTTTTCAAATCTAGAAAATTAGAGCTATAGATGTGTTTGTAAAAAGTGACTGTTAATGACATAAGTGAACAGAATTTTGTAAGCCTTAGTGTAACCAATATAGAAGTTAAATTAACCTGAAATGAAGTAACCTTAAAGTACATGAAATCTGGAAAATTTCAGGGGTTAATGATGTCTCTAAGCTTGTAAAATTTGTGAAGTATTAAAGGTAGTAAAGTTACACACATTAATGATGTTGATGACAAATTTTGGAATTTTAATTTTAGCCTTGTGTACATGTTGAACCAACTGAGAAATGTCATGTTAAATTGGTATATTTGGACTTGATTAAGGCTAGGAATGAGCCTAGATTGTTGCTTGATTGATTGGTTAAGAGCTTGATAAGTTTATGTAGTTAATTGATGTCATAACCTAAAGAATAGACTATTTTGATGTGGTTGAGTTCAAAGGAATAAATGAGTTCTTTTAATGAAAATATGATCTTAAGGGCATGAGTAATGTGTATAACATATGGATGAATGAGCATTGAAGAACATAGGCTAATTATGAATGAGAATTGGGTAAATGTATGAATATATATTATTGGAAAAAGTTTGATAAATGTATAGATCTAGCTTGTTGAAATTCCAAATTTAAAGTAACAATTGTGTGTGTGTTATAAGAGGCATTTTGATCATGAAAATGTTCAAGGATAAGTGAAAAGTACGGTTAATGAATTTGGAGTAAATCAAGCTAACTTAAAAGTACAAACTTGATTGCAAAATGGTAGTATACAAAATATAACGTTTGAACGATCTTGGTGTATAAGCATAAATTAAATAGTCAAGATCTAAGTATAAGAATACATACCTGAAAAGTCAGTTGAGCATGCATTGAAACATGACACATATACAAGTGTATGATTGTATATTCATTTGATTAAATTACTGAGTGATTTCTGAATTATGTGTGTATTATATGACAATAGATGTGCAAGGAGGTCGTCAACATCCAGACGTTGCCAGTTTATTAAGGCAATAGCTTTTCTGGAGCATATTGTGAGTTAACCTAGATGTTTCTCACTATGATTGATTTATTTTTTTTTCAAATTTTAATTATTTAATTGTTATAATTCCAGACATTATTGTTCTGCGGAGTTTGATATTTCGGGACTATATATGGAAGTTTTTTTAAATTGAATGTCAATTGCTGATTATATGATTATCCATGAAATGCTTATTTGATTCAAATTGAATGTGAATTCTGGATAATTAGTTACACTAATGAAAGCAAATGATGTCTGAGATGATTCATATCATTGCATTTGACATTCGTGATCAGTTAAAGAAGTTATGACCAAAGTGACCAATGTGAGATAAGAGCTTTAAATTTAGATTGATGAAAGGAGCCTCAGGCTCAGATAATAAAGACTCGAAATCCACAACAAATTCGGGTTGAAATGAGCTCGGTATCCACAGAAGATATGGGATAGTAAATTGGGTTAAAAACTCTCTCATAATAAAGCAAAATAAGAATGGAGTCATATGTGTGAGTTGTTGGACCCCAAACTTTTCTTAGAAGATTAGAACTATTAAATGAGAAATTTTGGAGATTAGTCACAAGTAAAGAACAAATGAATATAAATTTTTGAGTTAGAAATGATAGACAAGATTAAAGTAGTAAATGAGAAATGTGGATAGGTCCATGTTTTGCTTTGGTGTTTCTGGTGGATAAAAGATTTTGAAATGGGAAGAATTATGGTGAAAGTTAGAAGTAAAATGAAAGCAAAAAAATGAAGCTGAATATATGTAATAAGTTGAAGAATATGTACATATGTATATGTTCTGTTATTGGTGTTCATGATTAATCATGGATTACAATTTTTATAGATTGTATTGACTTGAAAAACAGAGTTGAGAATGAGGAGTAAATGAAGTAGAAAGGGTGATCTTAGTATGAGTTGTGTTAAGGAAAGATTGTGAAACAAAATGGGTGGTTTATTTGGAAAATGTTCACAGAGTATGCTTCAGTCTTTTAGCGAAAACTTTTTCTCTAGTTATATAAACAAGATAGTTATTAATTTGTATTAAACCAGAGACATATGGATACATTTCTTATGAAGACCTCGAATTTAAATTCTATTTTTAAGAGTCTTAAAATTTGTCATAAAGTTGAGAACTGGGTGCGGTACATTGGTGGATGAATGCAAAATTTGTGTTATGAATTCAAGGGAAATTTTGGATTGATCTAAGCTAAATTAGAGAAAGATATCTTCTAGAAAGTTGTAGATCTTTCTTTTATCTTTCCCACGGTATATAGCATGAGAATTTTGGACATTGGAGTTGAAAGTTATGGTCTTTATAAGTAGAGATATTCAGAAGTATATATAGTATCGCTTGTGATGACGTCATATCGTTTGTAAAAATGTATCGTCTATGATGACGTCACATAGTTTATAAAAATTTATTGTTTGTGATGACGTCATATTGTCTATGATGACGTCATATCATCTATGTTTGACTTTCTGCTTCCTTTATATTTGACCTTCTGTATACTATCGTCTCGTCCATTTTTGACCCCTTAAATGATAGAATTTGTCTTCAAGATCTTCATGAAAGTTGTATATATTGAAGTCCTCTTTCAAACAATCTAAAGAACAACTCAATCCAATATATTTAGGGAAAGTTATAGCAATTTTTCTGATTCATCTGCTTTTTCCCATTCATCTACTTTTTCATTTGATTTCGTCTATACCTATTGTCTAATCCATTTTTGACCCTTCAGACGATAGAATCTGTCTTTGAGATCTTCATAAAAGTTGTATATCTTGAAGTATTCTTTCAAAACATATAAAGAAAGCTCCAATATGATATCTTTAGGGAAAGTTATAGTAATTTTCCTTATTCATATGCTTTTTCCCATTCATCAACTTTTTCATTTGGTTTCGTTTGTACCTATCATCTGCTCCATTTTTGACCCTTCAAACAATAGAATATATCTTTAAGATCTTCATAAAATTTAGATATTTAAGTCTTCTTTCAAACCATATAAAGAACGTCTCAATCTGATATCTTTAAGGAAAGTTATAGCAATTTTACTGATTTGTTTTCTTTTTCCCATTCGTCTGCTTTTTCACTTGGTTTCGTCTGTACCTATCGTCTGATCCATTTTTGGCCCTTCAGATGATAAAATCTGACCACAAGGTCTTTGTAAAAGTTGTAGATCTTGAAGTCTTATTTTAAATCATCTTAAGATAATCTTAATCCAAAATCTGTAGAGAGAGTTATGTTATTTGTCCCGAGACAGATTCTATATGATTGAGGACCAAATCTTGTTTGATTCTTTCAGCCATAATTTTGTTATCCAACCTCCAAATGAAGTGATTCTTAAACCCTTAGATTCCTAACACTTTTATTTTTATGTCTCCATGAAAGGTTATAGCTTTTGGTATTGATTCAAAAAAGATTATTTGAATCAAAGTAAGGGTATCGATTGGAAGAGTATGAATTGGATATTTTTATTGAACATGCTTCATTATTTTGATGATTTCTAGATCGATAGAGCTCTGAATATGATGATTCTTGTTTCAAAATAAACTAGAGACATGGAGCTACAAATGGTATAAAGATATTGAAATCCAAGTCAGTCTCTGAGACTTTCAAATTCTGGATGGAAGTTAAGTATAGTGTACTGTTTTAATATAAGAACAGTCCGAAAATATTTGGGACAATACTTTTAGAGTTCTGAACCAAATGGATTGATATTGGTGTCATTAGAAAAGTAAGAAAATGGGGAACATTTTTCTAGAAGAAAGTATTATGTCAGAATGTTTAAGGGTACTTTTGGCAAGACACTTAAGCATAAAAGACATAAGGCATAAATGAAAGGGCAAATGGGACATTTCTCGATCATTAAGGGCATAATTGGAAGAAGAAGTGTAGGCTTGCATTTTAAGAAGAGAGAAGAATGAAAATTGAAGAGAAAAAGAGAGAGTGTCATAAAGAAGAGAGAGAAATACGAAGAGAAGAAGAGAAGGATAGAAAGAAGAGAAAACAAGCTAGGGTTTCAATTATGTTAGTCTTCAAGAGAGATTTTGAGGTTGTTCAAGAAGGGAAATAAGTAGAGGAAGAGAAGAGCTTCCCTTTGAGCTAAGGATCCATTCATTTGGTGAAGAATGAAGGTAAGATCATTTTTAAAAAAACTTTTAGATTTTTGGAAGGAGTTTAGTTCATGGAGTTTAGAAAATGCTTGGGTTTAAGTATTCTAGAACCAATTTTAGTGATTATGCTTGAGGGATTTTCAATTGAAAATCCTATTAAGTGGGATTTTTGTTATTGTATAAAGGGATCAAAGAGGCAAGAGGAACAAGAGAAGAGGCATTTTTTAGCAAGTCTATAAGCAAGGAAATCAAGGTAGGTACATGTTTATAATAGAGTAAATAAGCCACTAATGTTTTCTTTGAATCAAAGAAGTTTAATGATTTCAATTGCATCATAAGTGTTGCATTTATTGCTTTTGAATGATTTGAGAAATTTCAATATGTTGTTTTATGAATTGTGTGATGAATTATGAAAAAGCTTGAAAGTAATCTTTTGAAAAGATATCATGTTTATGAAATCATGTTTTCGAAATATCTCATGACTATGAAAAGTCAAGATTCGAAAAAATGCCATTTTGGGCAATATGTTTTACAAGTTATGAAATACATGTTATGTGGGTTTGTGGTGGTCCCCTAAGTTAAGTCAAGTGCACTTTGACAAAAGGTTTCTCTCACCTGCCTGCTAGTGGCATGGAACTCTTTCATGGATTCCCATAAGTTCACGGCTACGTAAGACCATTATGTGAAAATCCATAGTACGTTCTGTTTTGGATCCACCCGAACTATTCTGATGTGCTTATATGTTTATATTATATGAACAAATTTAATGCATTCATGTTTTGTAGTTTGAGATTTTGACTACATGATGAGAATTTTTAGAAACAATTTCTTTATGAACTCAATGAGAATTTTCTATGACAAGTGAACGTTTTCAATGATTTTTGCTTTTTTTTCGTTATAAACTGTTACCCATAAGCTTTCAAGCTCACCTCCTTTCTGTCCCATCTTCAGGTGATAGCTAAGAGATCAAGTGATCAAGAGCTTAAGGAAATTTCTTCAAATTTTCTATTTTATATTTTGTAATAAGCCAATGGTGTGGCTTTTGATATGTAAATAAAGTTTTTCGAACTCTGTTGCTTTAGAAATGAAATGATAGATTGAAGTAGCTTAGTTATGTATGTTCATTTTGCCTTCCTCGTAATATGGTTGAGTAGTAGTAATAAGTTTGTTTGGATGTTTGATTGTTGTTGGCATGCCACTTTTATGGGATGATGCCTAATAAGGGTTTATGGAAATAACCCTATAAGAAAATTTTGTTCAGTATCATGATTCTCCAGGTTTGGGTTCCGCAACCAGGACCGCAACAATTATGGTATCAAAGCAAGAAGAGAAATCGATGATGGTTAAGAAGACTTCATTGGAATAAGTTTTGTTCTGTAATGGGGCCAAGTGATTATTGAAACTTTGATGGATTTCATGGTAATAAGCTCACGTTTCATGATTAAGCAAGAGTTGGGTTCCGGAATCAAGTCGGTGCCCAACAATCTTTCCTAAGGAATAAACAAAGGATCTGTACGAAGTTGTTGCAGAATCGATCCATCAACAAGCTGAGTTTATTCTTGGATAGAAGTGACATTTTTATAGCTCTTTTCCATTGATGATAATTTGGTCCAGTTAGAATCGAAGAAACAAGAACAAGAGTGGGATTCTCGTTCACATGAAGATAATGAGGACTCGAAGGATTATCTTCTGGTTTTGACGTTGAACTAGAAGAGTTATTAGCATTCTAGGTATTGAAACTAGCCATAGTAGCAGGTTTTAAGTATAGAAAGAAGAAAAGAATACTGAGAAGAAACTACAAAGTTTCTGTTTGTTTGCAAAAAAAATGCAAGAAAATCTAGAAATCTTAGAATCTAGAAAAACTAGGGAAGTGGAAATATGTTGCTCTTATACTATGAAAGAAAACTGAATTGAGAAAGATGAAAGACTACTGCATCTTATCAGATAACGAGGTATGACTAAATAACTTAACTGTCAATTTATCTGTATATATATTTCTAACATGAAACGACACTCCAATTGGCTGATAGTAAATAGCAAAGAGATACATGTTGCCTCTTCAGTGTTCAATACTCGAATCTCTCTCTTGGTTTAATTATTTGCCATTAATTTAATTGTGCTTTTACAACTTTGTCGTGGACATGGTTGAGTAACAAATCAACAAATTTAAAATTAAGAAATATAAATGTGTGAAGTCAATACGGCTCAAATTGTCTGTCATTCTAGTGCTACTGTGATGTACGATCAGTGTTTTGAAACTCAGACCGGACTGACCAGTTCGATCAGTGACCGGTCGGCTATCCGGTCCAGATGATTCATAAAAACTAGTCTCTAATTGGACCAGTACGAATCGGTGAGAACTGATCAATTGACCGGTTAAATCAGGACTGGTCGAACTGGTTGACCACTGTTTTAATGATTTTTTTAATTTTTTTGCTTTTTTCTTTCTAAAACGCATCATGTTTTTCATTTATATTTATTTATATTATTTGAACTGGTCAAATGAATTTTTTATTTATATTTATTTATATTATTTGGTACATTTTTCTAATTTTTTAATATTACTAATATTATATATAATTAAATATAATTATTACGTAATTATAACGTCATACCGATTCGACCGGTGATCGAACCAATTGAACCAATAATCAGTAAGACTTTCGGTTTGACATTCGGTCCGAATTTCAGGTAGTTATTGTCCTATACACGATGAGCTGAGGAAAAGGTCCCAACTCACAAACTGCAAGTCTGTCCTATTGCAAGATATGATGTGATCGTAAATCTGCTGTGACTCTTGTGATTGGTGTAGTATTTATTGTTTGTTTCTTGCAAGAGAAATCAAGGTCCAAATTCTCTATCTCATTTATCTAGTACCAACTCTATTTCACTTATGTACAACCATAAATTTCAATAGATCTTACCAAAATCTATGGCTATACATGAGTGGAATAGAGTTGGTGCTGAATAAATGGAACCGAAGATTTGGTTCCTAGAAATTGTCCAAACATTTCCAACGAAACCCCAATTTGGGGGTCTGTTACAGAACAAAACCTATTAAAGAGAGTCTAAGCTAACTTGTTTTCAGTTTACAAGGCAAAGAAAACAATTCTTCTGTTCGGTATTGCATCCCGTTTCTTTGTCTATCGTCGATTGTCTATTTTCTATAAACCCAAATCCTGGGGGCAATATATTGAGTTACCAATTCTTTATTCAGAGTCATAAACTCCACCTTTGTTGTAAGTTCAAATGGATTCGATTATATAATTAATATTTGTAGTTATGTAAAATTAATTAATAATAATTAAAAAATTGACCGCAATATTTTTTAGTATAAAATTAATTATTAATAATTATAAAAATTGACTGTAATATTTTTACTTTTTAGTCAGTTACAAACGAAATGATAGGACAGGACTAACAACTCAGGAATTAGAAGAAGAGATCAACGGAAAGAAAGTTGCACATGTTCTTAATGGGGGCAAATCTATCGTCATGCGGGTTGGTCACCAGATAGATGGCAATAAAAGTAGGAAGGGCACCATCATCATCCGAACCCTTGGTTTTATCTATTGGCAAAAGAGAGAGGGAGAGAGAGAAACATGTAAACAAGAAACCGTTACCCCAAATGCAGGGTAAAGCAACGGCGCTGAAACTCGAATGCCGTGAAAAGTGAAAAATGAACGACCCCTATTGGATTCGGTTGGATTTAACGATTTACACGATGGCTAATCTCTCTGTATGTTAATGTTCTTAACATACAGGCAAATCCAGCGGAGGTACCTGTAAAGTCTGCAATTCCCCGACTCCATTCTCAACCAAGAAAGCCATTGCTAAACCCCACGTGATATGAACATCCAAGTGACAGTGCATTATCCATACGCCTGTTCAATCACAAGCAAACACATCTTAAAGATTTAGCATAAGTTCATTTAATTACATGGTAAAAAGCAGAACATCATTTACGTACCTGGATTATCAGCAACGAATCTGATGACTGCCCATCCATTTGACGGTACTGCGACTGTATTTCTCATTGGTGGATCAAGAAGGTTGAATTTTGATGTATCGTTGTTAGGATCGAAGTTTCCAAACCCTTCAGCGATTATGTAGAAATCGTATCCATGAAGATGTATTGGGTGATTCTCTGGAGTCACAATACTCGTATCTTGTATCACAATCTGCACTCTTGATCCGTACTTCAACTTGTACAATTTAGTCCCACGAACAGGTTGCCAAAGCGACATGCTCACGTTACCAGTGTAATCAAATTTAACTGGCGGGTTCGCAGGAAAATCAGTCGTGAAAACTCCTGGAATATTTCGGTGATGAGCATCGAGTAAAGAAATGGTCGACGGAAGAACAAAAGATACATTGTTCATGCTAGCAGTGAAGCGAGTGCCATTCGGCCCCTGACAACGCTTAGCTCTGAAGTTTTTAGGACAAGGATCGAGTCCAAGTCCAACTGTGAAGAACAGATTCTCGTCTATATCTGTGGGGACTTCTACCTTCCGCGGACTTTTGAGGCTGGTGCTGAACGCCGTCACAGTGTTTGTATCGTTGAATGCCGGTAACAGTGGCATAATTGGGTTGGTTGATATGCCCTTTACAGGGCATGGTGCGGACTTGTACTCGAGAATGGCGGTGGTGGTTGTGTTGTCAAAAGGTGCGTTTACCGCACTTTGATACGCACGGGCTGCGATATAATACCTGGCAGGCGGTTGGTCCCCGGAAATTAAAACGTCAGTGGTTTGGCCAGGTCCTAGCATGATGACCGATGTGACAAAGGGTTTTAGATAGGAGGCGTCAGCACCAACAACCGTGAACCTGTGGTTCGCGACTGTGAAGAAAAGTGGTTGATTGAGGGCAGCGTTGATGACTCGGAGGAGCTGCGTTTCGCCTGAATCTATCGGAACAATGACCGTATCTACACAAGTACACATCAGTTAGACTCACAACCTCGTTGTCTTAGACTCACAACCTCGGCAATTTTGCCCTGCAAACTGTAATGGTTTTTTGGACCGCTACATGGGAATATGTCCTCTTTTTTTTTTTTAATCACTTTTACTCTTTCCTCTGTCTATTTCTTAACCAAAAAATTATACTACCACTGTTTCATAATAAAAATCGTTTTAGAAACATTTTAATTATTCAAAATAAGTGTCATTGTTGACTTTGTATGTATGCTTATAACTTTTCTTCCAAAATTAACCTTTCATTTCTCTCTCTTCTTAAGTATACAATCACAATTTCAAGACAATTTCACTCACATACTAATTATTGCAAATTACCGAGGTGCATATTTAATAAGGGTATAT
>JANIJH010000004.1:23892168-23904201 GCA_024520975.1 Erythroxylum areolatum
TTGATGAGTGGTGAACTCATATGTGTTTCATTATAATTCTTGATATGATCAGAATGGATTTTTACAGAGTATTAATCCAGTGTCAGCATGTTGGAATTATTAATTGAAACATGTATCCGGGAACATTCACTCAAATAAACATGTATGGATTAGCATGATGATTTGGATTTCATAAAAGTTTCATAACCTAACAATCGTTTATTTTCTAAGCACTCTCTATAGGATTGAACTAGACTTGCCACTACTATAGCTGTAGTTATAGTTTATTTTATGAAGTGTTATGACGCACTAACGTCAACAAACATCAAAAATCAAAAAATTCTCTACTAACTTTAAAGCTTGGGTAGGACTTTTAGTTAGGTTAAAAGCATGTAACATGGTTAGCGTAAAAAGAAAGGCTAATAAAGCTCAAAGGGGCTTATTAGAAGGAAAAATCATATGGATAGGTATGCTATTTAGCTAATGTAGTTTGTAAAAACAAAAAAGTTCCTATATTATTTTCATGTTACTGCATGTGATAAAAATATGGTCTTGAATAGAAAATCAAAGTAAATTCACGATGTACATGTCATGAAATTCACTTATAAAAAACAGAAAATTAGACTAATGTGTATGTGTCAATCTATAATTACTCAAAATCTTATTAACTTGTGTCTACCACTAGCCACTACTCTTACAAAGATAACATATATTGGCCAATATAGTATTAAAAGTGACATAAAAAGAGGAAAATGTTTGTTTGATTGATTTTTAAAACACCTAAGAAACATACATAAACAACAAATAAGCTTAAAAACTTACATGAAAACAAAGATCCCCTCCAGGGTACTACCTTTGGTTAAAAAAAACTAAGATCCCCACCTCCATACTTAAAACTTACATTGTCTCCAATGTAACATCAAATGTAAGAAATGGAGCATTTAATATAAACAACAAATGCAATAATGTAATTAAAAAAAAAAACTTCCTTTAGGTTTCCTCCCAAGTAGTGCCTTTGTTTCATGTCATTGGCTCGATATAAGAGTCACTTGATCTTTATAATGAGGGTTTTCTAACCTTATCACTTCCATATTTTCCACTTCGTATCCTTCATAAAAATGTTTCAATCAATGACCATTGACCTTAAACTACTTGTTCATCTATAGGCTTTTAATTTTAATTGCATCATGCAAAAACACATTAGTAACAACAAAAGGTCCACTCCAATGGGAACATAATTTATCTAGGAAAAATTTAAGTCGTGAATGATAGAGAAGAACCTTTTTTTCAACAATAATTTTTTTGTCTTGCAATCATCTTATCATGAAATAGCCTTGTCTTTTCCTTGTAAATTTTTGCATTCTCATAAGAGTAAAGCCTAAGCTCTTCCAATTCTTGCAGTTGCAATTTCCTTTTTTCACCCACCTCGTCCATTTTCATATTGTGTTGCTTGATTGCCCAAAAATCTTTGCGCTTAATTTCCATTAAAAGATCACATGGCTTGTTGTAAATCATTTGATATGGAGACATTTCAATTAGTGTTTTGTATGCGGTTCCATATGCCCAAAGAGCATCATCAAGTTGTTGGCTCCAATCTTTACGATTTGGGCTCACCATTTTCCCAAGGATTGACTTGATTTCTCTATTTGGCACTTCTACTTGCCCATTTGTTTGTGTATGATAGGACGTAGATACCTTATAAGTGACATGATACTTCTTTAAAAAATTTCTCACCAATTGAATGCAAAAATGAGTACCCTTGTCGCTAATTAATGCTCGTGGTGTTCCAAACCTAGTAAAAATGTTAGACTTGACAAAATTTACAACAACTTTAGAATCATTAGTCCTTGTGGCATTAACTTCCACCCATTTATAAATATAAGCCACAACCAATAAAATGTAAATAAGACCAAAAGAAGAAGGAAATGATCCCATAAAGTCAATGCCTCATACATAAAAAATTTAAAACACAAGGATTAGAGATAAAGGCATTTGATCTCTATGGAATAAAATAACTTGTTTTTAGCATTGTTCACATACCTTGCAAAACATATAGGAATCTCAAAATATATTTGGCCAAGAAAAGTCACATTCGAGTATTTTCCTAGTAGTTATTTTAGACCCAAAGTGACCACCACAAGCATGTGAACAACAAAATTTTAAAATAGATTCACATTTATACTAGGGCACACATATCCTATTTACTTAGTTAAAACAACATTTCCTTAATTAAGGATCATCCCAAATATAATGTTTTGAATCACTCTTTATTCTATTCCATCTAGCTTTAATCAAATCATTAGGTATCTCATGATTTACTAGATAGTTTACAATATTAGCATACCATGGAATCTTAGCTTAAAGTGTTAGTAATTGCTCATCTAGAAATAGCTCTTGCAATGGTATTGAATCCTTTTCCTTCACAACTCGACTCAAGTGGCCTGCAACTGAGTTCTCTACACCTTTCTTATCTTTGATCTCCAAATCAAATTCTTAGAGTAGGAGAATCCATCTAATGAGCCTTGTCTTTGATTCCTTCTTCAATAAAAGATATCTTAATGCCACATGATCAGAATATGTAATAACTTTAAAACCAAGCAAATAAGGTATAAATTTATCTAAAGTAAACAAAATAGCTAAAAGCTCCTTCTCTATGGTGGAGTAGCTGCATTGTGCTAGACTGAGAGTTCTTGAAGCGTAGTAAATGAAATGAGTCATCTTTCCACATTTTTAACCGAGGATAACACTCACAACAAAATTACTAGTATCACATATAATCTCAAAGGGTTGAGTCCAATTAGGTAGTTGAATCATTGAAGTTTAAGTTAATAGTTCCTTTAATTTGTTAAACTCTTCCTTACATCCCTCATCAAATTCAAATGGCATGTCTTTTTGTAATAAATAATAGAGATTTGTTGAAATCTTATTGGAATCTCTAATAAACCTACAATAAAAACCTACATGACCAATAAAAACCTCCTACACATTATGGGATAAGGTAAGTTTTACACATTTTCTAACTTAACTGTATCCACCACAATCCCTCTAGATGAAATTACATGTCCCAAAACTATTCCTTTTTGATAGCATGTCGTAACGCTAGCCAAAATAAACTAGACCTACTACTATAGTAGTAGTGAGTCTAGGTCAATCCCATGGAGAGTGTTCAGTTAGCTTTTAAAATGAAATTAATCGGTGTTTAGGTTAAGGGGGTTTTGGTTGATTTGAAATAAGAAAATAAAACAAAACTAAACTAAGAAAAACAAATTAAATAAAAATTGCAAAATGGTTAAATTTCATTAAGATACAATCGTTAATTAAACCTGACTATCAAATAATGTAACACCCCACTATCATAGAGTATATACCCAAACATTCAGAGGACAATTAAGAACATGCCCTATGAGAATGACATGTTAGAGCAAACACATCAGCTTATTATGGCATCATAAAGAACATAAATATTTTAAGTTCAACTCATCCCATTTCATTAATAAAACATAATTTACATTGTCATTTCATTACACACTAACCATAAATTTATATTATAAAACCATCTGTGAGTTTAGAGTTTGATACAACAAGTTCTACATGATATGAGTTACCAAACAAAAACATTCTATCTAAACTCCTCATATGTCAGCTGACCAAATTTTTGAGCCATTTCTTTTTCCCAAAATGGACAATACTAGACTTTAACTAGATTGCCTTAGAAGCTAAGTCTCCTCTCAATACCTACAAAATTAACGTTGCAATTTTGATGAGTTTTGTGAACTCAGTGAGTGAACCATCATCAATGTGCTCACTCAAATAAAACATAAACATCTTATGTATAAAACACAGTTCATTCAATATAACACCTCATCCTAAATCAAATCCCATATGTATCACCTTATTCATCATATTTCAACAAGCATATTATGAAAACAAAATCTTCATATAGTCATTTCAGAACAATGCAATCGTTTATCTCAATTCTTCATATCATCAACATGTACATAAGCATTACGCATCATTATAACAACACAATTCAACATTTATTTGCAATCAATATCATGAAAACAAGTAAAGATATAGATGCAAATGCACATGAGACTCACTTCCATTTTTATTTTGTTGTGACTAAGCACCTACTTAACTGTTCCATATCTATTGTAGATATTGAGCTCATTTTAGATATGGTCCTGTATCCATTGTGGATACCAAGAACATTAATCATTGAGTCTGTGGCTCCTTGTGCATATTCTGAGCTTTAAGCTCTTTTCACGTTTGTCACTCCGGTTACAACTCCTTTATTTGATCATGCATATTCATATGATGGAGTACAACATTCCTCATAATATGCTATCAATCACTTCCTTCAATGGACACAGTCAGTTATCAAAATCATCGGATCTAAGTTTGGCATTCAACATATAGTTAAGTAACGATTCCCCATCATATACAATCAGTAAGCACTTCCAAAACGTTCCCGAATATCACACTCCTCGGATCAACAATGTACGAAATATTACAATTATATAAGTAGCAATTCAGTAACTGAAATTTAGACAAAAACAATTCTATGATAGTAAGGATCATCTAGGTCAACTCACAGTATGCTCCAGATAGCTATTGCCTCAACGATCTGGCAATGTTTGGAAGTTATCGGTCAATTTGTGCTTCTAAATCATGCAATACACATATATGTACACATTACTAACTTGTTTAATCAAATAAGTACTCAGTCATACACATGTATATGTGTTATGTTCAATCATGCTCAATTGATCATGCCAAGTATATAACCTTATTCTTAAATCTTAATCATTTATAGATCATGAATTGTACATCATTTTAGTTTGCAATTAGGTTTATGCCTTAAGTAAACTAGATCACTTTCTAGTTATGATGAACAGTACTTTTTCTTAGTTTTGATGGACAGTACTTCATCTTAGTTTTGATGAATAGTATTTCCTCTTAGTTTTGATGAACAGTAATTAAGACGATAAAGTCGCCGTAGAATGAACAGTAACTAAGACAAGAACATCGTCTTAGAATGAACAGTAACTAAGACGAAGCAACACTACAACTTGTAATGCTCATATCTCTCAACTCCAAAATCCAAAATTTACAAACATTATACCGTTGGAAAGCTGCAAAGATCATCTATTACTTGCAAGAAGACAATTTTGCCTACTCATAACAACCCAGAAAATATCCTTGAAGTTAGTACACGGATTTCCATAGCTAGCACATTCACATATTCTATGCAACAACACAACTTGTAAAGATCATAACTTCCCACTACAATATTTAAAACTTACAAAATTTATATCTTTGCAAAGCTGGGAAGATCATCTACAACTTCCAAGAAGACTATTTTTACTAGTTCTACCAAGATAGTTCCAGATTTTCCTCCAAAGTCAGTAAACAATTCTATCCCTATGGAAAACTTAAAGAATGAAATGTACACTACCATATAATAAGCACATCCACAACAAAACTTCTTCAATACTCAATTTATTTCGAAATCAAAATGAAGTTCACACTTAGCTTCCATACATAGCTTTAATTACATATCGACATTACATCAAAATCTTAACACAAGTTACAAAAGTACATTGGGATGCTCAATGTTCAATATGCTTATAAAGCTATTCGAAACTCTAGCCACTAACTTCGTACAAAAGCTAACTATATTGGAATTTATCCAATAGCCTAGCAAGGATTACTAATCTTCTCGATCTACACTTGAGGAGTGGGAAAAATATTTGGTTGGGCTACACAGCTCAGTAGCTAAGACATTTATAGCTACAGGTAACAAGCCACACACTCAACATATATATGAATATTAATATATGCAACCATGTCGTTTCTTAATCTAGCAATACAAGTTCAACATTCACAATTTCGATTCATAACTCATAGCTCAAACATGATCAAAGCATGAAACACATATTTCATTATAGCTTAACATATCAAAATGCAAATGCACAAACAATTGGCTCGAGGGTTCTATGGAACAAAACAGAGAAACCGAAGTTTACTCTGTGAACGAAACGAGTACACTTTTCAGATCTCGTGGGCCACAAGCGGGCAGCAGGGAGAAGGTTTTATGTCAACGTGCACGTGACTACAAAACGGTTCCTCTCTTGCCCAAAAACAATCAAATTTCATGCTTAATTCAATCATTCACAATCTCATATTCTCATGCTTTTCTTTATACAAAATGTCATGACTCAATGCAATGGCATAACATGATCATACACACAATTTAATTGTTTTATCACAATGCCATACATCATAATGCAATTTCAACTTCACACATTTCAAGCAAGTCATTTTAATAAACCGTAAAAACACAATGCATTTGCCCATTACACAATAACTATAAATAAATTACCCACCTTAAAATTCTTGAAAATCAAAATTCAATTGAGCCCTTCCTTTTGCTCTTGGGTAGGTTGTACTTGATTTCCTAACACAACCAAAATTTTCATTCAATTCCAATTCAAATGGAAATCCCCCAATTTTCATAATCACAACAAATCCCTAAAACTTCAAAACCACCATAAATGAAATTAACATAAATCAAGCACAATCTTAACCTACCTATAGTCCATCTAAGTTATAAAAACCCAAAACCTAACTTATAAACCCATCTTCTTCCTCCAATCATTCCCAACACAAAAAACTCTTTCTCTCTCTAAAACTTTTTCATTCACCACACAACCCGTTTCTCACTAAAGCAAGAAGAAGATGGTGAACTTACCTTAAAAAGATTAACTGTTCTCTTCTTTCCACGTTTTTCCTCCTCCTTCTCTAGCTTTTTCGATTTTCTTCTCCTTCTTCTCTCTCACGTTTCTCTCTCTTTTCTTCTCCTCCTTGGTTGTTCACGACATCTCCCACTTTTCTTCAAATTTTAAGACTCATCCTTGGTCCTTTCTTCCAATTATGCCCCTCATTTACTTGCCCTTTCCAATTTTGCCCCTCCTTTGTCTTTTATGGCTCTACACCTTTAATCCACTTAACACAAGCCTACTAATTTCTAACACTTCATTCCAATTTCAAATTTCTAGTCCTTCCCTCAATTCTAATTAATGACCCAATTCTAAAAATAAACAATTAAACAAACAAACAAAACAAAAATAAATAACTAGACAATTAATAAGAATTTAGAAGAAAATCAGGGTCCAACAACTCTCCCCCTTAAAAGAATTTCATCCTCGAAATTCTTACCTGAGTCATTAAAGAGGTTCGGATACTTCTCCCTCATTGCTTCCAAAGGCTCCCATGTAGCCTCTTCTGTCGAATGGTTCCTCCATAAGACTTTAATCAGCTTTACAATCTTATTTCTCAAAACCTTTTCCTTTGAATCTAAAATCTCCACTGGTTGCTTATCATATGTCAGATCCTCCTTTAACTGAACCTTTGAAGGTTGCACTATTTGTGAACGATCTGATCGGTACTTCCTCAACATTAACACGTGGAAAACATTGTGAATCTTAGATAATTTTGATGGCAAGGCTAACTTATAGACTAAAGGCCCAATATTCTCAATGATTTCATAAGGGCCTATGTATCTTGGACTAAGCTTGCCCTTCTTTCAAAATCTCAAAACTCCTTTCCATAGAGAAGCTTTAAGAAACACTTTGTCTCCAACTTCAAATTCCATCTCTTTTCTATGTGCATCCGTGTAGCTCTTCATCTTATCTTAAGCTGCTTTAAGTCTCTGTTTCACCAATTTAATCTTGTCAACTGTAAACTTTACCAACTCAGGTCCTACAAGTCTCCTTTCACCATCTTCATCCCAGCAAATAGGAGTTCTGCACAGCCTACCATACAAAGCTTCATAAGGTGCCATCTGAATTCCTGAGTGATAGGAATTATTATAAGCAAATTCTATTAAAGGCAAATGATCATCCCATGAGCCTTTGAAATCCATAACACAAGCTCTCAAAATTGCCTCCAGAGTCTGGATTGTTCTCTTTGATTGTCCATTAGTCTGTGGATGGAAAGCTATACTGAAGTGCAACTTAGTTCCCAAAGCCTCTTGTAAGCTTTCCCAAAACCTGGAGGTGAACCTGGGATCTCTATCCGAGACTATCGAACTTGGAATCCCATGAAGTCTAATTATCTCATCTATGAATTTCTTGGCTAAAGCACTTAAAGAATCCATTTTTCTAATTGGCAAGAAACGTGCTGACTTAGTTAGCCTATCAACAGTCACCCATATTGCACCATGTTTTCTACTAATCTTCGGTAATCCCATCAAGAAATCCATAGTAATCTTCTCCCATTTTCATTCCAGAATCGACAAAGGTTTAAGCTTACCTAAGGGTGCTTGGTGCTCAGCCTTGACTTGCTGCCACACTAAGCATCGTCTAGCATATTTTGCAACTTCTTTCTTCATCCCTTTCCACCAGAATTGCTCCTTCAAATCTCTATACATTCTGGTACTTCCTGGGTGCATTGCATAAGGTGCATTATGTGCCTCATCAAGAATTTCGTTTTTCAACTTTTGCATATCAGGAATACATAGTCTATTTCCTATCACCATCAATCCACCTTCCTGTACCTCTATTTCAGAAGGTTTACCACTTTTAATATGTTCTTTAAGCCTTCTCAAATACTCATCTTGCTCCTGCAATTCCTTAATCTTTTCGTTCAATACTGGCCTTACTCCAAGGTTAGCCAATATGCAATCAGATTCAACTTATCTTAATGTCACCCGGAGTTTGGCTAATTCCTTCAATAGAGGAAGATACACTGTCTCTACATGTGCCATAGTCGATTTTCTACTCAGTGCATCCGTTACTACATTAGCTTTCCTTGGGTGGTAGTCTATCATCAAATCATAATCTTTTATTAGCTCTAACCATATTCGCTGTCTTAAGTTCAACTCTTTTTGGTTCATCAAATACTTAAGATTTTTGTGATCTGTAAACACCTTAGTGGTGACTCCATAGGGATAATGCCTCCATATTTTCAACGTAAAGATTATGGCAACTAACTCCAAGTTATGCGTTAGATAATTCATCTCATAAGGTTTCAACTGCCTAGAAGCATAGGCTATCACTTTATCTCCTTGCATCAATACACACCCTAATCCCTTCCTTGAGGCATCACTATACACTATGTATCCATCATTACCTAAAGGCAAAGTCAAAACCGGTGCACTTGTCAATTTGTACTTAAGTTCCTCAAAGCTTTTCTGACATTCATTTGTCCACACAAACCTCTGATTCTTCCTGGTCAATTTGGTAAGTGGAGCTACTATCATGGAAAAGCACTCAACAAACCTCCTATAATATCTAGCTAGACCCAAGAAACTCCTCACCTCAGCTACGTTCTTAGGCGCTTCCCATTTCACAATCGCCTCTATTTTTCTTGGATTGACATGCACTCCTTTTTTCGAAACTACATGTCCAAGGAACACCACTTCCTTTAGCCAAAATTCAAATTTATCAAATTTGGTATATAATTTTTCCTTCCTCAAAAATTTCCAAGCAAGCCTCAAATGTTTCTCATGCTCCTTGTCACTCTTAGAATTAACCAATATGTCATCAATAAAGACTATGACAAAATGGTTTAAGAAAGGCTTGAAGACTCTATTCATTAAGTCCATGAAAGCTGCAGGTGCATTCGTTAACCTAAACGGCATAAC
Organism: Erythroxylum areolatum; assembly: GCA_024520975.1. NCBI lineage: Eukaryota > Viridiplantae > Streptophyta > Magnoliopsida > Malpighiales > Erythroxylaceae > Erythroxylum > Erythroxylum areolatum. The sequence continues at coordinate 23,901,797 of JANIJH010000004.1, forward strand.
CAAGAACTCAAAGTGGCCATACCGTGTTCTAAAAACAATCTTCGGCACATTAGACTCCTTTATCCTTAACTAGTGGTAACCTGATCTCAAATCTATCTTAGAAAAGACTCTTTCCCTATGTAACTGATCAAACAAATCATCTATGCGTGGGAGCGGATATCTATTCTTGATGGCGACTTGATTGAGCTTCCGGTAGTCCACACACATCCTTAGCGATCCATCTTTCTTCTTTACAAAAAGGATCGGAGCTCCCCAAGGTGAAAAGCTCGGTCTAATATACCCTCTCTCCAGCAAATCTTCTAACTTCTCCTTAAGCTCCCTCAATTCTGCCGGAGCCATTCTATAAGGCGGAATCGATATTGGCATCGTGCCTGGAAGAAGCCCAATGGAAAATTCAATTTCCCTAGGTGGTGGTAGTCCTGGTAATTCCTCAGGAAAGACATCTGGGAATTCCATGACCACAGGTATTTCTTCTAACTTCCCTCCACCTGCCTTTGTGTCTACCACATAGGCCAAAAATGCTTGACATCCTTTCCTTATCAATTTTTCTACTGTTAAAGCCAAAACCATTCTAGTCAGACTCACTCTTCTATCTCCCTTAAACAACACCTTTCTAACATTGCCAATTTTGAACTCCATGATCTTCTGTTTGCAATCCAAGTTAGCATTATATTTCTCCAAGGTGTCCATTCCCAAAATGACGTCTAATCCTCCCATCCTTAATGACATTAGATCCACCACTAACTATTCTTCCCCAATATATATTTCACAGTCTCTATAAACTTGAGTAATAATAATACATTGACCGATTGGAGTACTCACTAGCAAAGGAGTATCCAATGAGCTCAATTCTCTACCATTCACAGTTCTACTCATTCATGAGTAGAACCTAGATCAAACAAAAAAATAAAATCTTCATTAAATAGTTTAATCATACCAGTTACGAGTTCTGGGGCTGTCTTTACATCCTCCCTTGTCATAGTAAACACTCTAGCTGGTGCTTGTCCCCTCGGTCTCCCTGGAGGGTTCACTTTCTTGGCTGCATCAGAACTTCTACTGCCCACTTCCGTTACTGTCCTGTGTCCCACTGTCTCAGTCCTCTTAGAAGCTTGCATCTAATTCCTCTCAGTCTTGATTTTGAGGGCACTCTCTTGCCATGTGTCCTTTCTCCTGACAATTGAAGCATGCTCCAATTAGTCGGTAACATTCCCCCTTGTGAAATTTTCCACAGTGATCACATTTGAGAATGGGTGGCTTATCCCTGTCTCCCCTCCTGCTGCCTCCAGCCGTTGAAGCTTGATGTGAGATAGTTTTCATCTGTCTAAGCCTGCTTGCTCTAATGCTCTTCTCCTCAAATTGCGCAGGGAAAGTCCTAGCACTCCTCCCTGACATAGGAGCACCGCCTCCCCTCTTAGTCTGTTCTCTGCATTTCCTCTTTTTGTTGATAGCACTCTTTATGTTTTCAATATTTTTAACCCTCAGTGCTGCTTCAACCAGCTATTGCAAGTCACCGAAATTCTGCACCACCATTTTTTCCCTAATGGCTAGGTGTATTCCTGATTCAAAGCGATGGCACTTAGCCGCCTCACTCAGCATCATCTCTACTGCATATCGGGATAGTTGTGTAAATCAGTGCTCATAATCACTCACTGTCATCTCCTTTTGGGTGAGACTCAAAAATTCTCTCTGCTTCTGTTGAATGTACACCTCAGACAGGTACTTCTTCTTATACACTGCTAGGAAATCTTCCCATGCAAGTATTGGCGATCTCATCTGACTCCCCGACACACTCTCCCACCAATGCAGAGCATCTCCCTGAAGCAAGCTAGCAGCATATACAACCTTCTCATCATCCTCACAATCCATCTGCTCCAGTATCCTTTCATTCTTTTGCAGCCAAGTCTCAGCCTCTTCAGGATCAGTGGTTCCATAGAAGTTCACTGCTCCAAACTTCCTCATCTTATCGAACTGCTTTCCCTTCTTAACTAAGGTCGGAGCAGAAGATTGCGGAATCTAACCTATAGCCTGGACAAAGGCCTGAGTGAATGCCTAAAATAATCTCGAGTCTAAAGGAAGTATTTGTTCTGACGAAACAAGTGACTCCTGCATCTGTGATCAAATGGGCTCACTACTTTGCCCTACGGAAGTCTCAGCATTTCTTGGGGCTACTGACTCATCGTACTCTCCTCTCTTGGCAGAGGGTCAGGTGCAATCGATCCTTGCAATATCCCTCGTGTCCTTCGACGAGGTGGCATTTTAATCCTTCAATAGAAACACTAGCGATTAGCTCACATTTTATCTTAATGCTACTTCCTACATGTATGCATGATATGCATGTCATTTAATACAAACAATCAATTTTACAATGCAAACAAATAAATCACATAGCACACAATTCATCCTAC
>JANIJH010000004.1:24047218-24059391 GCA_024520975.1 Erythroxylum areolatum
TCTTCCCATCTTACCCTTAATGACTTATAAAAGTCCACCTTGCCCTTCCTTTAATGCCTTATGGTTTCTAGACTTATATGGCTTGCCAAAGTTACCCTCACACTCTCTTACTACTTTAATACTTCCACTAACCCCTATCATATTTTCTTTCATACTTTAACAAAATTAATCACTCTCGATAAATAGCTTATCTATTAAAACCTTGAAAGCAATTTAAATTATGCTTATTCACACAAAAAAAATTCAGGGCCAACATTTGTAGTTTATATTCTTTAAGCTCTATGTCTTCTATCATTTGTTCCTATTCCACTTCTTGATCATCTAAAGATTCAACTACACCTAATCTCATAAACGAGCTTCCCTCCATTGGATTCATTAATACCTTATTCATATTAAATTTCACTTGTTCATTACCAATCTGAAGCATAATGCTGCCTCTATGGACATCTACTAAAGATTTCCCAATGTTCAAAAAGGGTTTACTAAGAATTAATGGACTATCTTGATCCTCTTTAAAGTCGAGCATGACGAAATCTACATAAATAATAAAACTTTCCACTTTAAAAAGCACATCCTCCACTATGACAAATGGTTTCTTTATCTATTGATCCGCCAACTGAATAAGCATGGAAGTTGGCTTCACATCTACTAGCTCAATTTCTTGAAAATTAACAAAGGCATAAGATTAATACTTACACCTAAGTCATATAAACATTTAGAAAACTCAAAATTTCCAACTATACAAGGCATAGTAAAACTCCTTAGATCTGCCAATTGTGAGGGCATGTGGTTAGTAATTAAGGAGCTGCAACTTTCTATCATGGCAACCATTTGATTGTAATCCTAAGTCGACTTAGTTAATAATATGTCTTTAAGGAACTTTACGTACGTGGGTATGGTCTTCAAGGCTTCTGCAAAAGGCAAGGTAATTTGTAATTTCTTTAACTTTTCCATGAATTTTGCAAATTTAATATCCAATTTGTGCTTATAAATTCTTTATTGCAATGGTATTTTCAATGTGTAAGGCAAAGGAGGAACATAAGAAGGATCCTCATTCCTCACTTCTTCCATTTTCCTCTTCACTTAGTCTTCTATAAGGTGGGGTTTTTCTGTTGGTTCTTCCAGTTCTTTCCCACTCCTAAGTGTGATATCCTTAAATTGATCATTTGTATTTGCCTTGATATGGCTTAAGAGGCTCTCCACACTTCTTGTAGATAATACACTGGCAAGCTGGCCTACTTGAACCTGTAGATTCTAAATAGAAGAGTCATAATTCTTTGTTAATTGTCGAATTGCCTTTCCATCCTTGTGATCTTATCTATAAGCTTGTCAAATTTTGAGTCATTTGTACTAGATTCATCTTATTGAAATGTTGATAGACCTTAATTTCTCAATTAAGTCCCTGCATTATTGGACCCAAAGAATTTCAAGTGCTTCTGTCACCTAGGATTATATGTGTTCAAGTAAGGATTATACCTCCCTGACCACATTGTGCTCTATTGAAGTGGAATTGTTGCATGTTGTTCTTTTTTAATAAGAAGCAATCAGTTGTGATATGACTCTCTTATCCATATAGCTCGCATCTGTGTTAAATTGCTTTGAATGGAGAGAAAGAGGTGGTTTTTAGGCTATTTAATTACTTGGGGACATTTTCAATTTAGGTTATAATGTTGTCACTAAATCTATAGTAATCATTCCTTTTGGATCTTAGAAGGTTAAATATTTTTGACTTCGCTTTGATATCAAAGACAATTATTGTTTTCCATGTCTTCTAACAGATTGTGTGTCGCTTGCACTAGTCATTGTGGAATTCCTTGAAGATAGGCATTGAACCCTGGCCTCATGAATTCCATAAGGGTCCTTTGCTCTCCATGATTTATTTCCTCCACCATTGTTTTTTTCTCTCGTTTTGGCGTTTAACTCTTCAGATTCCTCATTCTTGCCTTGTGATGTCTAAATTAATATGTCTTTTACTTTGCATCCAAACTTCCCTCTCTCTTTTTTATATTTATTGGGATTAGGTACCTTAATCACATACAAAAGGGTAACAATTCCTTAAATCAAAGGAATTCAAATCATCCTAATGCTAAAATCCCCATAAGTATAATAATAATAGAACCCTTAATACCCACAAGCATACAGATTGTATCTTGTACTATAAGAGGTTATCGTTCTCAAGAGGATTATACATAGCTAAAAATTTGAACTTAACTTTGTCTAAGGTACTTACAATTTGAATTTAGATTAAATTTAAATATCAAAAATTAAAACAAATAATAAAACAAAGCAAGTAACCAAATAATAGTGAGTTGTCGATGAAATTAGGGGTTTGATCCAAATTGAATAACTTAGGAACTATTCTTTCCTTAATTTGTTTGCTATTGTGGGTTCAATTTATGTTTGATTATAGATTTCCTAAGGTATTGATTACTCTCTCTCAAGATCTTATCAATCAACCATAATTGAATACTAAATTTCTAGATTTGCAATCTCTCAATTCACAAAAACTATCCCTATTATCTTCAATTAGGTCTGAAGCTATCTAATAGATAATCAATTTCATAACCAAGATCTCTCTTTGATTGATCGTTAATTTGATAATTATGGGTCCATTAAATTGCCAACTTTTGTTGTTGAACTTAACACTGATTACTTTGACTCACTCTCTCGATTTTTTGTCAAGTTTATGCATAAACAATTATTACAAGCATCTAAAAATATATTGAATTCAACAAGGAATAAAGTAACAAAATAAATCTAGAATAGTTCCTAATTTGAGTTTAGAACTCCATAGAAAAGTTTAACTTTAATAAAATCATATTACACATTAAGGATAATGAAAGAAACTAACAGGACAAGAGAAAAAAATGTTTAATGTCTTGATCTAGAATGCTAGAATTTTTTATGCTCTTCTTGATCTCTGCACTTTTGTTCCACTTTCATGCAATGTCTGCTACATTTTTTGTGTTTTTCTTATACTTAAATAGTTTTTGAAGCTTATAGGGTTCTTTCTAGGGTTTTCCCACTTAATTTGGTTCCTAAAATAACCCCAAAATGTCAAAATTACAAAAAGACTCACGAGCTGGAAAAGTTGAAATTTGTTGGAATTAATGTCTATCACACTTGTCACGATCATGACTTCTAGTGTCACAATCATGACCTGCTTCAATGCTTCCAATTGTTCTCTTTTCTTCAATTTCCTATTTTCGTACACTCACAAATACATCAAACACCCCTTGAAACATAAAATTAAGGTCCAATTCTTTCTCTAAACCAAACAAACACTTAAAATACATGTACACAGTAATAATAACATAATTCTAAGCCTATACACATGATAATCATCTAAGAAACAAATAAAAACACAATTACAAATCTAGCAAAACATAATACAATCTATATATATCGGCTTTTTTGACAAAACATATTTCGGATAACTATCTACAGGTTGTGTATAATCATTCTTCCCTTATCAAGCAAAGGGCTAGGATTAGCTAGCTTAATAAAAGGTGATAAATACACTAAATTTTTATTTAATACTGTGCTAGCAAGAAGGAATAAAAACAAGATTTGTTCCATATTATCCAGTGAGGGTACAGCTTTATAGGATCAAGACTCAATCCTTCAAGAAGCTGTTAAATTATTTTCCACATTTTTATGATCTACTAATGCTTCTGGTCCTTAATCTACTTCCTAATGAGTTTCATCACCTAAAGATTCTCTGCAGAGATAGAAACTATTTTGATTAAACTAGCTGAATACATTGAAATAGTGGATATAGTTTTTTTTAAGTATAGGATGAAAGCCCTTAGGTGTAATGGGCTGAATGATTTTTCCTTTCATAAACCCTAAGATGTAATTGCTAAGGATATTAAAGATGCAGTACATGAGTTCTTCTCAAAAGGCAAACCACTAAAGGAACTCAACAAAACCTTTCTCTACTTGATTACTAAGTTCCTATTCTGCTACTTTTAATGATTATTGACCAATATCATACACTAATTTTCTCTACAAGATTATTTACAAAATCCTAGCTACAAGACTAAAGAATGAAGTTAAATTCCTTATCAATGACAATCAAGGAGACTTTATAGAAAACAAACAAATTGGTGATAATATATTGTTAATTTAGGAACTCCTAAAAGGCTAAGGTAATTCTCCTGCTAACTGCTCCATCAAAGTTGATTTTAATAAGGATTTTGATAGAATAAACTGGGATTTCATGTTGCATATGTTGGAAGTACTTAGTTTTCCAAGACAATTCAGCCATTGAGTTAAAGAATGCTTCTCTACTGCATTTTGGTGAATGGAGGCCCATATGTGATCTTTAAAGGTGCTAGAGGAATGATTTGGTAAATGGAAGCACATCTGTGATCTTTAAAGGTCCTAGATGAATAAGGCAGGAGATCCTCTATCCTACTACCATTTCGTCTAATGCATAGAATCTTTTACTCTTCTTATTAAACAGAATGTTAATACGAACCCCAAATTCAAATATCACTTCAAATATAGTGAAGTGGCATTAACCAATTTGTGCTTTTCGGATGACCTATTATTGTTTTGCAAAGCTCATTAAGATTATATCTAAACATTGGTGGACTCCCTCCAATAATTTAAAAGATTATAATGATTGGAATTGAATTTTAACTCTACATCAACATAAATGGAAACTATCATTGTTAGAATTACTGGTATGATGTATCTGGAACTACCTATTTCTATAAGAAGGTTCAACTTCAATGGATGCTTTCTTCTTATTGTAAAGGTCCAAAAAAGACTCTCCTCTTAGGTGAACAAATCTCTTTCATATATAGTTAAACACCAGTTGATTAAGTTTTTTATTTCTTCTTTGCATATCTACTAGAGCTCTCACATTTTTCTATCAAAAAGACTTATCAAGTTGTTAGAAAAGATGTTCAGAAAATACATGTGGAGCACTTTGGAGGAGAATATGTGTTAAACAAATTCAGATGGATAGATATTTTCACACCTAAGGAAGAACGGGGACTGGGAGTCAAACTTATCAATGCTACTAACTCTACCTTGATATTGAAAAGATTATGGTGGATCTTGGAAAATAAAGACTCTTTTTGGATGAAATGGTTGCCTAGTTATTTTCTGAAAGGAAAAACATATAGATGGTGTATAAAATTTGTTCTTATTCTTCATTTCTTGACATTCTTCCTCAGCTAAGAGATCAAGTTAAAAATGAAATTTTCTATAAAGTGGTAAATAGGAAAGAAATTTTGTGTGGTATGATAATTGGACTAATTATAGACAATTAATTCAAAAATTTGAAGCTTCTGAAGTTAGGCTACAAGGCACCTTAGTGGATAAATTCTCCATGATGATAGTTGATAATAATTGGGAGCTGCCTCAAGAGCTTTAGAGATACAAACCTGATTATTCTCCAAATATATCTAACCCTAATAGGTATTATTGGAAAGGCAAGTCGATTAATATATCCAAGGTATGTAGGGATTTAATACGAACTTAAAATTCTAGAGTGCCTTGGTACAAAGTTGTTCGGAATAAATCCATCTAAAACCTCATTATTGCTATGGTTGATTATGAAAAATAGATTGAGTACAATGGATAGATTAAAAATTTTGCCATTAAATAAAACATGCTCCTAATACATGGAGTTGGATGAAACCATGGATCACTTATTCTTTGAATGTCACTTTGCTACTGGTATTTGGAATAAAGTCAAAAGGCTATATCAATGGAAGCAACTTCTTTCTCTAAAACAATCCAATGGATGATGGATCCTTCAGGGATCCCTAAGGCCACCTTTTAGGTGTATGTGAATGCACTGGATACTTGCATGCAAGGAATATGGAAAGAAAGAAATAACAAAAGATTCAAAAACAAGTTAGCTACATTGAAAAAGACAACTTCGCTTATCAAGGAGATCCTAATGATAATTAACATGGTCAACTGATATCTTGGAAAGTCTAGCTTTTGCTTTCTTGTATTAGTGGCAATCGATTTATCCCTGTAAATAGGATAGTATTCTAATTTTTGCAATTTCCCAGAAGGAATGATTTGTAATTATCTCCATTCACTTCCTATTAATATATTTCTTTAATTGTTTTTAAAAGTCCAACTTAAGTTAATGTCTGGCTATTTAGTAGAGAGAGGATCACAATTCATTGCTCACTTCCTATTTTGCTAAATCTTAGTAAAATAAGTCGATAAATACCAATTCTCGACTAAAACCTTATTACAGGTGATTGTGAACTATTAATTAGGTTTTGATCGAGTCAGGAGGAATTCCTCCTTGTGCTTGAATTTTCTTTGATTTTTCACCAGCCAAAACCTATGAATTATGTTGCTGAAAACGATTTTAATCACTATTCAATTCACATCCAGCAATTTTTGATGTCAGATTAGATAAACTGGTATTAAAAATTGAAATGGCTGACAACTGAGAATATATATTTTGCGTAATTGCTGCTAGCATTTAAAGGGGGAAGGAATGCATCCAAGTTGGCTCATGAAAGGAAACTGCTAGCATTTATGCCCACCTGCCTAGATGCTGTTTCCTTCTAAAATGGTGGGGTATTTATATTATAGCGAGAAGAAATATCAAACAGGTTTTAAATAATTGTACTCCGATTGTAATTTATGCATAAAACCAAGTGATCATCTTTCCATAATAAAATTTAGGCAAAAGAATCAATTTTGACCGTAAATTTGGCAAATTTAACTATTAAATTTCAGATTGTATAAATAAAATCTTAAATAAAATTGATGCAGCAACGCAAGACACGCTTTTTCTAAAATAAAAATATAATTAATTTTTATTTAATTAATTAAATAGGTTCTATTGCTGTCATATAACAGTCACTAAAAGTTTTATTTGCACACTCTAAAACCTTAAAAGAGGTTTTACTTAAATGTCGAGTATAAAACTTAGGCTCCTAAAATTTAACAATAAGTTCATCTAATCTATATATCCAGTTGCATTCTCCAAAATGCTAAAATTCTACAAAACTTCGACCAACTCAAATGCTAAACCACACATTTCGTAACCAAAAATAGTTACATGTGCACCAATTAGGAGGTAATGACTATAGCAGAATGTATAAACATGTACATCCCAGAAAAGCACCATCAAGACCTAAACATAGCCAAATTGTGTTATGTCTTATAGCCTTGTGTTATTGCATGGACAAGTTCACGTTTAAATTTACAACTACACAACTTCTGATTGGATAAATCCATGTTAATCCATACAATGAAATATTTCTAGCAACCTCAAGTGGAGAAACTACACTGGATTAATACATAAGGCTATACATATTCAAAACTGAGTCAAGTAACTCTTTATTGAACACCCACAATAGCACTAAGGAAAATTATAACTAACATGCCAAGAAAAAGGTTTAATGATTGAGTAAAATAAAGATGAAAAAACAACAAATCACTGAAAGGACAAGTTAACTCAATTACTTTAGAAGCAAAGAAAGGCAGCTCAGTGACATTTGATTGCACAAATGAACATTCCACCACATCTGAAACCCCATTGAGCCCCTTCAAGCAAGCATCAGCAAAAACGGCTCCTGCATAACTGCAAAAGTTCTTAAGAATGTAAGTAATGTGTTTGAAAATGAGACGACGAAGTATTCATTAAAATTCAAACTTACGCCATTGATAATGTTGCAGATCCCTTTCCAGCCTTTGCTTCCACAACTTCAGTCCCTCCATCTTGTGTTCTCTTTGTAAGTGCAGTGACCACTTCATCTTGACAAGTTGGCTTTTGGAGTGGCCTAGAAAACATGAAAAGAGATGATAGAACAATCTAATTGGATGTTATGTAGGACCTGCGATCTTGAAATATATTATCATAGGAAATTAGAAAGAAGTGAGAAATAAATTACTTGTGAAAATAGTGGAAGAATTGTTATGCCAGCATGGCCCCCAACAACGGGTACACTGACCTCTGCAAGCCATTACCAAAGACCAGGTCAATGTTATAATCTCACAAACTCATTAGTTTGGTATAAAAAAGCAAAAATGACAGAATTAGAAAAATGGAAATGTATAATTGCATATGCCATGACATCATCCTGCTATAAAATCTCTAGCAAAAAGATGAATCGCACGCAGAGGTCGAAGAATCTAACCGAATCAAACTCTTTGATTCAGAAATAACTAGAATAAAGAAGAGAGTGCGAGCTCTTACCTTGATTCTTGAAGAGCAACGTGAAGGAGAATGAAGCTTGGAAGAGGAAGATGATGAAGAGAGCTTCGGTTGATATTGAAAAAACATATTTCTAAAACATGTTAAAATCATTTTATCTCACGATTATCTTCCCTTTTAAGTTTTCGTCTTTTTCTTTTATAAAATTTGTCTTTTATCCATTAAAGACATTTAATGCATCTTTAAAGTCTCTCCTCCCTTATCATACACGTTGCCTTATATATATATATATATATATATAAATGTCGAAATGGTCCAATCACATTGGAGTAGGTCCTACCGGGTCCTGGATGTTGAAAAACATCAGAGACCTATTTCATACATATCCCGATCTCATGGGGATCTATTTGGTTCTATCGCTCTCCATATAATGGATCTCTATCCAAAACCATTTTACGAATTCTCCGAGTCACTCTTATGCGTGTGACCTATTAGGTTCATGGTTATGTTGGCCACTTAGATTAACACTTAATCTAAGCAAGTGATGAGCGGTGTCTAGCAACACATCATGACTTCCAATTAACCGGAAAGTAAGTGGTTTGACGAATGAACCCGTGCTCACTATGAACCATCTTATGAACCCTCTTATAGATAATTGTTGTGCAATTCGTCCTTTCACATGTTATACCCCACTTGGTTATGAGTATGGGCAAAGTGTCAACTCTCACTAGACTGACTACGTCAAATCTAGTCGAAATGATATCAGTTCTTGTCCTGGGACTCATTACTCTATATGTCAATGAAGGCATTCTTTATGACATATATACTCCGGCTAGAGATTTTCAAGTAATAACCCCGACAAGAGGCCATGAGTATCATCTTCTTCTATCACAGAAGTGGTGAATCCTCTATTGACTACTTAATTACCTTCGAATACCTCAAGTTGTACCCAATCACCACCCTACAAGCGACCTGTGTAAGACAACAAGGAATGGAGTCAAAGTACAGAATCAGTATCCAAGATATACTTTAGTACCTCAAGTCTAAGAATACTTGCACCATTGCTATGATGAGATTATCACTGACATTAGAATAGGACATCCATGTGATGATCTCATGGTAGGTTATTCAATGTACTTACTACCTCTAGTAAGCATTAACATCTCAACTTTAAACATCTCATGTCTACAATTTCTGAGATCCATTGCTTGATCAAATCAAGGAGTTTAACATGTGCTAGTCTATCCGGATTAACGATGTCCAGTTTCATTTATTGGGCACCTATTCCGGAACCCAACTCTTAATTGGAACCATATAACGTTAGCGTTATCCAATGAAATCTCCTTAACCATCATCGATTCCTCTTCTTGCTCTGATACCAAACAATGTTGGATACCATACATATAGGATCTCATTTTTGGAACCCAACATTCAGAGACCCTTCAAAAACTTGAGCGCATTAACTTGTAGGGTTATTTCATTTAACCCTCATTAGCCATCATCGGTTCATCGTTATTTTCATAACATCTCAAGCCACAAAGGCGAGCACACACAACAGAATCACAATAACCACAATTGACTTCTTCAAAACAATTGTAGCTCTATGTCTCTAGTTCATTTTGGAGTAAGAACCAACTCAATAGGAGTTCTATAGATGAAGATATGCTTAAAAATTCAAAGTGTGTTCATAACCCTGTCATGCTCTTATAAACCGGTCCCTTATTTTCTTTCCATCAGTATTTTTGAATTCATCACCAATGGTTATCAATTTTTTATGTAAAGGTAGTATAATGTCTTAGGAATCTATCACTTTAAGAATCACCTCAATCGGAGGTCGGACGAAGAAGTTATGGCTAAACGAATCCAACATGTTCATGTCCTTACTCATATTGTACAAGCCTTGGATCAATTGCCATAACTCTCACTACAAGTGTCGGATTGACTTCATTTTTATACGGTTTGAAAGACGAATTCTAGATCTACAACTTTTGTGAAGACTTAGAAATGAAATTCGGTCATTTGGATGGTCAAAACATACGGCTTATGTGATTTTACACGGACAGGCCGTGTAACCTTCAGATGTCACGAAATTTTCACCCTTCAAGATCCCTCCAAAGGATCCTAAACCCATCCTAACATCCCTTTTACTCATAATCTTCCCAAATCGGACAATCCTAGTGTGATATCACTTCACATGCTCTAATTATTCAGGATGCACGTCTTATGAAACATCACCTACTTAAACGATCATATCCCTCAACTTCGATATCCAAAAATCGCATACTTTATACCATTGGAAAGCCAAGAGGATAAACTACAACGTTTATAAGGCAACTTTGTCTAATTCCTCCTATATTAATACAAATTTTCTCCTGAAGTTAGAACACACATTTTGCCCCCATGAGAAACTTGAAAATTAACCCAACTTCACTTCCTCTATTACAACATCAATCATAACAATTCCACTTCCAATTGGAATTCATCCAACTCTCAACCTCAATTCATTTGACTACTCATATTCAATAACATCTCATCATTCACCAAACATCCTATCTTTCTTTCCACAATATCTCACTTATATATATAACAATAGTTCATGCTCAAGATTCATCATCTCAAGTTGTTAATTTCAAACATACCTAGTTTCACTTAACATCATCCATGCACAATTCATATTTCATTAACATCAAAAGATAAATGTTTACAAAACTTTAATGGCATTCCAAGCCATATTACATCATCAATATCAAAAATCCGAAATACAACAAAAGATCCAAAATCTCATAATTCTCAACATATGTCTAACGTCTTATTTTTACATCAATCTAACTTAAGATACAACATATGCATAATCAAACGATATCTTGACTTTCTTTCACGCGATCTCTTTCTCATCACCTAGAGATGGGAACGAAAGGGAGGTGAGCTTAAAGCTCGTAGGTAACATGCTTATAACCGAGAAACAAGCAAAAACTATTGAAATATTATTTCGATTGTAAAAATTCACATTGTAAAATCGATGTAACACATATTTCCCAAATTCACAACTTATCAAGCAATTTATAAACATCATGAATCATACATTCATCAAACTTGTCACAATCATAAACACATAAGCACATCATAAATGGTTTGGGATGGATCTATAACATAACGTACTACACATTTCCCATAAGAGTCCTGTGTAGCTATGAACAGAACGTTCTATCACAATCCCAAAAAAATGGTCTTGCGTAGCCGTAAACTTATGGGAGTCCATGAAGGAGCTCCATGCCACAAGCGGGCAGCGGGAGAAGTCTTTAGACAAGTGTACTTGACTGACAGAACAGACCACCACAAACCCACATAACATGTAATTCATGACTTGAAAACCAGTTGCCCAAATGACACATTTTTGAAAACTTGTCTTTCATGAGCATGACATATTTCATATGCATTTCCGAAACTCAATTTTACAAATATAAAGTCTTTTCAAAATCATTTCCATATCACAATTCATCATCCAAAATTCATACACTAAAACATAGCAATTTCACAAATCATTCCAAAAACAACAATTGCCACAATTATAAAGCAATGAAAATCATTTTATTTTCTTAACTAAAAGGAAAATGTATTGGCTCATTATCCAATTATAAACATGAAATCCACCTTAATTTTCCTTACTTGAAAACCTTGCTCAAAAGCCTTTAGAGCTCCTCTTGCCTCTCTTGATTTCCTTCAACATCGACAAAATCCCCAAATCAATAGGGATTCCAATTGAGAAACCCATAAGACATATCCACTAAAATTGATCTTAGAAAGGTTAAACCCATACATTCCTTAAGCTTCATGAACCAAAATCTTTCTAAAAACCCAACAAATCAAACATATCCTTACCTTGATTCTTCACCAAACAATGCTTTTCTTGGCTCTAATGGAAGCTCTAATCCTCCTCTCCCTTTTTTCTTCTTGAACAACTTGAAAATCCCTCTTGAAAACCCAAAAATGAAGAAACCCTAGCTTCCCTCTTCCTTTCTCTCAA
>JANIJH010000004.1:24149563-24160698 GCA_024520975.1 Erythroxylum areolatum
ATTGGTCTTTGAAGAATGGACCGATCGGCCCACGGGTCGTTTGACTGGGCTCGGGCCCAACACGGCCGACCCGACCACGTATAATAATTTTATAAGTATATCTAACTTTCAGTTATAATAATTTTATTACCTTTTTCATTATAATCCTAATCAGTTTTTATCAATGTCATTTTCTTATTGAATCTTAGTCTACTTAGCTGGATCTTTTATTGAATTAATTTATCATTTTTATATCAAATTAAATTTTAATTTTTTATCATTAAGTTTTAAAAATTAAAATTAAATAGAAACAAAATTCCAACATTATCCTCCTTGAAAAAAATATTAATTATCATATCCATAACTAAAATAATATTGAATGTTAAGAGAATAAAAATAATATTGTATTGATCAACCTTTGTAAAGCATTTTATCCAAAAAAAAATTCATTATTTAATGACTAAAGATGTAGAAAATATATGTCATATGCAATAGATTCATTATAATCAAGCATATCCAAAAAACTTTGTAACATGAATACGAAAATGGAGTGTGACGAATAATAATAGTATTCAAATAATCTATAATACACCATGATTTGTTTATTAGTCTTGGTTTCTTTAAATATTATTTTAAACTACAATAGAGAAATTAAACTGCATTAAAGAGCTTGATAACATTAAAACTTTTATATCCCTTTCTCATAAAACCTATAAATATCTCGAGCTACTTGAATGTGTTAAGAGACATAAGATCAAAAACAAAGTTGTATATTTGTCTAGGAACCTATAACATGCTTAAGATTGACAAAAATCTTAAGACTTTCACATGTATTATGATAGTACAAAATAATACATATGGATAATAACAAAATTATAATCATCAATATATAAACAATGCAACATAATGAATGAGGAAAAAAATTATATATAGGGTAAATACATAATTATCTCCAACTAATAATGTCAACAAACTTCAAAACTCCCACACTGCAATGAGTTTATCGATAATAATAGAACAAAGTCTTTTCATCATAGGATCAACTAAAATATACTCAGCCAAACATATGTTTTATTATAATTTTCAACTTTCTATACAAGTTCCCTTATATTTTATATTTTACCTCCAAATGCTTCTATCATATGATATTCCTTTTGATGTTATCAAACAACATTGAAGAAAGATTAGATCTAGCAACTAAATCAAATACAAAAAATTAGATTTATTGATTAAATTGCATGTGAAGCTGCCTTATAATATACAACAATCTCAGCACATATGACAAAAGAGGTCTCAAATGTCTGCTTGACAGTTTCTATAAAACTACTCCATCTGCTAATATAAAAATGTAACCTTATGTTTACTTTTTATTATCTTAACCCATAGCAATGTTAGAATTTATATATATAAGATATATTATTAACTTTCTTGCAAGTTAACATATAATCCTTTGTTCTTTAAAATGTTCTTAAAACTCATTTAACTACATGATAATGGTTTATATCTTTGTTAGATAAATTTTTACCCAATATTCCAATAATGAATGCAATGCCCGGTCTAATACAAACTTGAGCAGACATTATATTGTCAACAACACTAGAATTAGGGGTGAAAAAAAACCTAAGTCTAGTCTAACTCGAAGTCAGTAGGCTCGGTCTGAGTTAATTAGCCTTCAGGCTAGACTTTGGCTTTTTAAAAAATATAAGCTTTGGGATGGGCTCAATTTAAGATTGACAACACAGTTTGGCTCAAAACTCAAACCTTTTATATTACACAAAATGACATCGTTTTCTTAACATAATAAAACACCATCATTTAATGTATAAATGGATGAAAAATGTCACAATTCCTCTCTTCTATCCTCTCTTTTGTACCCTAGCTAGCTTTGACTCTCTCTTATTTTACTCTCCCTACCATTTGTTACATTCTTTACGCCTTTCTCTCCACTTGCCACTTATCACCTGTCATTGGTTGGTTTTCTCATTATCGCCATTGCCTAATATTCTTATAGTTGCCTAGCATATGTTTTAATTTTCCAAAGTTTTGATTTCTTGTTGAGTTTGTTTGATTTAGTTGAGATGTTAATTTAATATATTTTTTCCTTAAAGGATAATTTTCAAGTTAATTTTTTTTCTTTATGGTTTCTTAAACTAAACTTTAAGATTTTCAGCTAACTCTATACTCTTCTAATCACACTTTTTTTTCATTATAGTTACAATTTCCTTTTCTCAAATGAATGTTGTAATAATTTAGCTCTGATTGGGTTTGTTTGATTTAGTTCTAATTACACTCTGATACAAAAGATTAAACTAGAATGATATTAGTAGATCAAGTTATTCAAGCTAGGTCAAGCCTGCGCCTAAATTTTTTTGGTTAAACTTAGGCCACAGGTGGTCAGATATGCCTCAACCTATTGCCATCAATAATTACAATATGGAACATTCTTCATGACCTCTTTTTGAACTATATTATTTGGAAGTTGTTTCAAAGATAATATCTCTTGTGAAAGATTAGCGTTAACAAGGTTTATATTTTTTATATTAAACATTAATAGTAAACTTAACTACAATTTCGAGCTTCCTTTTAATGAATTTGAATACTAAAGAAGAAAGATGTGTCATTGAGATCTTTTATATCAAAATGATTTTCCAACAGATGCTTAACCTTATGTAATGTTACCAAGTCATTTAATGTAAATAAGGCATCATCTACATATAAACACAGAAAAATAACCTTGCTCCTTTTAACCTTATAGTATAAGCATCTTTTGAATTCATTTTTCATAAAGCCAAATGAAAGATTGTGTTGAAAGATTTTTTAATGTAGTTTATGTTTATGTTTATGCACCCTAAGAAAGGTTGGAAGAATAGTCAAGAGTCAATTCTAGGAAGAACTATATAAGGTGATTCAACAGATTCCCCCCTAGAAGGAGACTTTAGTCACCATATAGGGGTGATCTCATATGGATATTGTTATGCCCATGAGATTTTCAGGTATGGAGGCAAGAATGATAGCAGGACTACCTTGTGCGACTTTTCGATAGCTTTAAGACTTGGTGGAGCCAACATATATTTTAATAAAAAAGAGAAGCATTGGCAACTTTTAGTAACAGAACCACAAAGATTCGAATTGACTACTTTCTTATAAGACAAAGTGATTAACCCTGTTTAAGGATTGCAAGGTGATACGTAACATATTCTTATTAACTCAGCATACTAATATAGACCTTATAATTAAAGTGTGGAAAAAGAAAATAAGTTCTTTGAGGTGCACTAGAGTTAGATGGTGGAATCTAAGAAGGAATAATATAGAATATCTTAAGTATAGAGAAATGTATGAAAAGGCATGGAAAATACGAGGAGATGTTGACCGGATGTGTGAAAAAGTTTCAACTCTTTTAAGGAATGCAACTAAGGAGATTTTGGGAGTTTTTAAGGGGCTTAGGGATAATAAGAAGGATTCTTACTAGTAAAATGAAGATGTCCAAGATAAGGTGAAGATCAAGAAGGCTGCTTATAAAGCTCTACTAGATAGCAGCACGAATTAAGAAGGGGTGGCCAATAGATAGAGTTACATGCTATCAAAGAAAAAGGTGAAAAAGATAGTATTAGCAGCCAAAAGTAAAGGCTACGAGCACTTATATTAACGATTGAAAACTAAGGATAGAGAAAAGGATATTTGTAAGTTGACAAGAGTTATGGAACAAAAAATGAGGGACTTGGATCTAGTTTGTTGTATAAAGGATGAAACAGGACAGGTAATCAAGGATGAAAATTACATTAAGAGAAAATGGGAGACCTATTTCTATAGGCTTTTTAATAAAGGCAAAGACAATAACGTTTCTTTTGGTTATCTTTACACTTTGGAGTAATACTGTAACTTTACTTTTTGTTAACATATCATAAGAGAAGAAATTAGAGGAGCTTTGAGGAAGAAGAAGAGTGCTAGGGCAGTAGAACTTGATGAAATATCTATAGAGGTGTGGAAAGCTTACTAAAACAAGGTTTTACTTAGTTAGATATGCTCTTTAATCTAATTCTCAGGTCTACCAAATTGTCGAATGAGTGAAGATAATCCCTATCTATAATAACAAAGTGGAGATCTAAATTTGTAAAATATATAATTATCAAACTACCGAGTCACACCATGAAGTTATAGGAAAGGGTGATTGAGAAGATAATGACATCTTGGAGAACCAATTTGGTTTCATGTCAAGGAGATCCATTAAAAAATTCATACATCTCCTTAGATGATTAATGGAATATTATATGGGCAAACAAAGTGACATGCATATGAATTTTATTGATTTAGAGAATACTTATGACATGGTACCTAAAGATAATATATGTAGTTGTTTAAAAGATAAGGAAATTTATGTTGCCCATATATAGGTTATTAAGGATAAGTATGGAGGTGTTAAGACTAGAGTAAATATATTAGGAGGAGATACAAAACATTTTTCTATTGATATCGGGCTATATCAAGGATCCTCATTAAGCCCCTTTTTTTGTATTCATGAATGAGCTTACTACGAATATCCAAGAGGATATGCCTTAGTGTATGTTGTTTGTTGATGACATTATTCTGGTGGATGAAACAAAAGAGGGAATTAATGATAAGCTAAAATTTTGGAGGATATGTTAGAGTTAAATGGCTTTAAATTGAACAGAACTAAGACTAAGTACTTATAGTAAAAATTTTCTGATTATAAGGTTGCATCCAATATGGAGATCAAGATTGGTCTGAAGTTACATCATATAACAATTGTTTTAAGTATCTTAGATCCATCATCCAAAGTAGTGACAAGATAGATGACAACATTGTTCACCGTATCAAATCAGGGTGGCTAAAATGGAGGAGTGCCTTAGGAGTTTTAAAATGATACCACTCAAGATAAAACATAAATTCTACTGTCTTGCAACTAGGCCAACCATGTTCTATAGGGCAGAGTGATAGTCCACCAAGCAGTTGCATAGTCATAAGACAATAGTGGAGAAGATAAGGATTATCTATTTGATATGTTGTCTTACAAGAAGAGATAAAGTTAGGAATGAAGCGGTAATAGACAAGTTAGGAGGTGGCTAACTTTGATAGTAAAATGAGAAAAACAAGGCTTAAGTGTTTTGAACATATTAAAAGGAGACATCTTGAGGCTCTAATGAGAAAATACGAGAATATTGTAATTTGGAACTATAAGAGAATAAGAGAAAGACCTAAAAAGAATAGGGGGAGGTGATCAGGGACAATATAGACCTACTAGGGCTCACTGAGGACTTGTCCCTCAATAGAAATTTTTGGCAAATTAGGATAAGGGTAAAGGACCCTACATAGAGAGGTCTTTTCTCTTTTCGTAAGTCTTTTGAACCTTCTCCTCCAATTCTTATGTCTTTTAATTAAGCTAAACACTTTTGTTATTAACACTAGTTCCTTTTGTTATTTTATTTATTTATTTATTTATTTTTCTTCTTTATTTTCTTGCTTATTTGTTTATTTATTTACTTACTTTTATCTTTATCTTTATTTTTTATTTTTACTATTATTATTATTCATTTATGTATTTATTTGTTTATGTATTTGTTTATTATTTTCTTCCAACCATTTTTAGAACAATTTTCCTATAGGTCTATTAGAAATAGCCCCTCTACTAGCTAGTAGTAACGTTACATATTTTTTAACCCCCTTAAACCCTACATCACAACGAGATTCCAACTATAAAGTTATTTTTGTTGTATAATGCTGAATGAGGTAACTACCTTATTAACTTTTAGGTACTGCTAATAAGAAGCTTGTCTCAATCTAAGTAATGATTTTCTTAATTTATAAATAAATGTTATTGTCATCTTGCAACCATTCAGGTAGACTTCCTTGTATAAGTCTCCATTTAGGCAAGCAATTTTAACATTTATATGATGTACTATTGTTTTAATTACTCTAAATGCATCTTTAGAAGATACAAGAGAGAAACTCACTTGAAGGCATATCCCTTCTCTTTAAATGAAACCTTTGGCAACTAACTTAGCTTCAAATAGCTCAACCTTGTCTTAGGAGTCCTTTTTAACCTCATAAATATATTTACAATATGTATTTTTATAGTGTTGAAGTATATTATTAGGTTCTCATACTTAATTGTCCTTGATGGACTATATTTCTTCTATTATTACTTCTGAGCATAAATTTGCATGAAGATCAAAATTAACATCTACAAAAGTAACTAGATCAATGACATGTCCAATATTATAATCATTCTCACCAAGATAAACTATATAGTCAAATGATATAGTAGGATTCCTCACTATAGTGAATCTCTTTAATCGAACCTGTTGAACATTATCTTATGTAACAAGAACCTCGTTCTATGTTTGCATAAGTTCTTGGTCCTATAATAGAGCGACACTAGGAACAGAATCCACTAACCTTACTGATGAGTGAAAGATATGAACTTAAAGTAGGATTAACTCTATTATCCTCTAAAATATGAGAAGGATTGACTTTATTAGACACATCATAATCTAAAAACTTAATTGTTTATTATTAGACGAAGTGAGGTTTTAACTTATAGCTTAAATGATAAAAGAACTTTTTACTTCTAATAACTTTATTCTTGGTGATATTATTAAGTTAATATATGAAATCTCAAGCTCAATAAGATGATGAAGTGAGCAAAGCAGTCAACTAAATCATTGAGCAATTAAAGGATGAAGAAAATGAGCAAAGTGGAGCATCTATGTAATTCAAGTGAAGAAATAAGAATAAGGAGGAATCAAACATATTAATACTTTTATTGTAATCCTTCTTGTAATTGCATCTTAATCATTTCAATGAATTAGGGAATTAATAATTGCATGATCATTTACATATAGGACATAATTAATAAATCCTTTCATAATTAAGAAGAAATTCATTTTAATCTTTTAAGAAAATTTTTTGATCTTTAAAAAATTTTTGGAGAAATTTTGAAATGATTTTGAATCAAGTGTTTTTAATGAAATGTTTTTTAATCTTTGAAAGAACAAGAAAAGTTTTAAAAGAACTTATTTTTAGACATAATGATTGACCAATGTATGAATGGGGTTAAATAATGTCTTTTTAAAGTTAGTAAAAATGTATATCATAAGTTTATTGGCATATTAACCGATATATATTGGTCGACAAATATCTTTGAGTGGTTAACCATTATATTTTAACTGGTAGAAATTTCATTTTTCAATAGTTTGTTTAATATTGCTCGATGTTTTGGTCATCCAATCTGGCACATTGATTAACCATTGTCATAGTTTCTAGTTATTGCAATGGTTAGTTTTTGTTTCTAACAACTACTTTATGTCTTTTGGAGTATAAATTGATCATATATGAGTTGTCAAAAGAATTATGTGCATATTAGAGAGTTAATAAGATTATTAAGAGGCAAGAGAGTAGAAGTGTACATTAAGTAACTCATACTCAGCTATTATTTATTGCTTTGAGCAAGAGAAGGATTTTTTGAGTTATATACTTGTTGTAATTGAAAATTTGGTTAGGATACACTTTTTGAGGGGTCCTTGAACTTGAAAAAAGATTTCTAAAGAATGATCTTCAATGTAAGGGTTCCTTTTCATAAAGAGTTGCTTTTTATCCATTGAATGAAGAAGATAGTGAATTTTTAAGTTAATCTTAGGGAGTGAATGTAGGCCAAGGGTTATTTCATTGAACTACTATAAATCAAATTTGTACCTTTCTCTAATTTCTCTTTTTTATTATTGTGATTAGTTTATGATTATCATGCATGAAGTTGTCTTAATCATTCCTTAGAATAAACAATTAATTCATTAATTTACAAATGAGGAAAAAAGTGAACAGACAGAATTCAGTCCCTCCTCTCATATGCCTATCCAAGGAAAAATAATTTTTTTTATCAAAATAGGTCTCATCCATTGCCTATAGATTTCTAGCAAAATTTGAAGAATGATCACTATAATATAATTCAATTAATTTTTTAGCCAAGATAGTGAATGTATAAGTAGACCCCCTTCCTTTAAAGGTTAAAATTACATTTATTAGGAAATTAGGATGAAACATTTTATTTTAGTAAATGGGTTGTGGACGATGGTCCTTATGTACCAATAATAATAATATTTATAGATAAAGTGGAGATTAAGGTATAAAAGTATAAAAGTGAGTATAGTGATAATGATACAAGACTCATTACATTAAATAGCTAAGTGGAGCGTATTTTGTTTTATGCTCTTAGTCGAAATGAATTCAATGGGGTGTTTATATGTGAAACTACTTATGAGATATGGCACACAATTGAAATCATATATGAGGTCATTAGTCAAGTAAATATAACAAAATAAGCTTACCAGTGCATCAATATGAGCTACTTCACATATAAAAAATGAGTCGATTTCTAATATATATAGTTGCTTTATTTATATCATTAATGCTCTTAAAGGTCTTAATAAGAATCATACTAGTTAGTCAAGCTTATTGAGGATTTGTTTTTGTTTAGGTTTGGTATATGAATGTTGGTCTTTTTGTGTTGCTAGATTGTATGTTAGTGAATTTGTGTTACTGTAAAAGAGCTAAATTTATAAGGTTTCTTGGTAGGAAGTTAGTGGAGGAGTGTTGTTGGTAGTGTTTGTTTCACGATTTGATTTAGGTTTCCTATGATTTTGCACTACCTTATTCCTTTTAGTAGGTAAGAGATTTCTATTAGAAAATCTCTAGTTATGTACATAACTTTTTTGTAAACTTTTATCAATTTATCAAAAAAAAGGACTTATACTAGTCTAAAGTCTTATAAAAGACTTGGAAGATAATGATGATGACCATAGAAGAAGTCAAAGATTTGATCAACTTATTGTTGAAAAAATTAGTTGGAACACTTGTCACTTATAAGATGTAGATAAATAAACTTTATGAAGAGGAAGTGGATCTAACAAGAAGAGTTATGGTGTTTAAATTCTCCAAGTGATGACAAGACCTCCATAAGTAAGTAAGAATGGTGAGGGTGATAGAAAACATATAAGAAATAAATTTAAGAAATTTTTAAAGAAGAAGAGGGAAAAATAATTAGAGAGAAAAAGAAAACACTTAAAGCTATATAAGATGACACTACTAGTTCGAAGAGTGAGGAATTCAAAAAATTATAGCAAGTATGTATTTTATGGTAAATAATAATAAGGTGCACACTCCCTCAACTTTTCTTAATGATATGGATAAAAAGACATAGACATCACATGTATTTTTAAAAACTTTAGGAAAACCCTGTGATCTCTAAAATTCTCCATAAAACTTCTTCTAGTTTCTAGTTTTCTAGAAAAACCCCTTCTCTTAGACTTCGTTTAAAAAATAATGATGAAACACATGTAGTATGAACATCAAACATGAACTAATCAAATGTTAAAAATATGATAACTCAACTCAAATTTCAAACCCAACCCAAACGAATTAAATTTAAATTTAAATTAATTATTTAAGATTATTACAATAAATTATTTGTTTGTGTCAGATTTAATTATTTTGATTCAATTTTAACAGTTGTGTTGAATCGTCATATAAATAGTATCCGATTAGTCCATATCTAGAATTCAGATTATATGTGTTTCGTCGTTTTTTTTATCCAAAGTCTAAAAGAAGGGTTGTTTAGAAAACTAAAAATTAGAAAGAGTTTTTTTCAAGAATTTTAAAGACTAAGGAGTTTTCCTAGGATTTCTTAAACTACAAAGGAGTTTTATGTCTTTTACCCTAATGATAGTGATGATTGTGATGGTTATCTTTCATAAGAGGAATTAGATGAATGTTAAAGGTCATGATCATGAAAAGGCAAAAAGAATATTCAAAGTATAAAGAAGTTTAAAATCTTACTTACATACATGATTGCGAATGAGAAAATAAAATATGATATACATGATATGATAGAATCTGAGAGCATGGTTAATTTTAATAATAAAGTGGTGATTTGTTGCGTGAGAGTGAGGCATTGAGGAAGGAGATAAATATCATAAAAAATCATTATCTAAGTTCACTCTAGGAAGTGAAAAATTAAATAGCATGCTTGGAGCCTAAAAAACCTCTAATAATAGGGATGAAATTGATTTCAATTATGGAAGTGCACTATCTAACGCTAGACAATTTTTGAGAGGAGAAAGAACTTACATGATAAGCCTATATCTAAAACATCATACAAACTGATTCACTTTCAAAATATGTACAAAACTCATGTACTCATCCATCATCCTCTATATACCAAGTAAAAGAAAATTTTCATGCCTTTATGTATGGGAAGCATTCTAAACCTATAGGTTATAACATTCAAGGAAAAAATAGGCATAAGTTTTATGTAAGCTTATCTTAAGATAATATTTAACAACCATCTCATTCAAATAGGATTATTTTTCATCCAAATGACATTAAATAAGCTTACAACATAACATCCCGATACCCATGTTAAGGCTAGAATAGTAAATTATGAGAAATTTATGTGAAATTAGGAAAATGCACGTTATGTATAAGGTAATTGTGACATACACATTTATTTTGCACATTCATATGATTATACATACATTCATTGGCATTTCCTGGTAAATTGGTTTATAAATAGAAATTGTGGATTTAATTGGAGTGTGCTAAATGTGATTTGGCAATTTTTGTACATTTTGGATATTTTGAAATTTTTGGTGAATTATTTTAAGCTGAAAATTTATTTGGAGAGTGTTATCATAATTTCAAAATTTTTGGTGAATTTTAAAATTTTTTGGAAAATTTGGGATATTTTGACCAATTATATAGTGACATGTGGCGATATATATATGTGACAAATGGCTAAATTTTTGTGTGACAAGTGGCAGCATTATATAGTGATACGTGTTAGACATGTAATAGCCACGTAGAGGAGGACCTTGGTTCCTCCGTTGTTGTTCCTTCATATTGAAGGTTTTGTTAGACAAAAATAATTTGAAAACAGTGGTTATTGATTTTGAAACTATAGTAAGGCTGTCAGTTTGTTGATAAAGAGTTGATTGCTATATATACTGTACACGTGATCTACCAACACAGCTAAAAGCTTGTTAAATCAAGTAAGTGAAGTTTTAAGGTTTTATGTAACATCCCAACCTCAATTGGAAGGGTAGAACAGTAAATTGGTATAGGATGTGTTAGATTGGGACTTCATAGGA
>JANIJH010000004.1:24181163-24210501 GCA_024520975.1 Erythroxylum areolatum
ATAATAATAACAACAACAACAACAATAACAATAATAGTAAGTATAAAATTTATAATAATAATTAATAATAACAGCAACAACAATAATTAATAATAATAATAATAATAATAACAAAATTTATAATAATATTAATAATAAAATAATTAATGTTGTATAATAAAATTAATATTAACAATAAAAATAAAAAATAAAAAATAAAATAATAGGTACAAAATTTAGAATAATAATAATAATAAGATAATTAATTCTGTATAATAAAATTAATAATAAAAAGAATAATAATAAGTAGAAAATGTATAACAATAATTAATAATAATAATAACAATAAATAATAATAATAATAATAATAATAAGTACAAAATTTATAATTATAATAATGATGATGATGATGATAATAATAATAAGTTCAAATTTTCGTATAATAATAATAATAATAACTTAATAAGTTCGTATAATAAAATTAATAAAAATAATAATTTTAATAATAATAAAAATAATAATAAGTAGAAAATTTATAATAATAACAACAACAACAACAATAACAATAATAGTAAGTATAAAATTTATAATAATAATTAATAATAACAGCAACAACAATAATTAATAATAATAATAATAACAATAATAATAATAATAATAATAATAAGATAATTAATGTTGTATAATAAAATTAATATTAACAATAAAAATAAAAAATAAAAAATAAAATAATAGATACAAAATTTAGAATAATAATAATAATAAGATAATTAATTTTGTATAATAAAATTAATAAAAAATATTAATATTAATAATAAAAAGAATAATAATAAGTACAAAATGTATAACAATAATTAATAATAATAATAATAATAATAAGTACAAAATTTATAAGTACAAGATTTATAATTATAATAATGATGATGATAATGATAATAATAATAAGTTCAAATTTTCGTTTAATAATAATAATAATAACTTAATAAGATAACTAATTTCGTATAATAAAATTAATAAAAATAATAATAAGTAGAAAATTTATAATAATAACAACAACAACAACAATAATAATAATAAGATAATTAATTTCATATAATAAAATTAATATCAAAATTTATAATTAATAATAATAATAATAAGTTCAAATAACAATAATTAATAATAATGATGATGATGATGATGACGATGATGAGTTTAGTAACATAATTAAGAATAAAAAATTGCTTACGTAGAGAGAGGAATATTTCTAGAAGTTGCTTATGTATTTTGTTTCGGAGACGGAGAAAAGAAATCTTGTACCACAGTCTTGGAAGGAACAAAATTTTTTGTTCCTGTGCTCTAAATCCTTAAAATGTTCAAATCACCTAAACTTTGTCTCTTTTAATTTGTCAATAATATTAACTACTTTTAATTTGTCCCTTACCGTTACATTCTTGATCTTATCTCTTTTAATAAGATTGCACATCTAAAGAAGCATCATCTTCTTCGTTACTATTATCTTATGACTATACATTTGTTTGATGGGTCAAAACTATGCTCCATAAAGCACAAACGCCTTATTTCTAAACCATAAAATTTATCTTTATTGTAAAAATCATAATATCTTATTTAAATAAATAAATAAATATGTAAAACTTTGTTTATAAATTAATATTTATTTTGAATATATATTTTAATTATTAAAAAAAATTTATTAAAATAATTATAAACATTAAAATAAATTAAAAATAGTAATAAAACACACACAAAAAAATCCTTTAATTTTATCCAACATTGGAAAGGAACAAGAAATCTGAAGGGAAACTTCCAGCTATTTCTTACGAGTAATTCCAAAACATTGGTTCAGTTGGGTAATGATAACAAGGAAGGTGTGGCCGTATTTTCAAATTGACTACGTGCCAGACGAAGTTGGCTATTTTGGTTGGTTGTGGCCCAAGGTTGAATGATCGATTGATCATTGAAGATAAGCTGCTTTTGCTTAAAGTTGGGTTACAAAATATTACCGTCAGCCTTGCAATATGATTCTTCAAATAAGACTCATGCCACTGCTGCTTCTGTAGTAAAATTGGGTGAATGATGACATGGTCACATTTGCATTGCTTTTGGCAATGTGTCATTTCATAGTCGGTTGCCTACCCTACCCAGAAATTCATTTTGTTTTTATGTTCACAACTTTGTTGGTCGGGCGTGCGTTTCTAATTATTTCGTTAACAGCCCAATTGACCTTTCGGGTTAGTACTTACTAGGCTAGGCAGCATCCACTCCTATTTCAAACCAAGAAAACAGAAAGGAGCATAACATAAAGGTATCATTCATACAGGCAATGGGGCCAGTGAAAAACATTTTGCTTTGTTTTCTTGCTAAACAAACACACCTCAAAAGTCTTGACGATAAAACCTGTAGACTGCGTTACTTGGGTGATCCATTGTGGGCAATCAAAAAATTAAGCACTGCCATTCTTTTCTTTTACTGTTTAGTAATGCATGAGAAGCTATGGTAACCTAAACTTCACATTAACCTTCGATTCTAATCTTAGTTGAGCTGTAACTTCAATAAAAATATAATCTCTCCGTTCCTATTTTATTTATTCTCTACCCATTTTAAGATTGGTCTAAAATATGGTTTTGATATCTGCTCTTGTTGAATATGAAAATCTCACAAATAAGACGACGTCGACATATAGGAAAAAACAATTAGCAAGTCATAAAGGTCTCTGTTACACCCAGAGAACACTCGCAAAAAGATAATAATAAAATAATTATCATATACTAACAAAAGGAAATGACCCAAATGTTGCCACAAGACACGCCTACTTCCTTCACTTGAAACACCTACCCAAGCACCACGTTGACTAATTCAATTATTTTTCAGATCTTGCGACCCAACTTGGATCTAAACGATTATAGTATTAAATCCTAGATTTTGGAGTCATAAAAATAAAGTAGCTGGAGATGAGGTTGTCTTAATCCACTATCTTTATAATATATTAGTCTTAGTTGTTGGTAAGTATAAAATGTAATCAAACTAACTTAAGTGAAAAATTAGATTAAAATATCCCAATACGCATAAGATTATAATCACATGCAGGCAGGCAGAAGCCGCGAACCAAAAATCCTGGGCTATTACGATTTGTTTAAGTTTGTTTAATACCGCATTGTCCACAGGGGGAGAGAGTGGTTGGCTTTCGTTGGAAACCCCCAGAAAAGAAATCAAGATAAAGGTATGCTTTAATTACTTGTTTAATTGGAAGGGGAGTATTAAAAGGTAATATAACAAGTACAGAGCGTGGAGGAATTGTAATCAAAGACACTTGCTTTGATTTGAACAATTCTGGAATAAACTACAAAAGCAAAAAGCCATCCAACACGACTCAAAAGGGTTTCCTTTGTATTTCTTTAAACCAGGGAGGCAATTT
This sequence comes from Erythroxylum areolatum, assembly GCA_024520975.1. Classification (NCBI taxonomy): domain Eukaryota; kingdom Viridiplantae; phylum Streptophyta; class Magnoliopsida; order Malpighiales; family Erythroxylaceae; genus Erythroxylum; species Erythroxylum areolatum. Next base: position 24,184,558 of record JANIJH010000004.1, read on the forward strand.
CTTTAATGTAGTGTGTAGGCCAGAAAGAAAGTCGTAACAAACAAATACATATTGTGATGACTGAGGATGGATTGGATGAGATCCGTACAAGTCTGATATAAAGCGGACAAGGAAGGGCTCTCCGCTATAAGAAGACAAGTTTTAAATGATATGAGAAAGATGAAATGATTAATAAACTAAAATGATAAAAATTTTACTCACGTCGTAAGGAAGGGTTATGAGTCACTTGATCTGTTCACTGGGAAGCGAATAAATGAATATATACAAATATACAAACCCTGTAAACTATACTTGCGCAAATTAAATTATAGCAGATTTTTTGTAATATGTTCAATTAATACAATAAGAAATACAAAGTATTTATCCATTTAGGTTATGTTTGGTAAATTACCTAGTGATGAAATGGAATATTATTCTACTGTTTTAAAGCAAGGTTTACAATAGAATGGAATAGAATAGGATAGACAAAAAGAATTTTACATTACGTCCTATTCTATCCTTAGCAATAAAAATGAGTTACCTTAATCAAATAGGTTGGTATGAGTGGTTCAACACTCTCATCCCTTAATCAGAGGTCTCGAGTTCAAATCCTGAGAATTGAGAAATCTGTTTGGCTAACACTTTACCCCTTACGGGCTGACCCAGTGCGAGTAGAGATTAGTCTGACAGTGGATGACTTAAAGGTCCCGTTCTCATAGTTGAGACCTTCCTAAGACAGCTCGTGAACTAAAAAAAAATAAATTACCTCTAATTTAGAAGTTTATGATAAAATGCAAAATAGTAAATATGTACTACTTAATATACCTTCAATAATTTTTTATAATACTAATTATATCCTTAACTCTAATGATAAACAGTAAGACAATACATTGTACTCTATTAAGAGTAAAATAGTCATTCATTATTATTATACATACATTACATTTTATTCCATTTATCTTCTAAATAACATTTTAGTATATTATGTTATGAATTCTTTAATTCCTCTGAAATAACAAAATTTTAATATTATGTTTATTTATATTTTATTTTATTATAAATTATTTTATTTTATTTCATTAAAAGTTTTACATTTAGATAAACATAACTTTAGAGTTCCTCTTATTGTCCCGCCGTATCTGGTGACTTGGTTATTCTTTCATCTTGCAAGCGTTAATTGTACTGATATCCTCTTTCTTGCGGACGTGTGAATTGCAAAGTCCAGCACTCCGTTGTCCCCTGGCCTTTTCTATTGATTATCTCTAGATAGTTTGAGTTTGCGTTCGGCTTGATGGTAAAGGCAAGATGGTGACGCCGTAACAGCCACGTCGGCAAAGTTTGAAGCTTGTGTGGGCCCAAATGGGAATGGAATGGTTAACCAGGGCAGGGCCATCACAATCGGTCCTCCCGCGATTGCGACTCCAGCTGCCAGAGGCCCATTGAGCGTCCGATTCAAATTCTTCAACGGCTGGATTAAGCCCTCTTTTGGAAGCGTGAAGCAAGCCAGTGGTCGGAAAGCGCCAGGTCAGATAATGTTCAACAAAGTAGGAAGATATCCACGTAGGATTCTCATCGAACGGCCCATTAATTCCCGTCACCCTACCACAATTTAATTATAAAAGTTTTAAATTACTTGAGTTTTTTTTTTTTTAATTTTTTAACTTCATTAGTTTTAATAATTTTTATAGTTAAAAATTGATAATTTTATTAATTAATTAATTTTTAATAAATTTATAAATTCTTATAAATTAAAATAAAATAATTAAATCTTAATTTTTATAAGGACTATTTGTATTATAAAATTTTTAAGTATATTAACTTTTAACAATTTAATATTGTTTTAATCTTTTAAGTTTTTTATATCACCCTTTAATTTCAGTCTAATTTTAGAACATCAATTTACTCTAACACTTCACTATTGTGGTCCCACAACAACATCATGGGACCAATTTAACCGGCTCGAGCGGTTGTTTCGGACTAAAAGCTCTCACGTGATTCTCTGATGCGACCGACTGGATCCGGTACCTTTTTGGGTAGAGAAGATATTTGCTTTTTCCTCTTCGACGAATAAATTATTGACAAGTGGACTCGAAAACTAAGATGCAAAATGACCCACGAGTTAATGCGTGAACGATGTATATAAAACAGAGCCATGTTGGCACTGGCCAATCACACCCGTTGGATGAGGCCATAATCCAAAAGCAAGACAAACCCATCACAGAATCAGAGCCGTCCAGAGTGGGTATGGACTCTGCTGTAGGTTCGGTCCGTGCGAGTGAACTCAGAAGCGTAAAGATGAGACTATAGGCATAGCTTTCAAAAGGTACACCGTGGACAAAAAAACTAGGTGGAAAGAGAAGGCACACACACAACACGTGAGAGAGAGAAAGAGTCAATTGGTTATATGGTGAGGTGCGCCTTGGATGTCTGTGTGCTCTTTCACAGACTTTGAAGCCAATTATTCTCCGTCCGTCTATTGCGGTGAACTGACTCCCGGCTGCTCCCTTTCGCCGCGTCGGAATTTGTAGTTTTCTTGTATCCGCGAGTTGAGCGATATTTCATGAGTGAAGAAGATACGAAGTTATGGAGCGGAACAGAAACGGAAGAAAATCAAATGTTGCAGGCCTCGTCGCTGCTAATGGATTGCACAAACGCCAACACCGACCCACTCCTCTTGTAGACTCCCCTGGTAAAGCACTTACACAGAACCGCTCTTCTTTTTTTTCTTTTTTTTTTTCCGTTCAAGTTACGATTTCTTTGCTCGTGTTGTTGCAGATGAAGACGGACATGTAGTGGAGCTACAAGAGACGTTGAGGCTACGGGATCGAGATACGTTGAGCAAGAACAAGCGAAGAAGAGCTGCGAGAGAAGAAGGAGAAGAGAGCACGGAACAGAGCATTAGTGATGAAGATGACTGTGAGATGCTTTTTCAAAACAACAACCACCATCGGAAGAGTGTCGCAGCGCTGCCGACTGGAGACGGAAGACAAGCACTGCCGCTTAAAGTGGCCGATGAAATGGTTGTGCCTAGAAAAGCTCGCACAGGTAGAGGAAGTGCTTGGTTTTAGTAACTTATACAGATGTTTGTATCTCATCTCTTTTTGGTTTGAATTTCCATTTTCTTTTTGTATAACAGTTTCCGTGAAAAGGTCGCATGAGAGTTGGGTTTCAGGGAACGATGGATTCGGGAAAGAACAAAGCGACAAGAGAGCTTCTGCTTCACAGACGAATTGGAGCGCTTTGGCATCACCGATGCCGTCTAACAGTTCATCAAGCAGAAAGAAGGCGGTTGGTTACTAGGTGTTTTTTTTTTGGATTTCATTTAATATAATTTCGAAGAACTTGAAGAAACTGATGAGATTTTTGCTCTTTTTTTGTTTGATAGAAACCAAGTGGGCCTAGGACTCGTCTTCCAAAAGTGTCAAAATCGTCTAGCTCACTTCAAGATGATATCGAGCTTGAGATTGCAGAGGTTTTGTACGGTTTGAAGAAGCAATCTCAGAGCTCTAAGAAGGAGGAGTACTTAGATAGTGCTCCAGGGAAGCTTGAAACAAAGGGTACAACAATTGGTGTCATTATTGATCCCAAGTCATCACCCACTCTAAACGCTGCTATGACCTCGCTTTGTACACAATATGCTAGCCTGGAATCCGATCTCGTACTTGGTGATGGTGGGTATACAAAGTTTTGGTCTTTGTTATCGTTCTTTTGTGTGATGAATGCATCTCTGTGTTTTACTTTTATTTTTTCCTTAAATTGCCCTTAAACAGCTTCAAAGAAGCAGAAAGTGGAGGATGATTCACCACCGGTCCAAAATAGTTCAATTGCTTCGGTAATTAAAGATGAAAGTCAAAATCTTGTTAGAATGGAAGTTCAGGAACCGAGGTTGGAGAAAGCACAGGGATTCGATCAGGAATTGAGTAAGGTTTCCGATGATATGGGTACTTCTAAAGTTGTGTGTAGGTCACCGGAGCCGTCAGAGAAGAAATCAAATCTGGAGACTGATAAATCTCAAGTTGCTGCTAAAGAAAAATCTAATTTACCAAAGGTGGAATCTGGTACTTGCATTAAATTGGATGTTGTACAAGATTCGGCAGTGGCAGAAGTGTGAGCATCAAAGAATCTTCTGCTTTTTCTCTTTTTGTCATCGATGATTCTTTATAGGTATCTTATCTTTTCCCCACTCTTCTCTATCTTGTTTTATTTCTCAGAGCTGTAAATGTGTCAGATGGAGAAAGCAAGAGAGAAGAGAACTTGAAGATAGATCTGATGGTGAGGATCTTCACATTCTACTTAGGTTTCCATTTTGTATATTGTAAAAGTTATCAAGAGAAATGCATTCTCTTCACAGCGGGACTGCTTTGCCAATTTGCCGTTACATCGCAAGGCAACAGGACAACTTGCTCGAATTGAACTCACTCAGTTCCTTTTTTAACATTGCAGGACTTTAGAAATATGGTTGAGAATCAAGAAAGGGTTGAGACATTGATGAAGAAGGAAGTATTGGGCTTGGAGCTGAAAGGGAAGAAAGTAAAGAAAATTGTTGAAAAGCACGAACCAAAGCTTGAATTCGAGAATCCAACTCATCTGAGTAGCAATGACCAAGGCATTAAGTCACTGTTCAAAGATCAACCTAAAGCTACCATTAATAAATTGGAGGCATCTGGTACGGCAATATCTCTACCTATTATTCGAAGATGAAATCATTTAGGCTTATAGGACTGCACCGTGAGGATAATATATTGTACAATCTTTTTGATCCTTTTGTCAGCTCAATCTAGCTCAATGCCCTTTCCAATTGCTGTAGCTGGTTGTCCAAGTGGTCTTTCACCTCTCGAGTGAGATATCTAGCTTGATATTATCACCGTTACTTTCTTTTTCCTTTTTGCTTTCAAAATACAACTTTGTACTGGGAATTAACTTGGATTATTGGCAGATACGTACCCCCATTTCAGACTGTTTTCTCCATTGATGGGACCAATGGACCATCCACATCTATCCAGGTATTATAGTAAACTTTTCTCCTATACATTGAAAATATTTCTCTAGTACTTATTTGGCTTTAAATTGTCTAAATGTGCAGCCTCCACGTTTCGTTCTCTCTAAACCTCAACCAAAGCGATGTGCAACACACCACTATATTGCTTCCTGTGTTCGTTGGCACCAGCAATGTATGAAGATGAACCATTTCTGGCCAGCAACTGGTGGTTCTGCTCCTCTGTATGTTGGCAAACCAAATAATCTCGAGGGCATACCTCCTGCTGAAAATATGATAATTGGCAAGCCATTGCAAGGAAGGTTAGAAGTTGTCAGTCTAAACACTGCCCAGGAGACGGGACAGAGTGGGGGAAATTATAGAGCTTTAACTAGGAAAGATAGCAATTCTGATGATGTCAATGTCTTAGACATATCTCAGAAAAAGCAACTTGTGATTCATCAACCGGCAAACCCAGCTGTTGCTGGTAACTTTTTGGTATGACCTTCTCCTCATTGCTATCATTAGGTTTTTGAGTTGGTTCTATGTCTGCTCCAGCTTTTTAATCCTTATATGGGTGATTCTCTGCATGTGTGCGCCTGTTTGAGTGAATGCATCTACATGAATGCATTTCTTTTTCTCAAGGAACAATATTTTGTTTGTTAATTATGTCTAAAAATTATGTGCATGTATTCTTATAGATGGTTTCTCACAAATCTTATTTCCCCTTTTGAATGTAGCCTGGTCCTGCTTTCGTCTTTCCCCTGAGCCAGCATCAACCTTCCCTTCCAGCAATAGCAAATCAAGGAAGGCCATCAGTATCTGCTGCCTCAACGAACACTCTGGTCCCTTCTAGTAATGCAATAGCTGGAGTTGTGGCAAACTCTTCTGGACTGCCTGCAGTAGCCACAGCTACGAGCTTTAATCACCCAAATTTGGCTGTTAATGAAGCTCCATTTGTGACAATATTACCTAGCAATGGTTGTCCATTCCCTATTTCTACACCCATTGGAAACACAGCAGCATTTAGTGGCGTAAACCCTGCCCAACCAATGCCGGTCTATAGTTCCTTCTTCCCATCACAGATGTTACATCCCTCCCAAATTCAACAGCGACATCCATCTTCTCAATCTTTGATCCAACCAGTTCATCAAAATGCTAGCACATCAACTGGTTCATCATCTACCCCCAAACAACCACAACATCATCAGACTCATGGATCACATGTCAATAGTAAAAATGTTTCGAACTCAAGTGTACATCCACAGCAACCACAGAAGCAGCAAGCACCTTCCCATCAATTGCGGAAGCTTGAAGCTGAGGTGAGTGGAGAGAGTACCCCAAGAAACAATGATACCCGAGCCTCTCATTCTCAAAAAAGTACTCATGGCCAGAACTTCACAGTCCCTCTCCAGCCAAACTTTGGCTTGATACCTTCTACTAGTTTTGGTGGTGCCGTCAGCAGCCATGGTGAGAAGCAACGGTCGCAGGAGAAGAATCTGAAGGGTGGAGTAGAGCTTATCCCTTCTCCGGCTTATGCCATGTCATTTGCTTCTTTTGGTGGGAGTTACACTGCTTCAAATCTCAACTTTTCATCCATGGCACACAACTCAGTAATTCTACAAGGCCTCCCAGACTTGACACAACAGGGATATCAAGTTCTTTCTTCTCCTCAAACCATCCAAAAGAAGAGTCGCCAACTTTCTGACGGCAAGTCTGGAGGCAGTTCATCGAAACCTGATGATGTGAAAAAGGCAACACTGGGCAAGTCATCATCAAGTGCTGCGCAGACACTTGTTTTTGATAATTCAGCTAGAACTCTTAACTTTGTGCCCTCGCCTTTGACTGGAAATTGGCCTTCCGTTCCCGTCACCTCTATTGCAAATGCTCCAGTTGTTGCTAACTCTTCAAATTCCCAGCAGCAGCACCTAGTTCAACTTCAGAGGCAGCAGATGCATCAACAACTTCAGCAACAAAATAAATCAGTGACATCTGCCTGCTTGCCTTCATCGACAAATGGAGCCAAGTATGCAAACAATTCTTCTCTTTTCTCACAAACTATGGCGCCATGCAACACTCAATGGAAAAGTGCATCAAGGACGTCAGTCTCTCAACCCTCCGTTACTCACATGTCATCCAAGAGTATTCCTCAGCACAGCCAGATATCCTTTGGAGAAAATTCGAAGTCAACATTGGCACCACATGTGCATCAAATTCCCAAGGTAATTTAGTCTGTCTCCAACTGCTTTAGTGGTTAGGTCGCAACTTAATAGCTACTTAAAAGAACAAATTTAACAAGCGCAAAGGTTAATTCTTCAATTACTCAACTGCAGTCGCAACAGAGTGATAACTCTTTTGCTGGGAATCCTCAGAAGCCCTCCGCAGTTTGCGGTAGGAATGTGCCTTCAATCCTAAGCACATGCCCCGCCCAACTTCCTGAATTGAAGTACTAGAGTCACGTTCAATGTACTGGTGAAAGGCCTGCGTTGTGGAATGGATGTATATTCATCAAGTCAATTTTAAGCTCGAGTTTTTCATCTGATCCTGATTCCTGTCGTTCATATGATGATCCTCTGGCTCTCTAGGCTTGACAAGGTTGCGCACCAAACAGGTGTCCCATCTTGGTAAGAATTGCTGAATGGATTGGCTTGAAGATTCCTAGCGTGGGAGTCACGCATGTTTGTTATCACCGAGTAGTACCTTATCTGCTGCATGAGTCTGGCAGAGAAGAAGAAGCGACTTTAAAAGTCAAAAAGGCTTTTGTTGGGCCTCCATATTCTCTTGTGGTGAGTGCAAGTTGGGAGTGGGCCTCACTATGTGTTGAAGTTAACTGTCGTTGGGACCACCCATGAGATGAGACAAGGAAGCGTGGGTGGGTTCTGCCATGGATTCTTAACTTTTAACTTGGTTTCTGCCGTTGTGATTTCTACACAGACGATAACGTTTAAGCATAGAAATCCATCCACCAACTTAGAAGAATATTTTCTTCACGTCAACGCTTTATTTTTTGGTGGTAAGCTCTTTCCAAAGGGCAATTGTCTCGTACAGCTACCAACAGAAACGAGAGATGATCTCCTTGGGTTGGGCTTGGGTATGTTATATGTATAATACTTTACCTCATTTTGTGTCCTATATGGCTATACCTATTCATTGCAAATTGCTTGTCATGTTCTTTTCCAAAAGAGACGATGAAAAACTTCGTTGAGAAGTTATAAGTTTTTGTTTGCCTGGCTTTGTATGTGGCCCTACTTCTCGTGGATTTTTCGTTGAAAAAAGAGATCAAAACAGGGACTAAGTCTACGAAAGATTCCAAAAAACTACTGCCATTGTCATTATACGATTGGTTGCTCCTTTCCTGTACAAATTAAATCCTAGGATTTGACCAACATTAAAGTTCAATTTTAAATTAATTGAGGAATTTACGGCAATGTGATGTTGTCAATTTTGTGTCGCTTTACAATATTTTAATATTTAAATAGTGGGACTCGCATATTTAAATTATAAGATTTAAAATTATATTTATATTTTTAAATGTAGGACCGACTATTATTATTCAACCCAAAATTTTGTTAACATAACAAATTAATTTAACTAATTAACCTATTAATTTATCAGATAAGTTGACCTTAAAAAATTTATTAACCTAACAAATTAACTTAACCAAATAATCTATTAATTTAGCTAATTAAATTTAGTAACTAAACTAGTTAATTAACCTAACCTATTAACATTAACAAAACTCAAATCCTTGACAGAACCAGAGCTAGTAAAAATTCTCAGTTTTCATCGATCTTCCCCATCCTTTCTCACTGGTTACCAATCGCCTTACGACAAATCCCTTTTATATATTTATACATTGACCTGCTCCGACGTCCATTTGTTGCTTCTTTTTTTCACTTGCTACAATAAGGTTGAATCCCCAACCCAAAGGGCCCCTACATTCCGGCCCGACGAAGTAACTGGGAGGATGTAAATCAAGTACTCAGCGGCCCGCTAAGGGAGAGATGAACAACCCATAGGCCTACAAGGAGTCCACCCTCAAAGCCCACTAGGGACTCAAGAATGTTGCTCCCATACTGCAAACCGTGGGATTCAAACCTTGCACCTTGCTACAAATCTGCCCCTCCGGAACCAACTGAGTTACGCCCTGCGGGCTTCTTTTTTTCACTGAATGTACCTATAAGTGCAATGGTATTACTAGGCGGTGAGGAGTGAATTCTATCTTTTACTAGCACTACTTTAATTCCTTTGTACCTTACCTCACTTATAGCTTGGATTTGTTAATTTTAAAACTAAAATATTTCTCATTCCTAGGTGCAAGCCACATAGTTAGAAATTTAGACTACATTAAAATTTATTAGTTGTATATATTGTTCCTTCTTTAAAGAAAGCTTAGAAGACATTGTATTTGTATCATTTTCAATTTTTAACACTTCGTCATAGGATTTTGGTTCATAAAAAATTTATCAACTTGTTTGATTTACATTCCTAATATCTTTCTATCTCTGTTTAAACTTAAAGTTAAAAGAAAACTATGCTTCTTATAACATATATCAATATTTTCTCTTATTAAGCCTTTCGTCGTATTATTTTCTTCTCTAAATTTAGTTCTTAACCTTATTGTTAATAAGTTGTCTTTCATCCTAAATAACTAAACTAAATGTCTTGATTGATGGCAGAGTTTTCATCAACAAAAAATGTTATCTCATAGTTGAGAAATTTTGCAAGTTAATCGTATCTCCAAGTATAACGCTATAAAAAATTGTTTGTTTAACTAAACTCGTTAATATTAAAGGTGGAATAAGATCATTGAATGTATAGAAAGATGGCTTTTTCATGGACGAGAGTGGATGAGAATTATCTTCGTGTTATTTCTTACATTGGGAATAATATGGTTAAGACGTGTGTTTACTTTGGCTTTGAAGAATATGAAACTAAGACGTATTTGATTTTATTGGTATGATAACAAAAGATGTGATTTCTTAACCTCCCTAAAGTCTCTACTCTTAGGATTTTTCCTTAATCTTCAAGACTACTTTCAATAAAATACTTTTTTTTTGAAACTATGCTGCCTTGGAAGATAAAGACTTGGTGATACTGACGATAAATGAAATTTTACTAGGTAGTAGCCTCTTTTAGCTTTTTGGAATATTTTAAATATTGCGAAGTGCTAATTTTTGTAACATGTTATTTTTTTTAACATTATAATTGACCATTTACCAAAGAGACTTGTTATTATAATACCTTAGTGGAGCTAATTTACAGTAGTTGAGTATTTATTTATTTGAATTGGTACAAGGTAGTTAAGTAACTAACAATTTATTATCACTTTTTATTCTAGAAGACTGGAAGCATTACATCTTGTTCTATATGATCTGGATTTGTTTATGAATACCTTGTTGTGCTCGAGTCTTTAATATGGATGATATTATTTTTTAATTGTTGCTTTACAAGTTTTAATGGAAGTATAAGGCTTTTTTATGGTGGATATTTCATGTTAGAGCTTAAATTCATATATGTTGGTGGGGATATTACTACAATTGATAATGTTGACAGTAACTATATTAGACAAAGATATGAAATGGGGAAGGATTTAGGGTATAATAAAATTGATAAGGTATATTATAGAGTACTTGGTTTTAACTTTAAAGAGTCACTAAGAGTTATAGAGTCAAACAAAAGTTGTATTAGGCTAACAAACCTTATACAAATACATACAATTGTTGACATATATGTAACTCATCATTTAGATATACCTACCCATACATGACATATTACATATAATTGGAGGAGAGGACCTTGATAACGATTAACAAGGTGTTAATATGGAGGAACCAGGTGCTCATAAGAACGTGGAGGTATACGGTGCACAAATGAATGAAAATTTAGAGGAACAAAGTGAACATATGAGTGAGAATATGAAAGAACAGGGTTCACGAGTGAATGAAAATTTGTAGGAATAGGGACCACATATGAATGAAAATTTGGAAGAATAGGGTACACAAATGGATGAGAATATAGAGGAACAGGGTTCATGTTTTCAATCAGACTTCTATGTAGACAATCCAAATCACCATCATCCAGTTGAAATTGAATCAACAGATTGTGATAGTGTTATTAGTAGTGATAAATATCCTAGTGGAGAGGAGTCAGGTGAAGCTTTGCATAGACCCAGTTCAAATGTTAGGGATAATCTTACAAATGTAACACAGGAGTGGAGATTGGAAATGGAGTTCGAAACTACAGAAAGAATTTAAAGGTGTTGTCGGTTATGTAATACATATCGGATACAATGTTATGATAAAAAAGTATGAGAGTAATCAAATTAGGTTTGTATGCATTGATGGATGCCCATAGGTTTGTATGCTAGTTATAATAAGAATGAGATATGTTTTAGGATTAAAACTTATAACCCTGATCATAGTTGTTTCACAACAAACAAACAAAAATTAGTTTTACGAGATTCTTAACAAGACACTTCGAGGATAGATTTTTGGAGAAGCCTAGTATCTTAACCAAAAAATGGATGAAGTCTCTAAAGAAAAAATCAATATTTTTTTAATTCAAGCATGAGTAGAAAAGTAAAGAAGAGAATGAGGAAAGAGAGAGCAACATATTATATTAATGAATATGAGAAGTTGTAAGGTTATGTACATGAGTTAAAGATAAGAATCATGGATCAACGGTCGAGTTATATTTATCAAGAAATCAAGAGAGTTCATTGCTAAATGTAATGCTAAATGAAAATTTCATTAATTTATTAATACTTCCTACTTCATTATGTTATGTTATACATTATATTAATACTTCTTTATATTTTATTATAATTCGAAAGATTACACATTTGTTTCAATGCCATGAAAAGAGGATGGAAACATTTAAGATCAATTTTTGGGATTGATAGATGCTTGCTAAAGACAGAATTCCAAGGCCAATTGTTAAATACAATTGATAGGAATGGTGATGGAGGAATGTATCTATTGGCTTGACAGTTGTAGAGGTAGAAAACACAGATTCATAGACTTGTTTTATGAATTTGTTAGCTTCTGATTTGGAATTGGAATATGGTGAAGGACTTATAGTCATATCTAATATGCAGAATGTATGTTAATATACTTACAATTGAAATCATTATATGAAATATTAACTAACATCTTTTTAATTTGATTTAAGGATTGGTCAGGGTAAGAGGAGACTTTGTTGAATGCAGATCACTAAATGTGTGCCAAACATATATATCAAAATTGACATGGCAACTGGAAAGGAAAGGACCTCAAAAGTAGTTTTGAAATTACACATGGCCAACCTATGTTGAAGATTTTAACGAGCAACTAAAGAGGCTTAACAAAATAAGCCCTGAATGCTCTTCAACATTACTTGAATATCCTAAAAAGAGGTGGATAAGCTATTACCAATCCTTCAAAACTAAATGTATGATAATTTACAACAACATGAATGAAACCTTTACTGGGTGAATCTTACTAGTAAAGGATATGCCAGTGATTAGTATGCTTGAGATAATTAGAATAATGGTAATGAAGAGGTATGCAGATAGGAGACATTTTGTAGTTGGGTGGAAGTCAGATATTGCAATAACTATAATGAAAAAGTTAGAGAAGATTAAAAAAGAATTAATGTAGTAGAGCATTGTATGGAAAGGAGTTAGTGTTTAATAAGTTTCAAAGGGAGATTGGAATCATACTGTGAGGATTGGTAGACAATAAACATGTAGTTGTCAAATATGGGACCTATATGGATACTCATGCAAACATGTGGTTAGTACAATCCATCACTCAAAAGAAATGGTTGAGACATTCGTAGATTCATGTTATAGGAAGGGTCGATTCATAAGTTTGTATAAACACATATTAAAACCAATCAGAGGTGAAATTTTCTATCCTTTAAGTGATGCAAAGTTGATACATCCTCCAGTTAAAAGATTTATGCCCGATAGATCCAAAATTTTAAAAGAAAATAGCAAAATGAACTAAAGAAAAAAAATCCAATCAAATTGTCTCAGAGAGGGTAAGTGAAAAAATGATGACAATGTGGTAATTATAATCATAACTCCAAAAAATGCAACAAAGACACCTCAACTCGACCTGCCGAGGTTTCTTCATAAGTGTGTGCACCTTACTTCAATCATATGAATATAGCTTTATAAACATATAGTAAGTAATATTTATAATTATCTTAATTAGCTTATAACAGAGGCAACTTCACATGTATCCAACTTTTCAGTTTTATATTAATTATAATTAACTTTAAGGACTAACTAAATTGTTTTCATTACAGTTATAGGTAAGCGATGCAAAATTGGTTGATGATAATGCTATATTGAGTTAACAAAGCAATATTGTAAGGAATGCGTTTTTTTTAATCAATTTGTCTTAGTTGAAATAATTACCAAGTGTGTTTCTAATATTTTATCTTTGATTTCCTTGGTTGGTATATCTGGACATGTCAATAAAAAAAAGTTAAGAGATGTTGACTCATATATATTCCAATTATCATTTGAACCAAGGGTTTACGGTTCAAAGGACATTCTAGTATTACTTCACAATAATTACAAGTTGAAGCAATCAGAAGGAGAACATCATTGACACAATCTTTATAACCTGAACTTTCGCAGTCATGTACAAATGAGGCAACTATCAATTAATGATGTCTTTAACTTTTTGATATTTTGATATTTGCCCAATTAAATTTTACATATGTGTGCTATTGATAATGGTGACCAATGTTTATAGTATATTAACACAATGTAATCTAACTTTTTGATATTTTGATATTTATCCCCATTTAGTTTTTAGATTTATGTGCTATTGATAATGGTGAACAAGGAAACTTGAAGGACATTTCTAATCTTCGATTGTGATGACAGTTGATTAAGTTTTGTCAATTAATGTTGATCAAATTTACAGCTGGAAATTGTTGATGGTAAACTTGTGCTTATGGTTAGATTAGCTAGTTCTATAAAGTGTCTTGGTAGGAAGGTTGTATAGAATATGGTTATTGTGTTGCTATAAGGAATTAGGTTGTAAGGAATTGTTGTAGGTTCAATTTCAACTCCTTTTAGTAGTTAAGAGATTCATATGTAGGAATCTCTAGATATGTACATAACATTTTATTATTTGTATAAAGTCTTACTGATTTACCAAAAAAAAGAGAATTTTGATAAATATTTATGTTGTATAAACACAATTTAAATATTGTTTTTTTTTTGCTTGATCAATATAAACTGCTATACATTCAACTCTCTCTCTCTATCTCTCTATCTCTCTCTCTCTCTCTCTCTCTCTCTCTCTCTCTCTCTCTCTCTCTCTCAGTTTACCTTTTTGTGCACTTAGATCTTGCTTTTGGGGGATGGGCAATTCATAAAGCAAGAAAATTGTCATATGACATGATTTAGTCTATTTGTCTTAGTTGTCACTTGGTTTTTTATCAGCTTGTCATTGCTTTCTCACACTAGTCCTCTGCTTCAGTTGATTTGGTTTTAGCTCTTCCCTGAATTTTAGGATTGAATTCTATGATAAAAGACTAAGAGTTTAAGCATGTATGTAGGTTCTGCACTAAGAGCTTTTCTGTACCAAGAAAAGGTTCCTACCTCTAACCAATAATGATGGAAGAGCTAACACTAACAACAATAACCCCAGAAGCTTCTAGTTATGGCCTTAGGGAGAAGCCAAAGAAGACATAGAGATTGGAAGATCATGCTGGTGAAGATAGCTTAACATTTGAAAAGATATGCAAGGAATGTGGCAAAGTTTTTCTTCAATTTATATAAATTGTATTATTCATTGTCTATTGGTTTTATTTAGTAGTCATCTTTTAGCTTGATTAAATAATTCATATATAAATATATTTGAAAACCAATTTTTTCATAGCATTGTTGAAATTAATATTAACCATTACATTGTTGAAATTCAATAGAATATCTCCATAAGTACAAATAAAAAGTACTAGAACCATAACAAATCGTATTACCATGTTCATTAACATAAACTTTATTTTTTTCTCTTTTCTCAATAAATTTATATCCTCATTCATAAGCATCATTTGTTCTTCAAATTCCTTAGTTATGCTTGTTTCAACCTTATTCTTTAACATTAGCTCTCTCAGTATATTTTTTACTTTACCATTTGAAAAAATTGCATCTCCCATCCTAAAATATTAACTTTCATTAAACAAACCTTAAACACAAGTTTTTAATCAAATAAAAATAAATTCTCTTAAGATAACGGGGACATCCATAAAATTTCTGACCAGAATTATGATCACTCCATGAAGTCTTTAATAGGGCCTTTAGCCCACAATCGTAAACCACATTTCCTAAATTTGAACTTACTGTTGTATTAGTCGATAATAATGATTTCATCTGCATACTAAAGAAAATTACAATGTAAATTCGCTACAAAGAAAACAACAATGCCAAATATAGGATAATCTGCTAAGTGATCAGTATAAATCCTAAGTTATCCAAGATAGTATATATAAATCCTAACCTTACCAACTAGTTCAAATATAAATCTTAACTTTTTCCAATAGCATCAGACAGGTCACTTTAATATCACGCCGACCATTTAAAGAGTCATGCTACTCGTTAATACACCTGCCAAAAGCAGAAAAGAATGTATAAAAAAACTTTGTCATACAGAAAGATCTCTTAGAAATTTGATGAGAAAAGAAGGAAAAAAATAACTTTTAACATGTAACATGTTAACTCAGGTTGACACAGACGTAAATTGGATTTGATCTAGGATTTTGCAATTTGTATTCATTCTTTAAAATATTAGAATAGGATCATATTAACCACAATAAAAATGCAATGAAGCCTATCACATAATGGTCGTGCTAATGCTACTAATGATTTTTGACCAACTAAACTCGAACTAGGAACACCCTTTAGCTAAAACATTTGAATTCGTTTATATGCAAACAATTTGAATTCAACCAGAAGTAGAAAAAAATTAGAAGAATTATTTTGACTATACCATCTTCTATGACATTCAAAGAGAACTTCAGAAAAATGAGATCGTATCTCAACACTTAGAACATGAAACATCCTTACAAGAGATACAATTAATAAGATCTATAGATATCTCAGCCAAGTTTGGTGTCAGAAGAAAGTTGTAGCAACTATATATCCTCAAGCAAAGTTTTAAAGAACCTCTCCTAATAATCAAACACTATAAACTTGATGCACATAACATCAAGATATAACCAAAAATAAAAGCTTATTCCTTAATACTTAAACACATATGGGACTTGGGACTAAAAAAAACTAAATGATGGTCAAAATGGTAACATAAAAAGACAATAGCAACATAATTGAGGAGTAGCAACAATACCAGTAAAAATGAAATGTAATGTACTAAAAGTATCTAAGTCCATAAAACAAATTCTCATTAATATCATTATGAACTTAACCTTTGAATGCTTCAAATATCATACAATTAATTATCATTCCCCAAATAAGAATTAAGAAACTAAATTCTTAAAAATTCTAATGAGCAATTTGAATTAGGAGCAAGTGATAGTGGTTAAGAAGGAAGCATATATTTCATTCCTCTATTTCATGACATCCCTTTAGGAAAAATTGATAAATAAACAAAGCCTAAACAAGAAGAAGTAAAACAATTTGCATTACCATATACTATGACGACAGTGATGGGCGACGATGATGAAGGGAGGCGAATGAGGGAGATGACAATGATGGGTGAATGGGGCGAGTGAGAGACAATTTTTTCTATATTGGGATTTTACCCACAAAGACAAACCTACGAAAATAAATGAGTTAGGGATTTCAGTAACTCATTTAGGGAATTCAAGATGGTGACAACTTCGTTGATGACCAATAATGACTGTTGTGAAGTGATTGGTGATGGTGAGGAAGGACAGAAATGATCAGTAAAAATAGAAAATTTTTACCAACTTATATTTTGTTAGGGATTTGAGTTTTGTTGATGTTAATAGGTTAGGGTTTTGGTTAAGTCAATTTGTTAGGTTAACAAATTTTAAGGCTATCTTATTTGTTAAGTTAATAGGTTAATTAGTTAAATTAATTTGTTAAGTAAACAAAAATTAGGGTTAAATAATTATAGTAAGTCCCTCATTTAAAAATATTAATAGATTTTTAAATTTTATAATTTAAGTACGTAGGCCCCATACATCCACTTCAGGTCTACATGGCAATATGGGACTCACCTAGACATTAAAATATGATAATGACTAGACCAAAACTGACTACGTCACATTGTCGTCAATTTTTTAGTTAAATTATGGCTGAATTTTAATGCTTGTCAAACGCTAGGGTTTAAATTATACTCTCTAAAACGTTATAGTTAAATTTGTCAGAGGATATAAATCTTAGGGTTAAATATGACCCTTTATCCAAAATAATAAGGGTACGTTTGGTAACTAGGAGTGAACATAGTAAAAATAGCTATGCAACTTACATTCCTTAAGTTTGGTTGTTTGGTTGTTAGTAACGGGTAAGATAAGGATTAATATATCTGGAATAAATTTTAAATAATCATAAATTTTTATTTCCCAGATAGATGCGAGTATACCTTAGAATAAGATATCAAAAATTAGGGGTGTTCAAGAAAACCCACGAACTTGTGAACCGGACCTGAACCACATGAACTGAACCTGTAAACAAGGTTAATCGAACCTAAGTTCAGGTTACCTAAGTTCAAGTTCGGTTCAAACTGAACCTGAAAAATCAGGTTTATGGTTCAGGTTCAGGTTTTAAATTTGCGGTTCTAGGTTTAAACCTGAACCTGAAATACCAAAAAAATCTATCATATATTTAGATATAATTTAAGAGGATATTAATAATAATAAATTCACTAGTATTTACTATATTAATTCTTGAGTAAAAAAAGAAGAAAAGGAAAAAAACTACTTTAATTCTATGTTATTAAACGTTAATCTTGAACATTACTATTATAAGTAACAACTAATGCATAATACTCAATACTTCTACGTTAAATAGTAATTAATATGTGTCAAAGTTATTGATTGAAGTATTAAACTATTAATAAAAAAATTTCATTGACTAAAATAACATAATCATTTAGAGATTAATTAAAGAAATTAATAGGTATAAAACACATTTATTAAGAAATCCTACAATTTTAGTTTTTTAAGGCACAAATATTAGCTTAGATATTTATGAGATATTATAAGCATTAAACAAGCAAGTAATACTGGTTCTTAAAAATATATAATATAGTTGCTAATAAATAATAAGCATATAATAAAATTGTCTTGTACAAATACAAACATACTTTTATTTATCTAAGCACTTCTGATTGTAAAGTAATAGAGAGCTCTACTGAAAGTTTACTAAAAAAAAGAGATATTACCATAAAAATCTTACGTAAGGTTTTCAGTTCAAATTTTGTTAATATAATGAATAGTAATCATTTTAATATTTAAATTGAGAATAGTAATGTAGTTTGTTCTTATATGAATAATTGATAAAATTGCTAAGATCACTTATAAATTCAATTCTTCTAAAAAAAGTTAATTCACTCTAACGGTCTTAATACAAACCATGTAAATTTATGGCTAAGATCGCTTGAATCACAATTAATCTTTTATCAAATATCAGCCATTGAAGTTGAAAGATTTTTCCCTCGATGAAAACAAAGAAAAATTAAAGGTCATTCTATTTGTTCAAAAAAAATTCCATTCAATCTTTCATCCTATAGTTGCCTCTCAACCTCTCATATCTCAAACGATCATCCTACCATCCTATTCGAAGAATAATTGTTTAATAATTTATCACTTTTTTTTCTAGTATGGACCTTTTATAAGACATTGTTTGGCTTATTTTTACTTTATTTGGGTTTAACATATTGGATTAATCTTTGAGGGATTTTATATGCATACTTTTATGAATAATTTGTATTTGTTTTCACCAATTATTTTTATAATTTTTTGTCATATATATTGATATGAATAGGTTCTGATTACCCTGAGAATCGAACTTGAAAGTAAATTAACCGATCGTATAATTTCTTTAAGTTCAGGTTTAGGTTCAGATTTGTGAAATTGCCGAACCTGACATTCAGGTTCAGGTTTAGATTATTTATGAACGGATCAGGTTACCCTACCATGAACACCTCTATCAAAAATAACAAATATACGTGGATAACTTAAACTTTTTTTCTTTTCTTTTTCTTTTGTTTCATATTAACTGAAACTCTCTATTCATTATGGTTTTTTTAAATTTTATTCTTATAAGAAAAATCATACACAATTATTTAAAAATTAATAACTCATTTAAAATAATTTTAATAATTTATTTATTAAATACAAAATTTTATTAATTATTAATAATAATATAAAATATTTTATTTAATTATTTATAAATTCAATCACGTAATAATCAAACTTAAGTTAAAAATTGTTATTATCATTCTTAATATTTGATACCAAACATTGGTATAAATATTAACTTCTATAATCTCATTTCTAGTACTTGCATACCAAACATGTATAATCAATAATTTCATTCCTATTCTCCCCACCTGAAGCCTCCATTTACAAAAAAACCTAAAAATTGACCCCTTCGCTATTTTTCACTGTGAATAATTTTTTTTTACTGTGAATAAATTTTTATCTTTACCATACATTAACTAATAAATTATACCTATCAATGTAAATAGATATTATCGGTAAGGGTCAACCTCAAAGTCTTAAAAAGTTACCTAAATTTACGTTAGAACATTAAAGGTGCATTCATATGTTTAGCCAAGATGAAGAACTCCACCTTTTTTCCCTTTCAGAAGTTTACGCTCATATAATATAACTCATAGGAAAAACCCGTTCTGTTCATTGGGAGATGAGTGAAAAGGAGCAACTTTGTGAGAAACAAAAAGGCCAAATAATAACCTTAAGTATAAGATTCTCAGTTGATCAATTCATGAAGAAACAAACAAACGTAGCCCTTCAAGACATCTGGGACCTCTAAACCAGGTTGTTATTCTTTGTGATTCTGCAGAAATGGGAGTTAATAGATTCCTTAAATAAGCTTGTCAGCATAGCTAGCGACCCTGCTTTAGACCTTCTCAGAATGAAATCACACCAGCCGCGGAAAAAAGATTTAAACAGAAAAGACAAAAAAATCTTATGGAAACCAAATGTTTAGATTTATGAAATAACAAACAACTTTAGCCATAGCCTCACAAACTTAGGTCACTCACTTAGATTTATCTTCATTCAGAAGAGGAAAACATGTTATTAGGGGAAAGTTTCATTGAGTAGCATATCCTATAATTTTATAGCTCACCTATGATTAAAGGACTGATGCTAACTTGCTTTGGATCTCTTCTTTTGCCTGACGATCAAATGGCTCCTCACCAATATACAAATCTAATATTGATCGACAGAGGAGTTTGCTCTGGATACTTCCAACCTCCTTTCCATCAACTGTAGAAATACAGGAGAAATTAGTAAGACACAACTTATCAATCATAGTGCAATGATCTGTGAAGAAAACTAAACTTGAGGCCTTTGAATTAACAATGAGCGCGTAAAATTTAAAATATTCATAAAGATAAGGAAATCTTACTTGTGGTGCGAAGTACATGACCCGGTTCCCTTGATAGATCTATCAAAGAACCACGTGGTATTTTGTACTCATCCTTAAACTGAGAAGTAAAACTAAAAATGCCTTGCTGTTAGAATCATAAAAATGAACAGACAAGCCATGCTTTTTGAACTAATTGATTGAAACAGAATGAACAACCAGTTCTTTAGTGAGAAACACGTTCATCAAGAGATTTCTCTTTTATCCACTGAATAAAACGGCATCGTAAACAACAGAATATTATTGAGTAAATGAAATTCATTTAGATTAGGAACATCAGTCTACGTTTTTGCTAAGCCCCACAAACAGTAAGACAAACTTAACAAACACAGGACAACAAACACACAACAAAACATGGGGTTGAAATGCAATCAAAACCTTGGTTGGTGTTTTATAATCAACTAGCTTATGAGAGTCTATTTAGTTGGAAGAAGGGCTCACCTATGAAGCAAATCCTTATTATCTGATCCTCCAAACTTTTTCAGTCTGCTTCCGACAGACTCTTCAAATGCACTTCGTACACTGCGAATACTGAGCTTACTGTAGACTATCTGAAGTCTAATAGTCATGCAAATATCAGATTCCATTATATCCTCTTTGAACTCCTTGCTATCCTTAAGCTCAGAAGTAATTAATTTTCCATACTTGTCACCGAGAATTTTCTTTACTTGATCACAGTCAGCATAAACTCCTGCTCAGATGCATGATTGGGTTAAATTTACAAACCATATTCCTTCCTGAGAAAATGCAACTTTAGGCTTTATAATCATCAAACACCAGTTTTTAAGCTTTGAAGAACATTTGGATCTTGGACCTTTCTAGAATGAACTGTGCCTAAAGAACAAGATCCTACATTAGAATTTCATTCAAAGATTGGTCTAAGGCAGAGGATGGATATGCTTTCCAAATGGATTGTCCTGTTAGCATAACAAACTTAAATAATGAATAAACTTGTTGTAAATTCAGTTGGTTATGTTTCCACCAACTAGATAAATCAATTAATGCGTTAAAACTCAATTAACCTCTAACTCTGACATCATGGAGTCATCAACATGATTATATTTCTCTCAGAGCAATGAAAGCATAATGCCTAACTCTGCCGTTGGCAAAGATCAAGCAGATAGCACTAATGATAAGAGCAAAATCACTAAAGGAACTTCTGAAAATGATGCTTCGCTCATAAGCACTAAAACAAGAAACTATGATGAGGAAGTTAGCTGCAACTTGACAACTATTCATTAATAATAGCACATGGTTAAACCTTAACGGGGATCCAGTAATAAGTGAGACATCAGTTCTGTGGTGATAGGCAAGTATTTATGATAAGGTCTCGTTAGTTGACCGACAACAACTGGAATTCGCAAGTTAAGCAGTTGGACTTTAATCTAATCAACAATCAGTTTAACAGCATAGATAACCAATACAAACATGGTTCTGAAAACTTCCAAGACTCTTATCCATACCTAACAAGTCTTTAAGCTAAAGTACTGAACTACTTCCAATTGAAGATAACACATACCAGTAATGCAAATTAAGGAGAAAAAATTTAGAGCTTTAAAACCAGAGAACTAACAGAAGTTACCAAATGCATAGACATCAATGTTCTTCAATCCCAAGACGCACTTTTTCCTCAACCCAATACCCAAAAGCCTCCGGCCCTCAAAAATAACTGAAGGAAACGACATGCCCGTTTTCGACTCCACAACAGCAGGTGAAGTATCAGCTAGAGAAAGTGAGCCCCATGGCAGTGAGGAGTTGTTGGAGGGAAGCCAGTTAAGTGCATTTTGGAGGGATGGTTGTTCCCGGGTTTTGGAGCGGTGGGTTGCTGCTGTTATGCCTGCCAACGTGGCTGCACCGGCCGCGACGGCACAGGCCACAGAGGAGAGGCGGGAATTGGTGGCATTGGAAGTAACGGTGGATAGTGATCGGCTTTTGGGCTGAGAAAACAAGAAAGGGAAACGCAGTGAAACCATTTCCTCGTTTCCTGTTTGTTTCTTAAACCAACTTCCTGCCTTCCTTAGTAATGGAATGGGACACGTAATAACGACCTGGCCATGATGTGAATGAGGCCTTTTAGTTTGGGTTGGGTACTTCTTGTTGGACCTAACTAACATAAAACTACTTGTCTTTAGTCCTTCTTTCTTCCCATACCTTGAAAACACGTTCTCATTGAAGTTTTGGATTCTCGTAACATAAATGAAACCTGAAATTAATCAACATTTTCATCATTAATCTTATGAATATCCTAACAATATTAATACAAAATTTAATCTGTTCGGTATTGTATCTGTATTGAGTATCAAGTAATTTTTTAAAATTATAAAATAGTTTATGAATTTTGTAAAATTATAAAATAATCTCTCAATATATTATGCTAGGTAATTAATAAGTTTATATCAACTATCTCTCCAAAAATCATAATAATAAAACTTTCATATAATAACAATCTGTTTATTTATATTAATATTACTTTTTACATACATATAAACAATAACCTTAATTAATATAAAAATCGATAATTTAATCATCATAAAAATATAAAACTAAAGATAATATAAAATACTAAAAATGTTACAATTTTATCATATAATAAAGATAATTACATCAAAACATTAAATACAAAGAACAATAAAGTCCATAAGTATTACAATAAGAGTTTGTGTAGAGGAACACAACTAACTAAAAGCAAAACATGAAATAAAAAATTTTGGAACTAAAAGTTTTATATTTATATTGCAAATATAAAATTTAATATATGCATCAAATATAAGTGAAATTAAAAGAAGAGAACAAATAAAAACCTAGAACTTTATTCGGTCAAATACTTACTCAAATCTTATTAACTTCAATTCTTATTTAGTAAAAAATCTTCACCATTGAGAGAAACTTCATTATTGTCATCATTCAAACTAATTACACCATATGATATGTTAATACTTTTTCATTCAATATTATCTTCTAAGTTACTCTCATTACCAAACTTGTTTCCTCATAAATCCAACCTGCTAAAAGACTGATATGGTCAAGGAAAACTAAATCTACATAACTACTTGTTCAATTAAGACTCCTAGTAAATAACTAAAGTTAAATTATTAAGAAATTACAAGAAATTATATTCAACTTAATAACAATAATAACATATATTTCTCAAAACTTTAAATTGTATCGAACAGAGACCAAATTGTTTAAGATTTTGTGTTCTAATCTAATTCCTTTTTTTTGGAATGAATGAATTCAAATATGCTCCAATTCTTTTTACATCTTGCTTTACTCACATATTGACTCAAATTTCGAATTGCTAACCTTTGTAATTCTAGAATACCACTTCTGAATTGGTCCTACCAAGTAACTTTAACACAACAAAAGTAATATTATAAATAAAAAAGGTGATGATTAATTTCCAATAAGTAACATAAGAGAAAAATATGGGCATCCAAATATTACTATAAGCATCTTTATAAACCTCCATTTGTGAGTTTAGGAGATCTTACGTCATCTCATGGATAACAATTATTGTAATTGCTAATAGTATTCCTATATTAACTTCAATTTTTTTAATAAAATTGTTTATAATAGACACTAGGATTAAAAATGTCCCAGTTGCAAACGATGGAGAGTAAGGATGTCTTTCCCATCTCTTATTGATGATTGTATGATAAGGTGTGTACAATCAAGACTTATTTTTCATATTGGCTTTTATTGCTTCCTTTTCCATCTCTATGGTCCACAAAAATAACTCATTGTTTCTTTCTCATCACTATCAACCAGACGAAGTACTCTCATCAAAGGCTTACAAACTCATATTACAAATATGGAAACTGTTAAGTCAAGAGGAATTCACTACTATTAATTTTGATGACAATCAAATAATAATAATCTTAGAAATGTATGAATTGTTTTAATGAGCTTGTTAAGTACGTAGTTAAATGCAAGTAACACTTAGGCAACGTAAGACGAAGTTGGAGCGTAAGACGAAGTTAGAGTGTAAGACTAAGTTAGAGTGTAAGACGAAGTCGAAGCATAAGATGAAGCGCGGCAACATAAGACAGAGCGCAACATAAGATGAAGCGCAATATGAGATGAAGCGCAACATAAGACGAAGCGGAATAACAGACGAAATATAGTAACAGAAGAAAAGTTATTCCAGACGATACAAAAGGAAGATATGTTAGAATGATAGTTAGTTAATTAGTTTGAGTTAGTTACAGGACTCAACTAATAACTGTTTCTAGAAGATTCAAGAAGCGGTTATCAAGAAGACGGTTGGAGATTTAGGCTATAAATATTAGTTCTAGTCGAAAACTACAGATACATACACATACGATTACATACAGAGAAACCGATAGAGATTTACTCGTGAACGTTTTGATATTAGCAAAAATTCTGTATTCATAGGGCAAAAGAAGTGAGCAAACACATCTGTAACGTGAAGGCTCAAAATACTTTTTTTTAGAGAGAAGGGAAGTCTAAAGCCTGGAGAGGCTAATATAGCTGATAAAGAATACTTGTGTGAGAGATCTGAAGAGGCTCTACGTGTAAAAGAATACTTGTGTGAGAGACCTGAAGAGACTCTATATGTGAAAGAATACTTGTAAAGTTGAAAGAGTATAGTGAAATCTCATAAATACTCTGGGGACTGGATGTAACCCAAGGTTTGGGGTGAACCAGTATAAAATTGCAGTGTCTATTCTCTAACCCTTATCTTTTAATTTTCTTATGTTAGACGAGTAGATAATATTACTTGCGATTGCATTGCTTATCAACTTTAGCAAAGTGTTTTAGTAATCATTTGAATTTTGTAAAGAAATTCAAGAAGTCTCAAAAGATCAATATTTTCGAAAAGACTACGTAATTCAACCCTCCTTCTTGTGTAGTTTACATATTATATCAGATTTCTATATTAACAAGTGCTTTACTTCAGTTGGTATCAGAGTGAGGTTTCCAAGAAATACTGTTGCAAAGTGAGGACAAAGATCCATGGCTGAATCACATGTTTTTATAGCAGAAGGTGCCTTGATCACAAGACCTCCTGCATTTAATGGTGAGGATTATCATTATTGGAAGGACAAGATGCAGCTCTTCATAGAATCCACACATATTGATCTTTGGGAATGGTCCATATACACCAATAGATGATGAAGGCAATATTATTTCTCATGAAAGATGGTCAGTCGATCAGAAGGCTCGATTTCAGTTGAACTCAAAGGCCAAGTTCTTTCTAAGTTATGCCCTAAGCAGAAGTGAATATGATAATGTTCATAGATGCATATCTGCAAAGGAGATGTGGGACACATTAACTATTGCACACAAAGGCACAAATCAAGTGAAAGAGTCCAAGATCAGTATTCTTGTTCATCAGTATGAGTTGTTCAAAATGAAAGATGAG
>JANIJH010000004.1:24249571-24294993 GCA_024520975.1 Erythroxylum areolatum
CAAAAATCACCATTCATATAATTATAGAGGCTATATGATGCATGTTCATGCCGAGATCTATTTGCTCTCACCTAACCTGTCCCAACTTACCGAAATATCCTTCCCATCGGTGATGGGATGGTACACACCGGCTCAGACACAGCTATGAATCTCTACTTTGCTTTAAATCTTCGTTTTATGTCACGTTTTCATCCAAATTCTTATCCTTTTGGTCTATAAAGACAATTATTACCTATAAATGAACTTGGAGCGAATTAAATATCAAATATACAATAAAACTACAAAATATCAACAAAAATCTATCTAATATGGGTGTATAAATATAGTCAAATATGCTTCTATTAGTTACTTTAGTTTTAGAGGAGTATACTTAAATCTTATATATACTTCAAATTCAATAGGATCAAGTTTATATTTATGGTCCTATATATAGATGACATTTTACTTGCCATTAATGATTTAAGCATGTTATAAAATATGAAAGAAGATGCTTTCAAAGAACTTTAACATAAAAGATCTTATAGAGACATAATTTGCTCTTAGAATGTAGATCCTAAGAACAAATCTAAGAAGGTTTTAGGCATAGTGCTAAAGAGGTTTATCCTGTTCGATTGTAAGCCTGATATATTTTATAAAATCAAAAGTGATAAGTTTATCAAGGACCAATATTCTTAAAAAGGTGTGGATGAGTCCTATTCCTTATAGTAGTAGAATCAGGACCCTAACATATTCAAAGGTAGGCACTAAACCTATCATTACCTTTATAGTTATATTTTTAGTAATATTTGGAAAATTATGGTCATTAGCTATAGGTTGTAGTAGAAAAAGTGTTATGCTATGTACCTAAGAAAAAATATTATATATTGGTTTAGAAACATGTAAGATATCAAGTGACTTAAGAATGCTAGAGGGTAAAAGATTATTGATTTGGTTCTTAGGCCTATCAAGATTCACCATGATAACTCAGCTAATGTATTCTTTTACAAGAATATAAAGACCACTAATGGTGCCAAGTATGTTGATATTAAGACTTTAAGCTTTAAGGATGGGTTTATGGTGGTGGTATATTTTCTAAATGCACTATCACAATAAACATGTGAGCTGATCCATTGATAGAAGAGTTTACGCCTATATATTTTCATAGTTATATAGGCAATATGACTATTATGTTATTTTATGATGTTTTGATATAATGAGAGTTTGTGATTGTTATGTTACATTTTTCAATATTTAATATTAATAAAGTTGTATTTTTTACACTTGTTTATTGTACTATGATGTTTGAAATACATGCATATTGTTATCTTATTGTATATGTGCACATATTATTCTTTTTATCTTAATATGAGCTATAGTTTCTTCATGGAAGCATATGCTTTACTTAATGAATGATATTTTATGATCAATGAATCTTTAAAAAGAAAGCCATCTTTTGGCATTTAATCTCTATATAAGTTGATGGTCTTATTTAAAGATCATCGGTTTTTAGACGACGTATGAGTTTGAGACTATAATGATATGGTTATGCATGCTTTATGATTTTATGAGTTATAGATGCAATTCACATTACACTAGTACCACATTAAAGAGTTCAATCAGTAAGTTATATATGCTTATGATTATAGGGAGTTATATATTGATTACAACATATTAACTATCATTGTCCAATATGGATGGTTCATTGAATTGAGTTCTTTATACAAGATTTAAAAAACCTTTAGTAACAAAATTAGTAAATTTTTGATTTGACACTATCGGTTCATTTTTAAAAAATTTCAAAGAAATTATTAAATTCTAATTATTTTTTTCTAAATGAGACAATGTTAGAATTTTTCTGTTTGGGCTATAACTAATTTGTGTTTTTTCATAAATAAGTCAAATATGAAATTATAGTCCCATAGCTATATGCATAATTCTATTTTAAATTTGGTCTTCTTAACATCTTTATAGGGTACAGTATGATTATCATATAAGACTCAGGTCATAACTTTATACGACTGATGTAAAAAGGGCTAGGTTTACATCATTTATAAGCTAACTTAAATACAATGAGAGAGGTAAGAGAAGAATTAGGTCATCTTCTTGTAATTTCAGAATAGGTCATTCAATAATCTTATAAACTGCAATCATGTCTTATATTCTAGGTATTCATAATACATTTTTAATTATTCATGTATTAATTTATGTTAAGGTGTGTATGATACTATTGAATGATTCAATTACTTCCATTTAATATATGAAATTTCTACAATAATTACTCCAACAAAATATAATCCATTATAATTTAATTAACATAATACAAAAACAAAAAAGAGAGTAAAAAAGAACTTACCATAAAGAACAATTTATAATTTCATACCTAATTAAGATAACTTATTATTTATAAATTTCTTTTAATGTAATGTAACACCCAGATATCCCCTGAAAGGATATGCAGATGTCATCTCAGACAAGACCAAAACATACCTAGCATTTCATTTATATCTGATTTAAAACAGAATTTAACTAGAAAACTGAGTTTATCCAACATATGCTTCGATTCCAAAACCATTTTGAATTCAGGTTATCACATTACAAACCATTAACAAAACAATACATATCATAGAGATGGTGTTTTACAAAATACTCCACCATGTAATACAATGTTTACAAACTTTTGAACAAACTACATCAAGTCTCATATTACATTATTTATAACTCAAACAACCCAAAACAAAATGATAAACTCAAATAAAACACAATATTCATTGGCCACTGCAGTTGTCTTTGTCCTAGTATTTATACTCTTCTATCTGAACCTACACAGGACAAATCCACTGTGCTAAGCATATAGCTTAGTGGGGAATAACTAAACAGGATATATAATGACAATTGTCTCTAACAATCATTTGATGTTCACATATACAAATCAGATCACATTTTGAGCAATATGCATCTCAGATCAGAATAAATCATTCATTCATGATCACACCAAACAATTCAACATTGTATTCATCATTATTAAACTATACATCCTTTACATTATAATCTCAATTAATAATGCATAATTAAACTAACTATTACTCAATTACATAGAATACCAATTTAAGTTCAAACACACCTTAAACAAGTTCATTTAAATCCTATTGTACTTAATAAATTACCTAAACCTTATATAGTTCATCAATTGCACAAAACCTCATTTTTTCCCCTTCCTAACCATTTCCCATAATTGTGGGATAAGTGACCCAAAACCTTCAAACAGCTGTTTTCACAGGACATGTCTTTAGATCAGTTTTGTGTGGTCATTCTGACCAAGAAATTGATGTTTTTAAACAATATATTCTCCAAAAATGTTACTCTATATATTAAGTTTCAAACTAAATAAAGTAAAAGAAATTTGGTTCATTATTCTGAGAGATATACCTAAAATACTACAGACTGTTCTCAACCATGGACAACAACTAAAACTCAACTTCAAGCCAAATTTCAAAACCCTTAGTGATAGAAATCAAATTCAATTCCTTCATTAAATTTGTAGATATATGTATTTAGTTTAATTTGAATTTAGAATCGTCCCATTTTGATGTCTATAGGTCAAGTTATAGCTATAATACCGATGCCTATTCAGTAGACCCACTCCTTCTAACAAGTATCCAGCATGTATCAAGTTTCTAACCTCAATTCTTCATTAATTCTCCACTTAAAAAATCGAACAATACATGTTCTAACATGATACCAAGTTTAGTATTCCATTACCTCTTTAAACTTCAAAGAACAACTCCAAATCACTTCAAAGATCCAGCAACACCAATACTTCCTAGCAATCAATTCTTATCTAAGATTAAGGTGCAACTTTGAGCACCAATAATATAATAACACATAAAATTACAAGACCATCTTCATGATAAAATAGCTTACAAAGATTCCAAGTGTTGATAATTCAAACTTCAACAAAATTCCAGAATTTGAGAGGAAGAGAAAGTGGTTTTCGGTGGAGAAAATGCAAGAGTGGAGAGAGTGTTGTAGAATCACCAAATGGCTTGGGTGATTCAGCACTTATTAGTGCTAGGTGTCATTACCACCACATGAAACTTAACACCATAGCATGAAGTCCATTTTCCCACCATTTAAGTTGCCATTTGTAACACTTTAATTAAGCCACTTGTCCTTTCTATTATGCTACCAAATATCACACAAT
Organism: Erythroxylum areolatum; assembly: GCA_024520975.1. Lineage (NCBI taxonomy): Eukaryota > Viridiplantae > Streptophyta > Magnoliopsida > Malpighiales > Erythroxylaceae > Erythroxylum > Erythroxylum areolatum. Next base: position 24,253,752 of record JANIJH010000004.1, read on the forward strand.
AGATGATGCCAAATGTCAATGCATAATCTATGCCAAATGTCACTAACTCATATGCTTAATCATTCTAATTTTCATGTACTAACTTAACTTGTCTCTTGACGATTTTTCCTAGTCCAAACTATGGTCCATCAATACCAAAAGTCAAGTCACATGCCTTTCACTTTCAAATCATAGCACAATTTTAACTCATATCATACATGTATTTTCATAAATATGTAACATTTCATCAAGGGTATATTTTGGGGCCTTACATGTAATGGAGGAATTAAAATAAAAAAGTTATGTATTCTCTAATGAAAAATAAGAATTAAAGGATAATGTAAAAGCATTAGAGATTTAAGGATGTGGATAAAGAAAAAATTAAACCCAAAATATATATAAATAAGTATTATTTAAATGTAACAGTAAAATAAGAGGACAATATTGAAAGTAACTTTATCCAAGACGAAAAAGAACAACCTCACCAAAAATTAAGAAAATCATAAAAATGACAATATACCTTTAAAATAAGGTATAATTCTCATGTAGAATTATTAATGGATAAATATATTTTTAATATTTTTATTCTAGGTAATTTTCTATTTCAGTATATCTACTTTATTTTTTCTACCTCTAACATTAGCATTTTTCCTATTTTGGTCCCTTCCATGAACTCTCTTAATAGAAAGGCATAAATGGCATATTATATAATTGCATCGGTGATGTGACAATCACGTGGATGTCAAATTGAAGCCACACACAAAATAATTGAGATTAAAATGTGACTTTAGTAGCTCAATGTGCTATGTGGAATTCCATTTACATGATCCCTAAAGAAGTTATCCTACCTATTACTATCTTGTTTTGTTCTCTAAATTTTGAATTCTCAAAATAAAAAAATCCATTTTCTATTACTCCTTATATTTATCATCTTACAATATTATATTTTTCCTCTTATTTTTCAAGTATTTACTTAGGTCAGAGTAGTGAAAACATGAAGATGAAATTATTATAGAAGTATCATATTTATGCCATTATGAATGTCTCAATGATCAATGAAGAAACTTAATTTGCGTAAAAGATTTACAATTTGCGGGCTCCTCAATCTCAAAAAATCACAAAGTGTGTGATTTCTTTAGATCATTTGATTTCCTAACTTATTCATATGAGATTATCTAAAGAAAGGAAAAATATTAGGAAAATAAACTTTTAAATCGAAGAAAACCTTGATACAATTAAATTTTTAGTTGTTTTTAAGTTTAATGTTTTTCATCTTCCTCTTAACATAAAAAAACCAAATATTTGGATTATTAAGGTAAAAAAAAGTAGGAAAAAGTTAGATGAATGAGTTAATAGGAGTTGAAAGAAGTAGTCACTGATCTTGCATTTTAATAATTTCTTCTACGTTTATATTTTCCAAATGAAGTTTTAATATATGTTAGACTGTAAGATGCATAAGTTGGTAATGTTAATTTTATAGACCATAAGTGTATATTGTAGTACATCAACGTACTATTTTTACTACTTTAATGAATATGATATTAAGCAATGTTGTTGTGAAGATCAATCATCAATACTCATTCAACAAAAAGCCATATTCATGCATCAATCATCAAAACAATACATATATAGATTGATTAATTAGTAAGTTGCTTTATCACAATATAATCTTTAAAACTTCAATTGTTTAATATATTTGTAACATAATTCATAATACATATAGACATCAAGTTAATTATAAAAAAAGGCAATTGAAGTTTCTCTTATAAATAACTACCGAAGTCCAAAAGAGAGGAGGTATAAGTATTCATAAGTTTATATCATACTAATTAACAAATCAAGGTTTAAATTTGGATTCTTGTCTCCTAATAACTGCTCAAAGTTTGCTTGATTCCTCAAAGCCATTTTCTTCAACCTTTTTCCTTACTTCATATGCTAATATGACTTATAATAGTAGTACATATAGACTTCCTTTAATTTTTTCTTGAGTAGTTCCTTATTAATGATCTAAGAATAGAAAAGGTTAACCTAGTAATTGGTCTGTAACTTGTTGAAATCATTTTAGTTGTTTCATTCCTATCTGGTGAATGTATAGATTAAGGTGAATTTCCCTTGTACCAAATCTTTTTATCTCCCTTTGCTTTAGATAGATTTAAATGACTTTGAAGAGTACAAATATGATATGCTTATGGTTGATGTTTAATTTGAAATATATTAAGTGATAGGGCATGAATGTAAATAAAAGAGAACATAAATAAAACACTAACCTATATAAAAGTAGAAGCATTAATATATAGATAAAATATTGACATAAAGTTGAAACTTATTCTTCCTAAATTCTAGGCCACTAAAAGATTTAGCTCCGAACATTAGTGATTGAGCTAATTATTGCTTTGAATTATAATCTACAAGTTTATAGCCAATATAAACATTGTTATCCTTTAATATCTTCTTTTATTACCCCTATATAAGGTTTTAGCCTCATTATCATCAATAAAATAGAATCATTTTCTACAATTACCTTTGATGTAAAATAATCCTCATCATTATCTTCTTTAATGTCTTTGTCACTTTTCTTAAATTTTGGTGGACTAGTCTCTTTGTTTTTAGTTGCTATGTTACCACTTACTTTTGTCTTCTTTAAATCCTAGATTTGATTTTCCTTTGTGATTTTCTAGTATGCTTTGTTATCTTCTTTTCCACTACTTTCTTTTTTGCAATTACTTTTTCTATATTTCTTGAAGTGTCTTCATTGCTTACTATAACTTTTATATTGTTAACACCTTTTTTTATTTATCCTAGTCTTCATGTTTAATTATAAAAATGTCCTTCTCAATTTGTTTGTACTTCACACATATGTGTATTGTTTTATCCTTAGCTAAAAGTATAATACATCATATCAAGGGTTTGTTGGTCATTACATAATTCCATTAAACCATCATGAAAGCCCTTTCTTGGAATCTTGTATTACATACCCTCAATAATATCCTGACTCCTCTATAATTTGACTTTATCATAAATATTCAATTGTAAAACATATCTACTTCAACAATATCAATAACTTTCTATTATCCACCAATATAGTTATCAATTAGTTCTCCTTAAATTTATTGCCATATTGTATATGCAGTGACTCATCTTTGAACAGTATTTTAATAATGCTCATGCAAAACAATTAAAGCTATACTTAATTACAAGAAGCTAGAAAATGTCCATATATTAGCTTTAAACAAATGCATTCCATTGTCTAAGTCACTCTATATTTAAAAATACCAAACATTCATAATTTAAATTTATAGACTCAATAGTGGCATATATTTGGAGCTACCAATTATTCATTTCAAATATAGAAAATAAAGGGAAATAAACAATAAATAAAAAATCAAAACACTCAGGAAAAGCTTTGGTTAAAACCATATTATGCACTTAACATTGATATGTGCCAACGTCAAGCAAAAAGACCAAAGCCAAATAATATTGAAAAAAATTGGTAAACTTTGTAAATATACTTTTCATAAATGAGGAAGATGTAAAAACATAATGATTATTTTCAGGATTGCTAAATCCACTATCATATTTTGTTGGTTCTGATCTATTTCAATAGTTTAATAAGTTATGAAGAAGTTTTATACATTTTAAACAAGTTAAATACATTTGAGTAAATTTGAATTTTGTATAAATGCAACACTTAAGTAAAAATTAAATGAAGACTATTAGCATTCCCTACTAGTTTATTAATCATTCATGTTAAAATAACAAAGATCAGGATATAAGACACATGATAAATATCTAAAGAACTTTTCTAGCTTTTCTTTATATTTTATTTTTTTGGAATTTTAAAATAAAAAAAACTAATGATTAGGTGGGCTTTATTTGACTCCTTTCATAAAGCAAATTTATGGATAAAAAGAGACACAAAAATATACAATCAATAGTCACATAATAGTAGACAATCACCTATAGTAGCCATACTAAAAATATCCTTAACCTAATTTTTAAGATTAAAAAAGGAAAACAACACCATTACTTTTTATATGGGTGAAAAGAGTAACAAAAACGATTATAATAAGAACAAAAAAATTTGGACAAATTGTATAAAAAATGTTATGTTGAATTATTATTTAGAAATTAATTGGACTTAAGAATTTATATAACATTAAATTTATAAGAATCTTACAAAAAAAAGTTGAAAAGTGAAAATATTTAGATGCTTTTGAAGCCTTCTAGTTTTCATATTTGTAAATTGTTGTTACTTGTACTTTTAATGATAATTTTTTAAAATAGAGAAATTTATGTTAGAGGTTGTTTTAGACCGTGATGACACTAAAATTAGAAGATACTCTATTATGGAGATCATTATACATATATATATAATAGCTCTGCGTCAATTTAATTAGTTGAAATGTGCTTGTAGGGTTGGCAATAACCTCTTGTTGGTGAGTTGGTCAAAGAGTTTACAAAAAAAATATTAGAAGTTTTTTTGGTAATAATTTTGATGTTTAAGACAAATTCAAGTTTTTGTATAGATAATTTTTTATATAAAAAGTTTTTTTAGTTTTACAATGGTTCCCTCTTTATATTAGAAGTTACAAGTATAAAACCATAGTTATGAAAACATGTAAACTAAGAAACAAGTTGATAATAAATAGATGTGATAAGTTATGATCTCTTTAGCATATATGTGTAAAAACATCACAGAAAATGCAAACAATTTCCTATCATTATTTGTTGAATCTCACAATATGCCTTTAACTGATTTGGTAATAAAGTCCAAAATATTGAGGAGCCCTTAAGAACCATGAAGTTGTTAGGCCACTATATACCAATATATAAGTATGAAGTTATTGTATGTGTTGTATATATGATATATATATATATATATAAATGTTGTATATATATATATATAAATGTTGTATATATATATATATATAAATGTTGATGAAACATATACGCCTTTGACATTGAAAAGTCGATGGGCATGTTGATGTAAGTCTAGGTAGTTTCTAGGTTTGTCCTTGACAATGTGTTGCCTTGGGAGAAGGGACTTTGTTTATTACTTTGCTTTAGGCTATGTTTGGTTGGACGTAAGGTTTTAAATAGTAGGGAATGTAAATAGATGTAATATTAGAAAATTATTGTTTGGGAGGAATGGAAGGGTCATAATGTGATATAGTAAAATATTGTTTGGAAGATAGATAGAATGTAATATAATGTATATATAATAATAATGAATAACTATTCTACCCTTCATAGAACAAAAAATATTGTTTTGCTGCTTGTTATTATGGTTAAGGGTATAATTGGTATTATAAAAAATTAATTGAGGGTATATTAGTTAGTACATATTTATTATTTTTATATTCTATCCTAAACTCTGCAAATCGGAGGTAATTCATTTTTACTACTTAAGATGGAATAGGATGTAATGTGCATCCCTCCCCTTATATCCTATTTCATTTCATTCTATTATAAATCATCAGCCAAAATGGTGGAATAATATTACATTCAATTTCATTTCATTACTAACTGCCCTACCAAACATAGCCTTAGCGGCTTATTTGAGGGTGCTTTATTAATTTTCTTTATCATAGGAGATTGAGAAGCATATAGTTAAAACTGCCTACTTTGATAGGTTGACTATTTTCTTATGATATCAAACAAAAACAATGAAAAGAGCTAAGATATTTTTTATAAATTTTTGTAAAAATTGATATATTAAGTAACTTATAAAATTTTAATATAATAAATAATAATTCTAAATGAGTTTTATATGACAAACTAGGACAGATTAGTATCTTTGCCTTTTGTTATATATCTATATCGATATCGATATCTATATATATACACACCAAGTTAATCAAAAAATATATATATTGAGTTAGTCATGAATAATAAATAATCAAATTCAAAATTAATTATAATTCAATTTTAAATTTTGGCTTGATTTTATATTAGTCAAAACTATAAAATAATAATATAATATTAAAACTTCTAATTTGTTATAAAACTAATTCACTATTAGCCCTCTAGTTAATAGTATTGACATGACATATTATATTATCAAGACTCATTGCCAAGTAAGTATTTATGTGGCTAAAAATTCATCTACCTATATTTTATTAAAAACACCTTAAATAAAAAACCTTGAATTTTTATTCAAAGTTGTCTCCTCTCCCTCTTATAACCCAACCAAACCTCCTTCATTACTTAAATGTCTTTGATTTAAAGCTTAAGAATGACTTTCTTTCTCAACCATACCTCCACCCTAAATTGTTGCTTATCATAGTTTTCCAATGACAAAGCTGATAGGCCTTTTTAACAAACTCCAAATAGAAGAAAAAACTGAATAAAACCATCTTAAAGAAACCCATCAGAGGCCTTATCTAATCATTGTCACTCCATCTTACACCTATATCCCCTTGTCTATAACTAACCATCGTAGGCATCACCGTAGGGTGCTTGACTTTTTCACAAGTAGAATGAACAATGACATCAGAGAAATATTATCATCAAAAATATAATGAATCATTAAATAATGAAGTTTTGCTCCAATAATAAATGCAATTCCCCCAAAGGCTTATCTTCACTCAGTGGAGTACTAATAAATCTGCTAAATAGTCCTCTAATATTCTCTCTACATTGTCTTTGTTATCTAATGGAACAAGTCTTATGTTCCCAAAATTCTAGTTCCTCCAATTCCCCTTTAATCTCAGCCATCTAATGCAATAAATTGGATGGTTGAAAAAAAAAGAAACAGAGGGAATAGAAGATTTGTTCCCGTTATCTAAGGCATCAAGATGGTCATTATCGTCATCATTAACGTCTTTGGTATTGGAAACTATAATAATGATGTGTCTATCAATATTTTTTTTAAATAGAAAATGGGATTAATGAAAGAAGAATTAAAAGTACAGAGTTAGAATACAAGAGATGACCCACAGCATAAGGGCATTACCATATTAAAAAAGTAGTTGGAAAGTTAATGAAGAGACAGTAAGCCAGGGACTGCGGCTTTCAGACATATATATTTCACATCTTCTCGTAGCCAGCACCAGAAACCTTTTGCAAACTCTGATACACCAATCGAAAGCTCACATGCAAGCAAATCCATTCCAAGCAACAATTTAAATACGTAAAGCAAAGCAGAAAATCGGGCTACATGTTAAATGGAGTTGCTTCACTAACACAATCTCACGTATTTCAGACAGTATTAGGGAGATCAGTTTCTCTTTTGGAGAAGATTGGTTCTTGAAACATCGGAAATTACATTCTCACCAAAGAAAATACATGCAAACTCCCAAGACAATAGTGTAAAGTGGTCTGCTGGAAGCTATATGTAAAGATAGAGAAGTAGTAATATCAACAACATTCAACCCTGGATCTGTCCAAGAGCATAAAGTAGAGACATATTCCCATATTGCTTTGTTGAAGGGGCATTCAAAGAAAAGGTGGGAACATGTCTCCAACTGTTGAGAACACATGGGACAATATTTATCGATTTGCACATACGGGATTTGGATAACAGTAGAAAGCTTATGCTGAATGGCTAACCATAAAATAAATGAAAGTCTGGGTGTTAAATGTTTGCTCCAAACCGTGGCTGCCCATGGTGCGATTTGTCAGTTTGGCAACAGGAATACCTTTCTAGAAGAAGGCGTCAAATTCTTGAGTTGTAGGGGAATATCTAGGCTGAAGGTGGCACAAGCTTTGAGGACAATTCCAAGAGTTTCCATCTATGAAAGCTCTCATTCGGGTTTTGAGTGGGAATAATGGGGAAGCTCTAGAGGTATTTAACTGGTTAATTAAGGGGCCTCGACTTGAACAATTATCATACCATAGAGAAGCCAATCGACCATCTTTAATAATACATGAAGTCTCTTGCTGAACATCATCCCTTAACTTCAAGAGTTGATTAAGAAAAAAAGAGTGTGATGCTTTCGATTGAATAGCCCATATGAGGGTACCTTTAAGGAAATAAACATGTAACCATTTAATCCACAAATTTTGCTTGTCCTCCAAAATCCACCAGAAGCACTTAAGAATCAAAGAGCGGTTAGTGGTTTTAATGGATAGAATGTTCAGCCCTCCTTCTTGTTTTGCAAAACAAATATCGGACCATTTCACCTTAGCAGCTCCCGAGGTACCATTCGAATGGCTCCATAAAATTTTTAAGCATCTTTTCAATCTCCTTGATAATGCCTTGAGCTAAAAAAATGTGAGAGCACCAATACACATGTAAAGAGTTAAGAACTGATTTAATAAGTTGAAGCTTACCTGCATAAGAGAGCGACTTGTTCACCCAAGATCTAACTCTTTTCTGGATCCTTTCTAAGAGAGGACGACACTCTACATAGTTAAGTCGCTTGGTCGATATTGGGAGACCATGATAAAGTAGTGGAGGAGTGTGTAGTTTCATAGCCATGGTATCTGAAATGGGGAATTCCAAAGCAGTAGCATTTTTAGACAATAGAAAATGACTTTTCATCAAGTTGATCCACAAACCTGAAATAAGTTTGAATTCATGGAGAGCCTACATAAAAGTTTGTATAGACTCCAAGTTAGCTTTACAAAAGAGAAGCAAGTCATCTGTAAAGCACAGGTTAGTGAGGCCAAGTTTCTTGCACTTCGTATAATACTTGAAAAGTGGATTAGAAAGAGTCTTCTTCCTTATGATAGCATTTAGAATCTCCATGGCTAAGATAAATAGGTATGGGGAGATGGGGTCACCCTGTCTAATACCCTTTACGACTTTGAAATAACAAGAAGGTGAGCCATTTATCAAGACCAAAAAGGACGCTGAGGAAATGCATTCCATGACCCACTTGATAAATTGATTTGGAAAACCAAAAGTCACCAATATAATTCGCAAGAATGACTAGCTGATACTGTCAAAAGTCTTATGAAAATTGACTTTCATTGTACAATTCAGAGGGCTGTTAGAGGAAAAGTCTCCTTTTAAAAGCTCTTGTACAATAAGAATGTTATCGCCAATATATCGATTAGACAAGAAAGCACTTTGGGTATCACTAATCAATGGAGCCAACACTTTCTTCAATCTAGCAGCTAGTATCTTAGAGATCGCCTTATAAAGGAAATTTGCGCAAGAGATGGAACGATAGTCGGAAAAGGAAGAAGGGTTAGCACCTTTTGGAATCAGGCATAAGAAGGTTTGGTTAATCTCCTTAAGCAGTACCTCATTTCTAAAGAATTCATGTATGGCTTCCTTGACAAAGCCACCAATAACATTCCAAGATTATTGATAGAAATAGCCATTTAAACCGTCCGACCCAGGAGCCTTCTTATCATTCATTCCAAAAACACAACTCTCAATTTCACTATCCTCCATTGGCTGAGTTAAGAGATCCATGTCAATAGGAGACACAAGATTAAGGTTAAGAAGCTGCAAATCCCGAAGGGTGACTTGAGTATTGGCCTCAGTGCCAAGTAAGGAGTTGAAAAAGTTGAAAGCTTCGTCTTAAATAAGCTTCGAATGATGGATAACATTGCCATTAGGCGTAGTAATGGAAAAAATCTTGTTTCAGTTTTTCCTTGATAAAATGGAATGGAAGAAAAATTGAGAGCAATAGTCCCCATCTTGTGGCCAATTAATCCGGGCTCTCTGCTGCAAAAGGGAGGAGTGGTTATTGACCGCTTAAAGATAGGAAGAGAGGGCTAGTTTCTCCTGGTTGATGAGAGTTTGATTATCAGGACTAGAAGATAAAAGAGTTTGCACCCTGGCCAACTCCAATCTAGAGTGATTGACGGTTTCTGTAGTAGAACTGTGAACAGACTTTATAAGCTTAAGCTCCTGCTTAATTAATTTCAATTTATGAAGGCATTTGAATTGTTTAGTACCCCTACAGTAGAATGTAGTGCCTTCCATGCAAGCTTCGGTGAACCCAGGTGCTTTAGTAAGATAGTTGTTGAATGGAAAGGGATGGTGGATAATCATAGGTTTAATCAGGTTAGAGACAAGGATAAGGGTATGGTCTGAGAATAAAGGGTCCATGAATCTAGTTGAACTATTGGAGAACAGCTGAATCCATAGATCATTGACAAGGGCCCTATCGAGCTTCTTTCGAATAAACCACCTTGCTTTTTGTTTATTAGATCATGTGAACAAATGGCCTAAAAATTTGAGATCCGTTAACTTCACTTGTGCTAGACAGTTCAACAAATCAAGCTAATGTTGCCTTGAGCCTCAGAAGAGTAGAGTGTAGTGTTAAAATCCCCACATAAAAGCCAAGGTTTGTTGATAGTGCCACTAACTCGGCCAATGTTATTCCATAAATCTCGGCGTTAAAACTCAAAGTTGCTAGCATACACAATAGAGACAATGAACTAAGTATAACCTTGCAACAGATTTATTCGAAGATGCATGGCCTACTCTGTAGCCTCAATAAGCTCAGCCTTAATCTCATCTGAATTGAAACAAACTATTATCCGACCATAAGCATGATGACTGTGGTTAGATATCAAACTCCACTGAGGACCCAAAATATGCAGTTTATTCATGTTAGCCAGCCGAATTTTCATTTCAAGCAAACCCATCAAAATAGGTTTTTCTCTTCAGACAAAATCCTTTAAAGCCAGCAGCTTGGAAGGACAATTTATTCCTCTGACATTCCATGCCAGAATAGACATATTAAGAAGAGGTGGTGTTGAGGCCTTTACTCTTGCCCCGTTGGGATTTTCTTCTTGATATGGATCGAGAGTCCATACTGTTCTCATCAATATTATTACCTGGAGAAGGGATAGAGGATTCGTCAGAGCTTACCAAATTTTTCTAAGAGGGATCCTTTGTAGAACCATTATCCTTAGTTACGGAGACAACAGACGCCACAGGAGAGCTCGCAGAAATACAAGGGCATGGCATATTAGTCATATCTGTGTTCACTACCTCTGTAATTCCACAAGGCTCTAATGGCTCTTGTCTATCAATATTACTGTCAATTCTTCTCCAATGCTCAACTCTCAACTCTTTTTCTTTGGGACATCAAATGAACAATTGATTAAAAATACTCTTTTTAATACTCAATTTTAAAAACCAATTGTCAAAATCAATAATCGACAACAATCAATGTTATTACCAGATCAATGAAAAAACAATGATAATTAGTTCTTTAAAGAAAAAGGATAAATTTCTCAGCCGACACACACTTGATGATTTTGAAAATCATTTATAAGAAATACATTTGCATCTTCTTTTGACCAGAAAGTCAAATAAAAAAAGAATATTACAAAGATTGGCATTAACAATGTTTGAACCGCTTAAGACAAATTTAAGCTAAAATAACAATATCATCTTTGCACCCAAAAACTCAAATAAAGGATTCTCTAAAATGGTTATAACATAAACATCATAGCTATCACTTCATAGGAAAATATTTGTTTGGTGTTGGATGACTTTGGTTGGGTTACATTAAAAAAAATGGAGATGAAGGTTAAAATTTAAGGTTTCCATTTTAATGGGTAAAATTTTGACTACATGAATATTAAATTGTTAATATTTTCTGGTGACATGTCAGTACCTTAACTAGAGAGTCTAACAAAAAATTAATTTTATAATAAATTAAAATTGTATACTATTTTTATAATTCTGAATAGCATTATAAAATTAAATTAATAACATTTTAGATGTGATTTAACCTAAAACAGAAAAAGAAAGGAGAGTAGAAAAGGAAAGGGAAAAAGAGGAAAGACGCCAGTTTTCCTATATGCAACGCTGATGGGCCCAGTTCAACCCAACTGAAAATTGTAAGCGCTGGGCTTGATACCATCATTTCACTTCAGTTGTTTGTTTCCTTCTCATAAATTTGGGAACTCGTTAATGGTCCCCAATTTGTGACAAGGGCAGATTTCATTCATAAGGCAGAAGATACTCATTACGAAATGACAGACAATATAAGCTTATAAAGAATGCTAATACCCCCTGATTAAGCTACATTAGCAGTTTTTTACTTATTCGGAGAGGGAGAAAGAGGGAGAGCGAATCATGCCTATACAAAAACAAAAGTAAGGCAGATCTGAAACTGATTTGGAGAAGGATTATTTGAACATCATCATTCCATCAAGATAAAACCGACCCATGACTATGTGATATATATATATATATATATATAGGTCAGCAAAGGCTAGACAAAAGAAGCTGAGTAGTAGTAGGTAGGAGGTGCAATTAGCTTTGATCAAAAACACTAGCACTGAATAATTGTCAAAATGAATGGGGTCCTCAGATTCATTGACAGAGACCCATATGGGTGGGAAATAAATAGCCTATTCCACTTTGTTCTTAAGCTCTTTCATTTATTCCATTTGTTACTTACAATGAATAAATTAAAAGGCTTGAAATACATTGAAAATAGAATAAATAGAAGGGACGATCCTTCCAGTATAGGTTATGATTGCCAAGTTGAGAATTAACGTTAATGACGTCTGTGTCACTCAATTGAATGCTACTTCATGGGCGCAGAATTTCTTAGTCATAGGTATTGAATATTGGTTGGTATTCGTATATCAAGTAAGCAAAGCTAGTACGCTATGCAATAATACATTAATACCTGGTTGCTCTATATATTGTTTATTCGGTAATATTTTGATCAATCATTTAAAAACCGAACTAACTCTGTTTAATTTTAATTTTGATTTATTATATTATTAAAACTAATCGATTAATTTATTAATTAATTACTCAATTTTCTTAAATTAACTTTTTTATAAACAAGAATAAATAAATTAATCATTATTTAACCCAGATTTTAACTTTATTTAAAGATTTGTTCAATTTTATTATATATCAATTTAATCTTTAAATTTTAACGGTGTATTTGTCAATTTGATATTTAAATGACCATGCTTAAAAAAAACTCTTAGGATTATAATAACAAGAACAGCCTCTAGTCCCCTCAATTGATTAATTAATTAAGCCATTGCATCATTGCTTGTGTAGAAGCAGTAAGTACTTTCGTTCACGTATAGTTCTCATACTCCAATCAGCGATTACTCTTTTGTCCATATTTTCTTCTTTGAATCAACTCACAAGCAATTCCCCGGAATTTACTTATTGATTAGACAGATGAATTACGAGAAAGCGACTTGAATCATTTAGAATTACCCACCCCATCAAACATGATATAAATAGACTAATTCATTTGACTACGTGCTTAAAGTTTAGAATTAGGCCATCAAACATGATATAAATAGACTAATACATTTGACTACGTGCTTAAAGAATAAACTCCACATGATACACGAAAATACATCTTTTGTTCTATTAATTTTCATCTACGCATTTGTGTACAAATATATAGATAGAATGAAGTGAGGGAGTAGAGAATTTGGGGTGATGGTATACACTATATATACTATAGAGCAAGAAGAAGATTTGAAGTCTGTGTCTTCTTTAGTCATTTTTCTTGTTCTTTTGGGTCAAGTCAACCGATGATGGAAGACGTTGGAAAGCGGAAAGCCCGCCCATGCAAGAGTCAGGGCCAGGGCCACCCATATTTACTTCTGTAATCATATAATATTCATTTAGTCCAATTCAAAGATTGAGACTCAAATCAAAGAATGCTGCTTCGCTTGGGTATTGTTATTTTAAAGCAGCAGGGAGCCTCCAAAGCAGGAAAAATCCTCCAGTCCAAATCACGTGATTTTCACGCTTTTCTGTGATATTTCCTCTCTTGACCTTTCTAATTTTACATACTTAATACGAGTCCAATTTTCTACATTGGTATTTGTTAGTTATTTCACTTTTTAAAAAAAGTTTGGTTTAATGTATAATTTTCATTATAAGATTTAAAAAAATATCTATTTCAATTCTTCAATTTTTATTTTAAATTTTTATTAAATTAATTTCAATTTTTTAAATCACTAAAAGAAAAATACTTGGTCAATGTTTATAAATAAGAAATGATTGTACATTTTCGTAATCATATTTGAAAAGCAGTATTGTATTGACCATATGAAAATATATGCAACTTCAACTAATTCAAAGCTCTTCAAACTTTTTATTTGGATGTAATTTCCCTATCAGACTGCCATCCAAAGTGTCGCCTTCACTGACGATCTTCAGATTTGCTACCTGCACGTCATTACCCAGGTTTTACATTTTCTTCCGTATTAGGCCATCAATTTTGACTTTTATTTTTTTATGTATTTTTTATTTTTAGTTTCTTTTTCTTACAAATAAAAATAAAACATGTTTGGTTTTTAATGTAAATATAATTATATTTTTATTAAAAATTTAAAGATTAATTATTTTTAATTAATTGAATTTTTTTAACCTCTTATATAATATTTATTAATAACTTATCAATAAAAATTATTTTATTACATTAAAATAAATAATTTATAAACAATATGTTAATTATTTAGTCAAAATTTTATTTGAAATTTATATATTTCGAAAATATGCTATATTTAATTATATTTATTTATTTATAAAATTACATAAATTACTAAATAAAATTAAATTATTCACAATTTTAGTTAATTAAATATAATATTAAACTAAATTATTCATAAGCTGTATTAAAAACTAAATAATTTATATTTAGTTTGTAGTAAACCAGAAAATATAAATAAAAATAAAATTTATTTTTATGGTTTTCGTAAATTTTAAAAACTGAAAAAAGCTAAAATAAAAATAAAAATAAAAAATTCAAACAGATATTTTTTATTAAATTTAAAGATAAAAATTAAAAATATAAATGAAAATACGTTTTCCATGCAAGATTACAAAAATGTCCAACTATTTTTATTGACTTTGTAATACGAAAGGCTCGTGTATCACATGGTGGCTCGTGTATTGTATCACATGGTAGCTAGTGAAATTCTTTTAAAAAAAAGTTTGAGGTAAGTTTGAAGACGGAGAGTCAATATGGACATTTTTTTATCATTATACTCATGGTCTAAGTTAATTAATAAATAATCATTATGTCAAAATTATATGTTACTAATTTATACAAAATACTTCCAAGCCACTTATTAATTGTTTAATATGCTATTTTATTTAAGATGAATGTATAATTAAATAAATAATGTTGTCCAAAACTAGGTATTGAATACAATTATGATTAACTTGTTAAATTTTTAATAAGAACTATAAATGCCTTATCAGAAGTGTAAGTATAACTAACAATATTCTAATTATAAACTTACCAAAAATATATTGTAATTATAAATGAAAAGGACCGATTCCTATTTCTAAAATTCCTTTCATGTGAGAAAAGAAAGTGTATGTCATTATTCTTCTATGATAAATTAAAACCATTAATAAAGTGTAGCGAAATTTTTTTAATGTGAAGGACCTAATATCTATTAATAGACTTTGTAGGTTCAATTGCTTAAATTTTAGACAATAAATGTTGAAAACTATGAGATTCAAAGCATAAATTCTACAAATACCAATCACAATTAACTATATTCTTTACATATCATTCTCTTTTGTGACTGAATTTTATTAATAAGGTGTCGTTATTTTTCTTTAAAAAAATAGCAAGATGGTGTTTTAAGATTTTGAATAATAAAAATGAATTAATGATAAAAATTTCTCTTCAACGCTAAGAAGATTCGATTAATTATTTGCATGATATACATTACTTAATCTATGTATCTAATGATTACAATTTTTTATTTAATATTATTGTTATATAAATATAAGAACACATATATTCATTTCATTAATTCTATTTTCAAAATGTCAACTGAAAAGAGACAAAATGTGATGTCATCAAGAAAATCCTTATATGCTTGTAAGGTGAAAGTTAATGATGTTGGAATATTCCTACCAAGGCCCTTTGTCACTTAAGTTAGTGGAAATCTTAAGATGTTTAATAAGATGGAAAGTGGAATAAATGAATTTATTTTTATGATGATCTTGCTTATATAAAAGAAAGTTACGAAGATAAGTAATTAAATTTCGGTATAATTCTAACTCTTCTTCAAATTGTTTATTTTTATCCCATGCAATAAGTAAAATAAGAGAGAATCTTATCATTAATACAAGATTTTTTTTACCTTAGATAAAGTAGGATATTTTGATTAATCACCCTTAATATTACATCCCTAGTTTTTTACAAGATAACATTTTGGATAATTCTAGCAGGGATGTATACTTTGTAAGCCTATCGACCATTTTAAACTTTCAAGGCCTAAAGAAATCCATAAGCATTAAAACTTGTTACATATTTACCATTTGCCTTGTCACTTCCCCCTATAACTATAATGCGTGTAGAAGTTTGTCATATTTATGATCATCATAAGAGTAAAGGCAGTCTTGCCAACTTTGATGGCACACATGTTTATTTAAAGCATAACTGGATAGTAAATCTCTAATTCACCAAAGTTAAACATTACTCTCTAACTCAATAATAGGGCTATTTTCACAGTTAAACTTAACATTTCAATTTCCAACTATATAGGAATATTCTTAGAAAATATCATAGAATATTTTACCTATCATGCATCCAACTATACCATAGACACATAGGTTCTAGGTTTTTAATAGGAAAGTGAATGGTCTCTTTATCTCAATTATGAAAATGGTTCATCTTGATTGTCCATATGATCTATATAGATTGAAGACTAAGAAAGAAGTTGTTTTTTTCCTTTTTTTTAGATTTATTCATGTTTTTTCCTAAAGTTACATATGCTAATTGGCATATCTGTAATAAAAGGTATCTACCTTTTGAGGATGCTTTGTTTAAGTATGTGAAGTCTATACATATTCTCTATTTTCCATCGACCTTCCTAACTATCATTACATTAGAGAGGTATTCAAAGTAATTGACTTCCCTAATGAAATATACATTTATGAACTTGGCCACTTTTTCCTCTATTATGTCCCAAACTTGAGTTCACTTTTTGGGTTTGTGACAGACCACCACCCAAAAGTGAAACTCCTCCTATACTCACTATCAAGCTAAGACTAACCACCTTTAAGATGACTTAATAAAAACACAAACAACTAAGTTCTCATAAACTAATCTTCATTATACAAATAATCATATATAAGTAAATCCTAAAGTAATCAGCAACAAAAAATACTCTTATAAAGTCTACTAAAATAAAAAAATCATTTGTCTAAAAAAATCAAGATCCATATAAAGTAAAGTACATAACTCAAACCCCTCCTATATCCTTTAACTTCTCCTTTATTGGCTCTTCACATGAAAATGTAAAAATTAAGGTACTATATTGCCAAATAAAAAAATTAATATACAAATAGAGATTAAAAATGCCAATTTACCATTATACATAAGAAAATTTCATCATCGTGCCTAATTGACAAATGTAATTCTTTTTGATGCACCTACCAAGGAAAATAAACATACAAGTGCACCAGTTCAAATAAGAAACATAAAATGCAACTCTATATTGCCAAGTTTCATGTAAGACATATATAAGCCTATGATGCACATTTGCTAATTCATCTTTACCAATAGAACCTACCATATTTTGGCATTGATTAATTCGTTTTAACCAATAAAATGTTACTTATCCCATTATAGTCCTAACTAATTTGCTTTTGGTAAGAATAGTACTTGTCCCTTTATAGCTTTAACCAACTATACTCATCGTCATAACATACACATATGTGTAACCATTGCCCTTTCAGGCCCTGAATCATATAGTCAACAACATTCATTTATTCACACATTATGCACGCATATGGGGCACTAACTATATAAATGCATCCATAATTGATTACATGTAGTTGTAAGTGTTCACTGACACCCAAAATCATAATTCACAAGCCTATTTGTCTCTAGATGTCTAAAAAAAAAAGAAAAAGTGTTTTTAAAAGTTGACATTTAAAAGGTTTAGCTATTCGGACACCATTTTATAAAAAAAATCACATCATTGTCAGAGGTCTAGATAGATGATATCAAATCTAGATATCTCTTTTAAGAGTTGTAGAAAATTATCTTATTTTTCATAACTTCTTGAATCACCTCAATATGATATTTATATTAGAATTTATGATCAAAATATTGAACAATATTCGGTGGTGACAACTAAATGAATTCATGCATTTAATTCAACAAATTCTTTTATTTAAATTTGATATAAGATTTTGATGTTTCCTTATGAAATATAGATATTTCTCTTATGAAAATTATTGAATAACCTAATCCTAATATTTATATAAATTTGTTTGCTTGAAATACCAAATATTATTAAATTTCGACATTATATTAGATTAATGTCTCTTTATCATACTCTTCTATTTAAGTTTAATTTAATCACATCGTACACCGTCCTAATAATTGCACAAAATTAATAATTCATTCAAGCCTATACATAACATTTCAACTATAAATCCATAACTAAAATGTTATTAGAAATTAAGAAACATATGACCAAATTTTTAAAAAAATTTATGATCTAAAATCCGTGATGGCATATTGTCACTTAATTAAGTTTTTCTTTTTTATTTTATATTACATATGAACAAATTTTTTTAGAAAATTATGATATAGCATGCTCGATGGCATGTTGACACTCAATGAAGATTTTTCTTTTTTATTTTATTTTATAGGCTTAAAAAAGTATTACGTTAAACTTATGAGATATAACTTCATTGTTAATCCCTAACATATTCATTAGGTTATGTGAATATGTCTTGGAGATTCTTTAGTAATTATTCTAATAGCTTTTTGGTAAACTTGGCCATAATTGTATTGATTTTAATGCCTTTTTTCTCCGATAATCTCCTTATATTATATGTTTAATTTTCACTTGATTATGTTATCAGTTCATTAAGTCTTTTACATCTAACTCTTTTATAATTTTTTTTTCCTTTTAAGGATGTTATAGGAATTGTTTAGCTATACATAGATCTTCTTAGACTTCTACTGAATTATTTGCTATAGAAACTTTATAAGAAGATAATAAAGGGATAGGATTGCTCTTATTGTACATAATATTAACCTTTTTATTATAGTATTATAAGTTGATAGTCCCCTCACAATATAGAACTTCATCATCATTATAGTCATTTTTGGGCTTGTACCTAATATCACTAGCAAGGAAATCTTTTTTTGTGTGTATATATGATCTCCTCCAAATTTGAACATAGATGTGTTGACATAGTTTAATTGATTAAGACCTATCTATTTTAAGGTCTGAAAATAGGATGTTGATTACACTGCCTGTATTTACCAAAATTCTTTTTGAAAGAAAATTGGCTATCGATAGTGTAATTACCATGTCATGTTCATGAGGTTATATTAATGATTGATCTTCAACTTTTCGAAAGTTAATTTTGGATACTCTACTCTTTTTTTATCCCATCCACTTCGTCTTGATAAATCCATTTATTATATAAGGCTATTTTTGTGTCTACTCAAGACTTTTGTGGTCTCTATTTATAATTATATGGATTATCCTTTAAAGAAGGCTACTCATTTTATGTATCTCTTTTGCATGACCTTTAAAGGAGGACCCTACTAATTTTATATCTTTCCTTTCCATATTTGTCTTTATTAATTTCCTTTAAAAATCCATTGAGTTTACTGTGGTGTGATAAGTTTATACTAGCTCTTTGTAAATTTATATAACATTTTATGTTATGGTCATGCCCCTAACATAAGTGGTAATACACATTGATATCCTTTTTTATTATTCATATTCATCCTTTTTGGTTTGTTATTGATCACCATTTATTACCATATATTAAATTAAGGAAGGTTTTGCTCTTCTCGCCTCATGGGTAACTCTTGTATTACTTTCTTTATGGTCTTTTCTTTACCTCATGTATAAAGATTGAACCCCTTTTTTCTTCTCTCAAACATTTTGATTAGGATGTCTAGTCTAATATTTCTCAAGTTTTGCTTTATATATTTTAGGTTTAAATCTTTTTGGTCTCTTATATAAACTTCTTCAAAATTTGAGGTCTCTTTTTTGCATCAAGTTCCATAAGGGTTGGACTAGATTTAGCCCATTTGCGAAAGCCAAGAATGTTATCTTTACTCCTACATTGATATTGAATAGCCTTTAAACTAAATTGCTACAAGTAATCTTTAAGAATTTTATCTTCTTTTTGAATGATTAAAATTAGATAAACAAAATTCCTAGATCTCCTTCTGATGTTAATAAAGAGTGCCATAAACTTAAATGAAAGTTATTGGAATGAAGAAATAGTCATTGGTTAGATACTCTAACACTATGACCTCAATTTCCCCATCAAGGTTGAAAAGAGGGCGTTGGATTTGATTACATTTGTTGCCTCATGGAGGTCCATTAATTCTTGATAGTTGTGAATGTTTTCTACCGAGTCCAACAATTCATTATACGCTTACAATGTTAACATTTTAAGCTTTTTTGATAATTTCTTCAATAATGCCATATAATGAGGGGCTTATTAGTGACTATCTTTACACCTCTATGGATCTAATATAGAGTTTCTTTTACATATAGGGCTTGCTTGGAAACAATGTGAACTTAAATGTAATAAGTGTAGTGGGGTAGAGGAAAGTCCATAAGATCGGTGTTATAGTATATGTACCTATTGTCTTTTTTAATACTCTTACAAAAGAGCATTAATTTGGTGTTTTATGGTTTCCATAGTCGGGGAAAGATTAGAGGGATAAGTTATCTATATTGAGTTACCACCTTAGGGGTCCATCATCCTTCTTTAATTAAGCTATTTAGGGTGAGTTTAGAGCTACCCAAACATAAGTGATTAAGAATTTTAGTTCTCTTATATAATGACAAATTATATCATCAAGAATTTTTTTTCCACTTTGAAATTGACATAAGGGTGGCAAATACATAAAATAAAAGTGCCAAAATATTTTCTATATTACCATTATGACACTTAAGTTGGTGGAAATCTTTAATATATTTAGTGAAATTGAAAATGGATAATGTTCCTCTTTACATAAAGGAACTTGAGTAGTTATCTTTCAGTACAACTTCACTTTTTCTTTGAATTGTTTATTCATGTCTTATGCAATCATATAAGGTAAAAAAACATTATCATTAATCTAAGATTTTTGACCTTAGTTGAGCTAATATCTTTTCAATTAACTCCCTTCTGATATCATATCATTAATGTGAAAATATCACATCATTGATCGTTTGCAAAGGATAATAATTTAGATATACGTTCATTCCAATAAGGATTTGTATTTCATAGGCTTGTCAATTTATTTAAACTTTCAAAATTTGATGATCGTCATAAACATCATAACTTCATAATGTATTTTGCATATATCAAAATGGAAGTCAAATTAAAGGATTATTTACAATATTAAAATACAAGGATGCATCAATTTTGAATTATTTTTATCTAATGAAACTTAGGTTTAGCCATTTTAAAGCTCTTTGTTTAAAATTTTATTAAAGGAAGAGATGTTAATTTAATAATCTAAAGTTGAGGTGATTTAAATTTTTTAATAAAATTTCATCTTAATACCTATGGTACAAAATATATAATTAATAAGTTGAAAGAATTCAAATTTCATTTCAAATTTCATTATTAAACTCTTGACATCTGATGTCTTATAATTGATTTATCTTATAGTTTATACATATTTAAAAAATTGAGTTTGTACATATTTAATAATAGTGTTGACTTTTGAGAACTCTTCTTATAAATACTTTGCTTTTGTTTAATTTGTGTACATTATTTTTATCATATATAAAAACATATTTAAATATGCATAGTGTAATCCATGGTAATTGACTTGAATTTTTAGGTTTTGTATTTATGGATGATAATGGGCTGACCCGTGAGCCTAAACTCAAGTGTTTTTAATAGGTTAAGCCCACACTCAAACCGACTTGAGACTAAATTATTCTAAACAAAACAATATCGTTTTTTTTTAAAGTTAAGCCTTAGGTAAGTCTAGGTTTGGACTAATTAAAAAAACATTATTTTATACTTTTAATTTGAAAGAATTATTTTAAAGAAATTGACCAGATTGGGCACTAAGCCATTGTATTCTGAATAGCTAGCTTTACATTACATGCACAATTAAGCATACTACCTACCTGTCCAGTAGTAGCATCCTCAAAATATATTATTGAGTTTGGAAAGAGGAAAAAAAAAAAAGGGACGGGCAAGTAGTCAGGAATCCAAAAAGCAGTCGCAAGCCAGATGCCTATGCTGAATTGGTTAACCTTTGTATGAATATGGAATAGGCATAAGTAAGAGTCAAACGTTGTTGCATTGGGCATCTTAACCATGATTCCGATATACATGTCACTTTGTGTTTTCAACATTACTGATTTGATTTATGTTGTTGCTCAATGGAAAAGACTTTATTATAGCTCATAAATTTGTACATAGAATAACTTTTGTCAAACAAGCAACACTATGATGGGTTATTTAATACGATCGTATTGTCTCAATTTCCAAGTGCTTCAAATTCCAAGCAAGAAATATTTGTTTAAACAGAACTGGCGTGCCAAAGACGACCCATGATTAAAGCAGGAGTGGAACATATGGGCATCCAAAGCAGATGGACTAAATTATGACATTTGTTGTTCAAATGTAATCAACAAAAATATTTTAGTGGGTAAAGTTGAATTCGTTGCTTCCAGTGAATTAAATTGAAGGAATAAATACCCGAGGGCAGAAAGTTAGAAAATGCAATGGCTTGATTTTTTCTTTTTATATAACAACAAATACCTTACTTGGATGTAGACGGCCTTATATTTTTCCTAGTCGTAGCACTAGCAGCCCCAACTTAATGTCATATTTAGAAGGCGGCCTACCAAGAAACTCATTTAACGTTATAAAATTAATGTCTACGTTACAACTTTGACCTTACGTTTGGATTAACCCTTAAGTTTCATGAGTCACAAAACATACTAAAATAAGAAGTAAAGCAGAAAACGACAAGTAAAAGCCATTGGAATATGGGCAAGCCCTCCTCCACAGTTTTCAACAGTTTGGAAGTCCAATTTGGCACCCTCAAAATTCCAAAGAATTGCCCTAATCCTTAACTACTAGAGATTAGAGGCAGTGTTCTCGTTCAATCCAGGTGGAAGTATTACAGGAATGCGAATTTGGTGTTCCATATGCTGCTTAACTTTAACACAAAAAAAAAAAAAAGCACTTGAAGGTGGAGCCTGATGCCATAAAACATTTCTCTATTGACATCCATGAATTTCTTTAGTAAAATTCAAATCGTATGGGATTGGTTACGGTAGTTGTATAATCAGAGTCTCAGTGGCTGCCTTTACTTGACCAGTCAAATGAAGCACACTAGGGGTGCGATGGACAAGCCGAGTCAAAGTCGGACCAATTCGAGTCACTCTCCGTGGTTTCTGATATGCACCCACTTTCTTCTTGACTCAGTTCCATTTACCATGTACCGACTTGATTCATTTTCTTTCCATTTACTGTCGGATTAACCACAAATTTCTGGTGAATGAGATTTTTTTAGACACACTAGACGATGATTAGGACAATGAAAAGCTTATAATGGCCAGCAATGTACCAATGCCCCCTGGTTTTGTGCCACTGACCACAAGCTAGACAAGTAAGGGCTTGGGCTAGGGGGGGCTTAATTTCCATAAAATTGCTAACTAATGAACCTCCAAATTTAGAATTCCTTAGTGATTATTGCCCCCGGTGCACTTGCAAAAAACACTCATGATTATGATTTACCAAAATGCCTGATGATGGTTGGAGTCGGCAACAAGGGAACTGCTAGCTTTGTCCGGTTTTACGGGGACAAATATGGTTAGATAATACCATTGTTATTATGTCTTATGGCCCAACAACTTGAAATTATTCATGGCTCCCACAAATGCAATTCTACAGATTTGCCTCAATCATTTTTCTAGATTTACACTTACTTTCCAAGAAGGCATAACTAACATGCCTAAAATGCATTGAATTCAGATAAGATGTAACTGAAAATTACACGATCTTCGACAAAATTCTAGTAATAACTTTTACCCTTTTGGCTTTGGCATACTCCGACTAATTGCTGGTGTTCGTTTTTTAATTGTTGATGAGAAAATGATAGAAATGGACGATAAGAAAAGAAATAGGAAAAGGACAGGAATGCCCTCCATTTCATAGTCTCGATCGGGTGATCCCATGCAGCCTATTAGCGGGATTCTCCTAGCAACTCGATTCCGTCTGCTTTCTTCCCTCTCTATCCCTTTAAATACTCATGCCCCTTCCCTCTCTTGCTCTTCACAGCAAACAATACCAACAGCGTCAACAAAAAACAACTCCACAACTCCAACATCATCAAACCATCTATCATGTCTTCTCTTTCCTTCCACCTCTTGCCTACTGCTACTGCTACTGCCACCCCACCTTTCTCTTCCTCTAATCCCTCTTCCTCTTCTTTGCTTTTTAATCCTGGTAAGTCCCCCTTTTCTTTTTGATATCTCTAATTCCCTCCTGCTTATTCCTCACCATCTTTAGTTTATTTTTCAAAATGTTTCTTCTTGATTGCTGCACAACACTGAAACCTTTGTGTCGAGTCCTGTGACCTCTAGTACTATTAATTATATACACAACAGACCATACTTGCTGGTCTTTTCTGCACTACCACTTCTCAAATTGCTGGCGTGTCCATGTGCGAGGTTCATGATGATGATTTTGTTTGATGGAGAAAGTTCAAAAAGGGTTTATTAGCATTGTCTTTTTTATTAACTTCGGGGCTGTCTATCTACATCTTCTTTTTCTTTTTTTCTGATCTGTCTTCCGGTTGTCTGTGTTTCTCTTTGTTGATCACACCTCCAAAGAATGGCTCTTAAGAGTCGAGAAACAGAAAACAAAAGAAAGATAAAAGTTAAGGCATGTGGCATCTAAATGATCCGACCTAGAGAAGCGAAGTTTCTGATTGGCTGTTGCGCAGAAACATATAGACCTCCTCATTTTTCCTTATCTTCTGCTTTTCATAACATATTTTGTTAACTTTTTCTTTGCCATTGCCTGTGTTTCTTCTGTTAGTTCTTATTAATCCACTCCCTTTCTCTTTTCCTCATAAATGTTCCGAAGAAAGGGTTGTAAAAGAGCTTTTAAGTTTTTCCTTTCTAATTAATGGCAGCAGCACAAATTTATACACTAGGAAGGCTACACTGATTAGCGCTTTTGTTTTTCCTTCTTAGAAAGGAGAAAAGTTTTACCAAAAAGATCAAACTAGGTCAGAGTATGGTTTATCCACGTCTCTCTTATTTGTTCTTTTTTCTAAATAGGTGTCTGGTTCAATGGTGCCAAGGACAAAAGGCTGAACTTTGATTTTCGCATTAGATGCAGTGCTGTATCCAACGCTCGCAGCCAAGGTACAATTTCTTGAAACGTTCGAGAATTTTACTAATAGCTATATACGATACTTTAGTCTTATGTTATAACCTTTTGCTTGTAGAGTACTCCGAAGTATTACAAAAACAAAATGGCCTGCCCGTACTCAAATGGCATGAGATTGTCGAAGATGACACACAAGAGGAAGCTCTCAAGGTGATTTTCGAAGATATATTGCTAGTGGCTTTTAGCTTATTGCATCACTAAAAGCCAGGATTGACAATTTAACGTTTGTTATGTCGAAAAGGTATCATTATGGAAGGAGATTAACAAGCGAGTGGAGACAATTAAGAAGATGTTGAGCTCAATGGAAGATGGAGAGATAAGCGTATCGGCCTATGACACCGCATGGGTTGCTCTTGTGGAAGACCTTAATGGAAGTGGTGCCCCTCAATTCCCATCTGCCCTTCAGTGGATTATTGACAATCAACTCGCAGATGGATCATGGGGTGATAATGAAATTTTTGAAGCTCATGATCGGATACTCAACACCTTAGGCTGTGTTATTGCACTGAAATCCTGGAACTTACATCCCGAAAAATGCGAACAAGGTATAAAATACTAATTATTTAATCGGGGTGATTTAGATAAGCGAAAAAAGAAAAGTAATTTTGCTGGTTAGCTGACATATCGTCACATCATATCAGGCCTGGCCTTCTTCAAGAACAATTTACACAAGCTAGAAGACGAGGATCCTGAGCACATGCCTATCGGCTTTGAAGTTGCTTTCCCTTCGCTTCTCGAAATAGCCCGTAAATTAGATATCGAAATTCCTGATGCTCCAATCCTGAAAGAGATTTATGACAGGAGAAATCTAAAGCTCTCAAGGTACTTTACTCTACACAAACTCATCGTCATCATTATGCTTATGAAATGAAACTAAAGTAAACTCTATCTTGGACATTATTTCTGTTTATCCTAAAGCTAATGGTCCTAGTCTTTTCTCTTACCTGTGTGTTAAATGCAATAATTATGCTTGTTGGATAGGATACCAAAGGACATATTACACAAAGTGCCCACAACACTTCTTCATAGCTTGGAGGGAATGCAAAACTTGGACTGGAATAAACTCATAAAATTGCAGTGCGAAGACGGGTCATTTTTGTTCTCTCCAGCCTCCACTGCCTACGCACTTCAGCAAACTAAAGACCAAAAATGCCTTAACTATTTGAATAATGCGGTCCAAAAACACAAAGGAGGAGGTAAGCATTAGCAAGCACTGAACATTTTCCATTGTGCAATCACAAGTGTTAATATTCTGAGCCATTTGTCAATTCAGTCCCGAATGTGTACCCCGTGGATTTGTTCGAGAACATATGGGCTATTGACCGCTTGAACCGCCTTGGAATCTCAAGATACTTCGAACCGGAGATTAAAGAGTGCGTCAAGTATATTCACAAGTACTGGAGACAAGATGGTATCTGCTGGGCAAGAAATTCCGAGGTTCACGACATCGACGACACAGCCATGGGATTCCGTATACTAAGACTTCACGGTTACGATGTTTCACCTGGTAATAATCCACACGTGTTAACAATCCTTGCAACTAAAACTACGTTCTCCATATAACAACGTTGTAATATTCCTAGTGTCTTGCATGTTTTGGCAGATGTGTTCAAATTTTTTGAGAAAAACGGCGAGTTTTGCTGCTTTGCTGGACAGTCATCGCAGGCTGTCACGGGAATGTTCAATTTGTATAGAGCCTCTCAAGTGCTGTATCCAGGAGAGAAGATCATGGAGGATGCTAGGAAATATTCGTCCAAATTTTTGAGAGAGAAGAGAATTCGTAATGAGCTCCAAGATAAATGGATTATAACCAAGGATTTGACTGGAGAGGTACATTCGTTTTCTTTAATTAATGTATCCAATTAGTGGGTATACATCAGGTTTACATAAAATTAATAATTCTGTAAGGGTCAATGCCAGTAACATTAGGCAATTGCACCATGTATAGTGTGTTTATGAAAAGAAAAGGTTCAAATCATTAATAAAATTAAAATGGGGTTGATTTAGTGCCTACTTCGCTAATTGGAGATAAATTGGGCAGGTGGAATTTGCATTGGACGTTCCATGGTACGCGATCTTGCCAAGAGTGGAGACAAGATCCTTTTTAGAACAGTACGGGGGTGAAGATGACGTTTGGATTGGCAAGACTCTTTACAGGTGACTATTCCTTTTCTTTGGTCAAAAGTTTGGTTCTTGGTTCAACCGTGTCCTCTGACTCGGATTAGCCAAAAAAGGTGAAAAATCCACTCTGAACATTCTTCGCTTGCAAATTGGACCAGATATTTAGGACTTTTATTTGCCTTTGATGGATAAAAATATTATTAATATGTCTATTGTCGGATGTAAATCTTGTAAAAAAGAAAAAAAAAAAAAACAAGCCGTTCAAGTTGATTCTTTGTACTATTAACTGATTGAAGAAATTAATGTGTCACGCAGGATGCCTTTTGTGAACAACAACGAATATCTGGAGCTCGGCAAGTTAGACTACAACACTTGCCAAGCAATCCAACGAGCCGAATGGGAAAAGTTCCAAAAGTAAGTAAACCAAACTACGATATGTGTACGAATTCTGAAAACTGAATAACCCATGTTCTTAAGGGCACCACGAGCTTATACTAAACTGGCGCGTGAAACAGGTGGTACGATGAATGCAGTCTGGGAAGTTTGGGAATAAGCAAAAGAAGCCTCCTCTTTTCCTACTTTTTGGCAGCAGCCAGCATTTTCGAGCCAGAAAGGTCCAAGGAGCGACTGGCTTGGGCTAAGACAAGAATCTTGCTCGAGACCGTCAACAGTTGTTTCAACGAGGATAACAGTTCTAGGGAGCTGAGAGGTGCTTTTGTTCACGATTTCAAGAAGGCTACTAGTACTACCACCTCAGGTTTTAATGGAAATGGAAGGTAACTGGTCATTCTATGATGTTGACATAAAAAAGCAAACTTTGTGAGTCTGTAAATGGAAGTATGTTAAACGTTTACACGTATGGTGACAGCAGGATTTTGGATGCCAAGAAGAAAAGACAGGAACTCCTCCAACTGCTGCTTGAAACACTGAATGGTCTTTCCGTCGACGCATTAGTGTCTCACGGTCGTGATATTAGCCACGATTTACGCCACGCTGTGAGTTATCTAATTAACCTTTGCATGTTTCCCCAATGGATTTACGTATTCCAGTTCCAGGAAAGCCCCAACTAATCTATAAAAGCCTAAACTGAAAACATAACTAATAAAAGTAGTCAGCTCAGTTATGTTTATGAAGAACAAAAGACGTGTGAAATTGGCTATCTACTCAAGTTGCACAAATTAAGCACAGAACTTCTAATTGAATTCCCTATGCTTTAAATTGGCACTCTTTTTGATCATTTTCATGTAAATGTTTAATTTAGTGGGAGAATTGGCTATCGAACTGGGAAACTAAAGGAGACAGGCATCAAGGAGAAGCCCGGCTGTTGGTCCAGACAATAAATCTTACAGCTGGCCGTTGGGTGTCCGAGGAGTCCCATTCCGATTATCCTGTTTATCAAAAACTTGCCGACCTTACTGATAGAATATGCCATCAGCTTGGTCATTACCAGCAACATAAGGTTAGTGACCGGAAAAACGTTAAACCTCTCGTCCTTAATACTTTTCGTATGCTTTTCAGTACCCTCTGGACAAATTTTTCAATGCCATTTCCAGCGTCAAATTGTAGTTAAAATAACTGTAAAGACCCAACAGGTTTTAACATGGGTATGTTTTGCAATCTTTGTGCGTCTCCTCCTAGTAATCAAGCATGTTCTAGAAAGGAAATTGAATTTGAGTTTAAACAAAAACTCTACCCACTTACCATTGACAAGCCACTTCAATTCTAAGGCTAAGTGGGCTCCTAAAACTGATTTCTTAGTTGGTGGGGTTTACAATTACATATCTTATCCTTAAAATTCATTCTTGATGGTTGAAAAATTTTCAGGTATCTGACAACGGCAGCCAAAATACCAGCAGTGACAGTGTCACAACTCCAGAGATAGAGTCTAACATGCAGGAGCTGGTGAAGTTAGTGTACCAGAACTCTTCTTCAGATGTGAAGGAGACGTTTCTCACGGTGGCCAAGAGCTTTTACTACACAGCCTTCTGTGATCCTGGGACTATCAACTACCACATTGCCAGAGTTCTTTTTGAGAGAGTGTACTAATATTAATACACGGGTTAATTACTAGTTATTCTTGTTCAATAACTGAAATCACATATGTAGAAAATCATCAATGTAATGAATTCATTCAATTCTCTTTACTCTTTAGTGCGCAGGGCCAATTCTCCCATGCGGACTTAAATATTTAGTCCTTTTTGATGAAATAAAGCAAATTAAAAATGAATGCGAGTCCCATAATTGTAATAGATAATAAAAGATGTTATCATCCAAGTAAATGGATGTGCAAGTACCTGAATTAACATAAGAGTAAACACTAAATGCGAAAGATTGGCTTGGATGCGACTCTTCGGCCAAAAATTCCCTTTTCTCAGTAGAGAAGGTTTGGTAAAACTTGAAAGGAGGTGTTTTGGTCCAGCAGCAAGGTGGGGGACTGAACGGAATTTCACAGACATAATAATGAAAGATGTAACAAAACGTAACATGGTTCTCTATAGTTTCTCTCATAGTGACACCTCATCTTCATGCTTTATGCGAAATGATTAATGATACAATTTCCAACACTTCGCTTATACATACAGGTACATCTGGGACCTGAATTGATCTGTTATAACACGTCAATAATGATGGAGAATAAGTGTGTATGATGGTTCTGAAGTCTGAACTGCGAAATATATACTACCTTTAAGCATGTTTCCAAGTTAATTGTAAAGATTTGGTGAAACATCTGCCAAATTGGTCACACGGGTCTGAATCCATACATTCGATACGCGTAGGATTTGCCACTCAAATATTACTTCTAAAGACTTAGAATCGTTGACTTGACAGCCTAAACTACTAGTTAGGTAGCTAGATATGGCCAAAGATTGAAGACACTTGGCTTACACATATGTGAAGAGAGGTCAAGGGATGGGCTTACATAAGTTGAGTTAGTGGAGATGTATGGAAGACCACATTAAGTTGTTGCGGAAAAGAATGTCCACCCCTTTTGGAGTTTGTTGATATAATGGTTTCCTCGTAAATGCAACACTGAAGAAAAATGGCAGACAATGTCACTAAAGATCATGTTTCTTGCTAAAGTCTAGTTTTGCTCTCTTCCACGCTCTCCTGAATATTGGCCATATTCCCCATCTAGAGATTTGGTGTTCATTTTGGTGAAAAGGCAAGGAGAAAAAGCCTTATCCATACCTGCAAGTCCATAGCCATGACACTTATTATGAATCAAACTATAGCGTGCCTGTTTTGATTTAGTCAGGTGGTGGACTGCCAACTTCAATTCCCCATGAACTTTCACTTTTTAGAAAAGCAAATTATTTTAGAAACACAGCATTTCGGTCACATCGTAAACCTATTTATAAACAGATCGAGCCAAGCCTGCCAAAAATACGTTTTGCCAAAATGAGCATGATTACTCAAGAAATTACATGTCCTGAAAATTTAACACAGACACAAGTTCCAAATGATGATCATCATGGCCACCGCAAAAGGAAAGTGGTGCATTTCGAGTTTGTGATGATACTTTTTTATTTTGTCAAGGTCTGGCTGTGGAAATTCATTTTATAGGTTAACTCCATGATCTCGTCAAGCCAACTTTCATCTACTTTGGGATTGGGGGATTATATCGAAGCAAAATTCAACCAAAAGATGGGCCAATTACCAGTGCTCAAAGAATCATTTAGACAATGAATCCATAATGTTAGCATCCGAAAGAGGACCATCTTTGCAATCATTAAGCTGCAATGGAGCTGATCGAGAAAAGGGAAAATAAGAAAATAATGAAGCTGCCATTGCTAACACAGACCATTATTCACAATTTTCAATCATGAATTCAAGAATCCGGAAACCATCCTGCCCCAACCAGGACAAAGTGGAAGGGGCAGACAGGGAGAGACTACATGCGGGCATCATTCGGCTCTTGCACGGTTTAACAATTTCCCAGCAAATCTTTGACACATAATTACACAAAACAAAAGGACAGTAAAAAGAATGCACAATATTGAACCTCTAGGTTAAGGTTAATATTAATTTAATCGCAACTACACGACATAGCTATAGCTATTACAAACAAATACGGGTCATTTCCACGAAGAGAATAATTATTAGTAGTTACTCATTTTCTATTATTTAGCCGATGAATTGAATGTTTGATTTTTAATTAAAAATAAAGTTTATTTAAGATTAAACAATTATGAACTTGGGACAATTAGAATACGAAGAAAATCTATATTACATAGTATTGTTTAGGTGATGAATCCCTTAAGGCTCATTAAATTATTAACCTTTTATTATGCAATTATATTAATAATTATCCGTAAAAATTCCTATATTATGTTAATAACCCTCTCGAGATTATTAATAACTACTCTATCAGTTATTAAGAGAATCTTTCTACTTAAAATGCCTAGAACTGCGTTATGAATTTATGAATTCCACTATTAGGTTTGACCATAATCCAAAAGATTTATGTCAGCCTATCTCTAAGTTTGCATACAACTCTTTCTAATTATGATAGATCTATTTATATAAGAGGATTTTCCAATCTCAATCATATGAAATCAAACCATTCATTTATATTCTGGATATATTAAAAAAAGAATAAAATATATAATTGAATCGTAATAATTGATCGATATATTTGCTTTGAATAAAAGATTAAAACATATTGTTATCATAAACTAGGGTTCATCACACTTAGACACTAAAAATATTTATTTACTAATCATAAAAAACAAAATCGAAGATAAACATGAAGAAGAACTAATAGAATACAAAGAAATCATAATTCTAATATTCCCTTTCTCTTCTATTGAATCTTCTTGCAAGTTTGTCTTTGATGTAGCTATCTACTCAATCTCTAGTTGCATTCTTCATGTTTTTCTCATCCCTTGATCAAAATCGTCGCCTCTCTAGTATTTTAAGTCTCAAAATTGTTTACTAATCAACTTTTTCAATTTATCTCTACTCATGTCCTTTTATAGTAAAATTTAAGATTTCTAGGATATATACAAGCACTTACACAACCATGTGAGAGACCGTGTGAGAGACTATATATAATCCACACCTGAATTTGTGATTTCACAAAGACACAAAGATTAGGGAGGACAGATTGGCCCAGGCTCTACCTAGCCCAATCCGAAGTCAAATGCCCTAGGCCCAACCCAGTCCATTGCTATCCCTAATAGAAATTTATACGAGCAACATACATGGCCATGTATATCAAGATATATAGACGTGTAACTCCATAGGACCATAACTAAATTCTTCGTCCTTAACACATTTATAGAGACTTACACAGTCACTGTACAGGTTGCGTAGGTCCTCAATTGCTTCAAATCTTTGTTCAATGTGATGATTTCATCTAAATTCTTCTCTTTTTGGTCTACGAAGGCAATTATAATCTATAATGTACTTGAAGTGAATTCGTACCAAATATACAAGTCTTTAGAATACCATTCTGTTTCAGCCAAAAATAAAACGGTATCCAAATTATTGGTATCGGTGGTCAGGTCAGTACCGGCCGGTATTAGATGTTTTTATTTGGTACTGGTCAGTATTCAAAATATCAACTATATACTGACTAGTACTGTAAGTTTTAAAAAGGTGGGGGACTATTTAGCAAAAAGCAACTTTTAACACAAACACCTCCCCACCCCTCAATGCTTCTGCTACTTTGTTTTTTTTTCTTTCTCTCAAGCTCACCTCCATTCTCTCTCACTATCTCACGACTCTCTCTCTCATTCTCCTCTCCATCTCTGATGGTGCTTCTCCCTCTCTAACTACAAGACAACCACGAACCACCTTACCACACGACTGTTATCCTCATCCACCGCGTGAACTACCACCACCGAGCCTCCTTGCTCAGGCTTCAACCCTCCTCCACAAGGACCACCACACCACTGTTGAACCTCCTCCATGTCTCTGTCATCGGTTGCTCTCCTCTTATCCTCCACGCATCCGTAGCTACCAGATCTAAACCGAACTTCGACCCGAAAATCGATTGTGAATTTGTTTGGGTGTGTTTTAACTTTTTAGTTGATTTTTTCTACTTAATTGCATTTGTGATTGTGAATGGGTTGGAAGTTAAAGGTTGGAATGAAATTGTGAATTGGATTTGTGATTTGCCTTGGTTGGATAATGGATAGGAATTGAATGAAATGAGTTTGATTCATTGGCTGTGGTTTGGTTCACGTGAAATTTATCTTAAATTTTTTTATCATTGAATGCACGACATGTATGAATTAAAAGTTAGAAAGTTTGAACTTAAATTAAAACCTTAAACCAAAGAATGTAAAGACTTTAAAATAATTAATTAATTAACATATTCTTAAAATTATTGTAATAGTATTTGGATATTGGGTAAATAATTAATTGAGTATAATAATAATTTGGTTGTGGTCTTATGGGAAAGTCAAAGAGGAGGTTTTGTAATTGTAATTATTGTACAGTAAATTAGCAAAAAAAGGTAAAATCTATATCTATGAGTTGTCTTTATCCCAAAATTAGTCCATCTCATCAAGTCTCTTACATATTCACCTTTATTTATCCCAAAACTAGTCCATCCTATAGTCTTTGCATCTTCAAAATCTTATTTTCTTATTATTCCATTTTATCTCATTTATACACTACAAGAAATCTACCATTTACCGACGAAAAAAACCACCAGTAAAAGGCAGAATTCTGTCGATAATAGTAATTATTGATGGAATAAAATAACGAACAAAGGCGTCGTTAATATGACTATAGATAAATTTAACGACATAAATTATGTGTCATTTTGTCAATAAAATATACCGACAGACAGATGTAACCGTCGGTAAACTATTGTTAAGATAATCACAAAAGTTTCAATATTACTAATGGAAGAAGAAGAACGATCGGTAAATATCACAAACAATTCCCGATACTTTATGGTATTTCGTTGGTAATTATATGCATTTTTTGTGACGGTCTTATGTATTCCATCGATAATTAGAAGTAAGAAATTTTTAAAAAAATCCCGAGAAGAATTTTTATTTGATGATCTTATGAAAAATGCATAATTTCAACAGTTTTGAATTATCTATGCATAATAAATTTATTTGTTTATATATTTAATTTGTTTAAATAGAAAGTTGATTGTTGATATAAAGTTAAAATTTTCTTAATTGATAATAAAAACATTATAGTGTACATAAGAAGTCTTTGTAATTGAAAACAAATTACTACAACAATCCTAATGTGCTGGTGATCGAGGGTGCTCTAAGCTGTTATCCCTACCCTTTAACTACTCCATCTCTTGTATCAGTTGAGCCATATACTCTATCAATGTCTACACTATGGTCCGAAGCTTAGTGATTTCATAGGTTTGCGTTGGTGTAGTAGATGCTATTATACTGGACATAGAAGATTGCGAATAACATGTGTTCACAAATGAACTTAGCCCGAATATCCGTCTACGACGGTCTCTACCACCAACAACATCAAGATACGTCTGAGTCTCATCAATAAGTTGTTACTCCTAAGACTGTCGCTGAAAGGTTTGTTGTATTTGGTCCTATTAGGAAGTAATGTTTACTTTAGTAAGTCAATTGGGAAGATGAACTATCAATTTCAACCAATACATCCTCAATGATAACCCTAAGATATTTAACAGATCTATTAGCCAATTGAATGCTCATCCTAGTAGGTTTAAGTTCCTATAATCCTAGTTTCTTAAATAATTTATAGGGCATTAAATTAATGCTAGCCCCCAAATCAACTAAAGCTTTCTCTACTGACAAATTACCAATAAAATAAGGGATAGTAAAACTCCCAGGATCTTTAAGCTTCTCTAGTAACTTGTTTTGTAGGATCACCAAGCATTCCTCACTTAGTTTCACTATAGGCAACTCCTCCAACTTTCTCTTGTTAGATAGTAACTCCAAAAAATTTTGCGTAATTTGGAATCTGAGCAAGAGCTTTAATAAAAGGTAAGTTAATATGAAGTGAATAGTTTGAGGAATTTACCAAATTGCTCATCCATGCAATCCTTCTTCAACTTTGCTGGATATGTTATGGTGGGCTAAAAATTCTTTATCTTTTGCAAGATACCCTATATCTTTAGCCTTCTTTTAACTCTTCTTATGATCCTTCTCTTCAATTTGATTTTTGTTGTCTGTTTGTAATTACTTTCCTCTTTTAAGGGTGAATACTTTTACATGTTCATTAGTGTGGCAGTATTAGGTAAATTCTCTTTTTACCTTTTAGCTAATATCTTTGCCAGTTGGTTCATTTAAACATCTAAGTTGTGTATAGAAAGCTTCCATTCGCTAATGTTTAATATTTGATTCCTAAACAAAATTCAACATCATCTCTTCCAAACTAGGCTTCTTAGGTTGAGGTGCTTATTGCTGGAATTTGAATGGACAATTCTTTCTCTCTTGGCCTTGGTTTTCTCAAGAAAAGTTAGGATGATTCCTCCATCCTGAATTGTATGTGTTAATATATGAATTATTTTGGGGCCTAGGGCATTCCCTAAATAGTCTATTTGCTCAAGCTATGCTGCTTGACAATCTTGACCTTGATGATCTAGCCCACACACCTCACATTGCATAACTTGACCTTGTGGAGCCATCGTAAGTCTATCGATCTTTCTACTTAAGGCTTCCACTGAGGTTGCCAACTATGCCATTGTGTCCATTTCATAAACTCCTACTGGCTTATTGATTTGTGTTCTAGACGAGCACCACTGGTAATTGATCATAGTCATGTCTTCTATTAGGTCTTAGGTCACCTTTGATGTCTTGTTGTTAAGAGTACCCTTAGTTGCTACATCTATAATCTGGTGCTTTGATTCAACCCATTGCGAAAAGGTTGGATTTGCATCTAAAGTGGTAAACCATAGTGTGGGCATCTTCTAAACATCTCCTTGAACCTCTCCTATGTATTAAAGATTTAGCTTCAACTTGGGAGTAAAAGTAGATGTCATTCCTTATTTTTACAGTCTTAGATGGATAAAAATACTTCAACAAAAACTTCTCTGCCATTTGTTCCCAAGTTGTCAGTGATGATCATGGCATCAAGTTTAACCACTGTTTGGCCTTTCCTCTTAAAGAAATCGAGAATAATTGCAGTCTGATGGCATCATCATTAGCTTTGTCACGTTTGGATCTTCGTCTCTTAGTATGTCAGATTGGACTAACTGTGGTACTATCTATATAATGCTAGGCTTGATCTCAAAATTACTGGCATTTATAGTAGGTCTCACGATGCTGTACTCCGCTTTAGTTAAGTCCGGTCTAGCATAGTCAAACATGATCCTCGGTTGGTCAGCAATATTGTGAGATTCTTTAGTATCCACTCAACCTTCCAAGTCTTTTATTTGATGATCTAGCTTAATCTTTCAATTATGTCCTACAAAGGTTTCTAAGCATTGTTCGCTCGATTTCCAGATCTATATCGATTATGCTCTCAGAATTACTCTGATCATAAACTGGCCAAGAGTCAAAATCTATAAGA
The DNA here is from genome assembly GCA_024520975.1 of Erythroxylum areolatum. NCBI lineage: Eukaryota > Viridiplantae > Streptophyta > Magnoliopsida > Malpighiales > Erythroxylaceae > Erythroxylum > Erythroxylum areolatum. The sequence continues at coordinate 24,290,614 of JANIJH010000004.1, forward strand.
AAAAGGAATATTAAACAAGTTAATAAAATAAAATAGAAACAAAATAAGATTCTTTACGAAATTATGAACCAGATTGGTCTGAATACGGCTAGGTAATTCATGATTGCCAAGCTTTGTTACTGCAACGGCCTGATATTAGAGTCGCTTGGATTCGTCGTCCAGACAATAAGTTAGCTCATACTTTAGCTCGTCAGTCTATTTCGTTTCCTAGTTTTATGTTTTGGGATTCTATTCCGGATTGTCTTTGTTCTTTGTTTTAATGAAGTTTTTCACCTTCAAAAAAAAAAAAGAAACAAAATAAGATTAAATAAAATCAAGATGGATAAAGTAATAAAATTTATATTTTCCTAATATTACTGTCCCTGACAATGGTGTTAATCCAATATCAATTTAACTGCAAGTGAATGACATAACTGTAACTAGCACAGGCAAGTATAAGTGGATCCTACGAAGACAGTAATTACTAGTAGCTACTCTTTTTCTATTATCTAGCCTATGGGTTTTTAGTCTTTTATTAAAAATAAAGCTAATTAAATAAATTAAGATTAAGATTAAACAATTATGAACTCAGGACAAGTAGAATACTAAGAAAATCAATATCAAATCTAAATCATGAATCCCCCTAAGATTCATTAAATTATCAATATTTTATTAAGCAATTATATTATTGATTACTGGAGCTAATAACTCTCTCAGGACTATTAAAAATTAGCCCACCAGTTGATTGATAGAAATCTTTCTATTTAAAACCTAAGGATTGCATTATGGATTTATGAATTTCGCTATTAAGTTTGACCTTAGTCTAGATAATTTATGTTGGTTTAATCTCTATGTTTGCATACAACTCCTTCCAATTATGGTAGATCTATTAATATAAGAGGATGCCTCAATCTTAATCATATGAAATCAAATATGCAATAATACTTTGGATATAGTAGAGAAAAAATAAAACATATAATTGAATCGCAATAATCAATCAATATATTTGCTTTGAATAAAAGATTAGATATTAAAAACATTTGGTTAATAATCATAGAAAATAAAATAAAAGTTAAACATGAAGAAAAACTAATAGAAAACAAAGAAATTATAACTCTAAATCTCCCTTTCTTTTATGTTGAATTCTTTTACAAGTTTGGTATTGATGTAAGTATCTACTGGATCTCTTGATGTATTCTTTGTATTTTCCTTGTCCTTTGATTAAAATTATCGCCTCTGTAAGTATTTTATGTCTCAAAACTGCTTAGTAATTCGGCTCTCTTCAATTTTGCCTACCCTCACTTCCTTTTCTAGTAAAATTTAGAATTTCCGGGATACACACAATCACTTATACAAGTGTATGAAAGATCTTGTATAATTAAAAACAAATAAATTTGTTATTTTACATAGGCACAAAGATTTAAATGGGTAACATACATGATCGTATATAACAAAATAAATGGTGTGTAACTCTACACGACTAGAACTAAAATTCTTCAATCTTTACACGTTTATTAAGACTTATACAGTTACTGTACACGGTCGTATAGGTCCTTAGTTTTTTCAAATCATTTTTTATACCACGATTTTATCTTAATTTCTTATTTTAGTTCGTGAAGACAACTATAGCCTATAAATATATTTGAAGTGAATTAAATACCAAATATATAACAAAATTGTGAAATAACAAGCAAAATATATTAAATATAAGTATATAGTTATAGTCAAATATGCATCTATGATACATATGATACTAGTAAAATTTTTGGGTTGGAATAATGGCTATAGACATGACATGCGGGAACAAAAAGGATGCAGAATTTCAACGGAAAGGGTGAGTACCAATGTAGTAAAAAGTCAGAGGACTAAGATTCCTGTGCTTGGACGGTAACCCATTTTGGCAACTATGCCCTTTCAAGTCCACCGTTAAAACTTGGTTGCGGGACATTCCCTTCAAATTCTCCGCCGTATACAATCAGAACAAAGTAAAGTGGCGTGGGTCGCTGCATTACAGCCAATGCCCACGAAAAATTTCATTTATTGTGTTCCGTTTGTAAGGTAACGAAATTGCAGATGGAAGTGGAGTCCATCTCTGCAATACGACCAGTTCCAATGAAAGATTCACTTGTTTTGGTCTGCTTTTCGATGTCTATTCTATTGTCTAATGTGCCAAACTAAGCTTCCCGAGGAATTTCTTAAGGCTCAAGTCTTCCGTTAAAAAAAGGAAAAAGAGAATTCGTTTTGTGTGCGATGATTTCCAAGATAAACCACTAGATTCAAGACGACATTCGTTTAATGCAGCTATTATATGTTACATGGCAGCACCACCCCGCTGCCCTCTTCAATTTAAAAGACATTGTTTTATTCTATTTACCTTTTTTTAAAAAATATTTTTAGTGAAATTATTTTTTATTTTTAATTTTTATGCTAAGATTTAATAATATTTTAATATATAAAAAATTTTAATATTTGAAAATTTATATCATGATTTACAAAGGGCTAAATCAATTGACGAGATAGATGATCGATACTATGAATGATTAAGTACTACAAGTAGCTAAATCTAGTAATCCCTTAGGAGTTTTTGATGTAGATGCAATTACACCATTAGAAGGCCAGGTTGAGACTCTCATCAACATATAGATGAATTAACTATGGATTCTTTATTATTCCAAGTGATGCAATGTGAGGTGTGCAAATTAGGGCATACATGCTAAGAATGTTAGGCAGTAGAGAGGTTATGATGGGGTTCGAGCATATGGATTATATAGGGAATGCTCCTAAATCCCAAAATAATCCATATAGTAATATATAAATTTCAAGATAAAGAAATCACCTAAATTTTTCTCGAGGGAATCAAGGGCGACAAAGGAACAATCCTCCATCAGGATTTTGTTAGGAAACCGAGTTGAGATCCAATCCTGACTATAGCGGAATAATCACGAAACTTTTTCGTGATTTTTTATTTTCCGAAAATCAAGATCTATTTAATTCTATAAAATGATTAACACATCATAATAAAGCGAAAATTTAATTTATACCTTATTCCGAAACTTGATCTTTGTCTTGCCATATCACTCGAATTGTTCCTGAAACTAATCCGTCTCAACCACCGTAGGTCGTAGCCGCACAAGTGTTTGATCTTTAACGGTATCCACATAACAAGTTAAGAAAACTTTGTAACTCTTACAGAGAAGATTAAGCAAGAAGTGCTAGCTCCATAGAGTTTAAGCTTATTTATAATAAGCTTTAGACGTTTTAGTAATTTAATTGAAATTAAATTCTAATTTCAATTAAACTTTAATTAGAATTACAAATAATTCTAATTAAATATCAATTATGCCCATATAAGATTCAATATCTCATATTGATTTTTATTTATTAAATATCTCATATTTAATCATAAAGTTTTTTAAACTTTACAATCAAGTCCAACTTGATTAAATTAACTTTGCTATCTTCAACCCATTATATATGTGACACTCATTAGATTCCCAATTATGTTTGTAATGATTATAAAATCTAATTTTAATTCATAATTAAAATTAGATAAATTAAACTTCTTTAATTTATCTTTAATTCTCCAATTAAACAATTTTTAATTTTCGTGAATCTCACTGTGAACTACAGTAACTCAGAAGGAGACGGAAAAGAGGCGAGTGGCTTGCTATATATCTTTCTAGATCCCAACAAGCTGCAAGTTTCTTTCTTTTTTTTTATTTCTCTTGTGTTTGCACTGATCTTGTAAAAAAGACAGTGTAAGTTTCTCTATCTGGGCAATTTAGTAAACTCACGAGCTAGTCCTATTGATCATCCAAAGATCCCCTTTTCGAGTTTTATACCTTACGTGTTGCGAAAGTCGATGTTTAGAGCTCTAAAGATATTATCGGTTTGTTTGTTCAACACTTTTCCATCTGAACTAGCTTCTGTTTGCTTGTTTAACGTCATTTGTGAGAGCTTGTTCTTGCAGTTTTCCTTTTATTTTGGGTCATGGGTTGACTTCAGTTTTGGTTGTGTTATATAAATTTGTCTTGTTACTGTCTCTCTCTATCTCTCTCTCTTGTTGTGAGATAAACCCTATAGCTATCACTGGCGATGGAGCATAAGATGTGTAGCGCCCCCTCACCGTAAGGTACACATCGGGACGCCCGAAGGTTGCTCCGACACGTATCCCACGATAAAGGTGCACTACCAGAAATTTTCGCTAATAATCCATATGGCATCACAATAATTTAAACCACAATATAACAGAAATCAGTAAATTTATAATCCAAAATGATAATCTGTTACAGTCATCCAATAGAAAAATAGACAAGTCTATCAGTCCCCTAAACAAAACCAAAAAGGAAACTGATACAAGCATCTATCCTAAGTCATCCGCAAAAGTCCAACCCAGCTGAC
>JANIJH010000004.1:24299913-24311637 GCA_024520975.1 Erythroxylum areolatum
ATTCCTGGTCTCTAAGCGCTCTAAGAAGGTCTTGAATAGCTTCAGTCTCACTGGCTTTTAAAAGGGCAGACTGGGGGTCATGTCTAATCTGATCTTGGATACAGTTAAGAGTTGCCTGACAATTCTCCACACGGACACTAACATCACCTATTTGACTCGAGTTAAGGGATTTTAGAGCGCTTTTAACAAGTTTCAGCTTGGACACTACCTGAAACATAGGAGTTCCCCTGACCTGATTAGACCAGCCTTCTTCTATGATTGGAAGGAAGTTAGGATGGGAAGTTAGAAAGTTGGAGAACCGGAAAGGGGAACTTCTCCTCTGCGGACCGTGAAAGGCCTTAACCACAAGAGGAGAGTGGTCCGAGACATTCGGATTAAGAATAACACTATAAGAGTTGGGAAACCTAGAGGACCACTCAGAATTGATAAGAGTTTGATCCAATTTCCTAGCTACAAGGAGATCTCCACTCTGTTTATTATTCCAAGTAAAAGTAGGACCAGTAGTATTAAGATCAAAAACAAAACAGTCGTCGACACACTGCCTAAAGTCCCGCATGCCTTGCAAGGCCTGGGAACTCAATGGATCTGCCTCATGAGGGTTAAGAATCGCATTAAAGTCACCAACAATAAGCCAAGGAAGGTTCCCAACTGTGGTGGATAGATGATTCAAGGCTGACCAGAGATGCTTCCTATGGTTGACGTTATTTGACCCATACACACAAGTGACTAGCAAAGGGGAAGAGCTATGAATGGGAGTGACCTCTAGGTGAAGAAGTTGGTCAATTGAGAGTAACCTAGTGCAGGAGAGACTATCACCATTCCAAGCAATAACTAACCGAGCATTAGAGGCATGATTAATGTTGGAAGAGTAGTGCCATCTAGGGAACATCAAGGAACAGATATTGTGCAAGAGACTTGGGGATCTTATTCTAGTTTCAACCAAGCACACAATAGCAGGGGCAAGACTCTTAAGACTAGCCTTGACAGCTAAATGTTTATTAGGGCTATTAAGCCCTCTAACATTCCAAAAAACTAAATCCATAAGACAAAAGCAAACCAAACCAAATCCTACTTCGGTTTCCTTCTAGTTTTCCTAGTTGTTCGAGTAAAATCCCCCTCAACCCCTCCCTTAGTACCTGAGCTACTAGGAACCAGTTTAGAACAAGGAGAGGGAGGAGAGCTACGCACCTAATTAGAGGTATCAAGGCTTGGATCAGCAAGGACTCCCTGGGAGGCTGTATCCAGTTGGCATTCCTCTTTGTCGAAAACGGGTGTGGTAACTTCTTGAGCACCATTGCTGCGCTTCTGACTCTCATAGTCTGTCTCCTGAATTGCCTGAGAAGCAGGCTGGTGGCTTGGGGGCTTATCACAAGAAGATTTCAGTACTTCAACTGTTGGCAGGGAGGGGTCCGGCTGTTGGGGATGAGAGGTGGCTGTGGTCTTCTCCATCAATTCTGACTGCAGTCCTGATTCAAAGGTCCTCCCAGTTGGTGTCCAATGCTGTTTAGGCACTGGAGAATCCAGTTTCCATTCATACTCAGTGTGGATAGTTTTGTAAGATAACTCCCCATCTTCAGAATATGTGGCCAACAGAAAGGAATTTGGCCAATTCTTTTGTAAGTCTAAATCGACACACACTCTGGCATATACAATTCTAGACATCTTGGCAGTGGGGGTATCCATAAGCAATGGAACGCCGACTGCACTCGCGATTCTCCCAATCCCCTCAGTGGTCCAGTATTCGACGGGGACATTATAGAACCGTGTCCAAACAGGGGCTGAGCTAACGACCTCCTGCTCCCCACCATTCAAACACCATTTCTTGAGAAACAGAGGTTTACCTTGGATATGCCATGGTCCTTTCTCCAGGACCTCTTTCATTCCATCTTCAGAGTCAAATTTGAAGAGGAAGTTGTTGGCACTGGTTATTAAGATTTCCTTGAGACCCCACTCAGCCCAGGATCTAGATAACGCTTGATGAACCAACGAAAATAGCCTCTCTACTATGTAGGGTAAGGTTGTGTACTATTAGACCCCGTTTCACTGTGGGACTTCGGGGTATAATGATGATGATGAAGATGAGATCAAGATTGGTGTCTAGTAACCCATTATGACCACCCAAATATTTAGGAATGTCAAAGTGGTTTTGAATAAACTTTCCATGCATAATTTTTCTGTATAATTTAATCTTTTCATCATACAATGTTTTGATTAGACATAGAGTATGGAGTTAATGTCTACTCTATTTTGAGTCTAATTATATTAGTTCTCCACCATTATCTATCAATTCAATTAATGACATTTCAAAACTATTTACAACACATCACTTCACCTTAATTAAGGATTTCTTGAATTAATACTAATCGAGAAAAATGAAACATTCTCCTTAATTAGTTTAGGGTGATGAATCCTATCTTGATCATTTAACTATCTTCATATAGTTCATGCTACATCCAATGACTACCGATTAAACGACCTATGATTAAATAGATCATAAATAGTATCAAAACACAGCAATCCCCATACAAGATAACTTTGATGACCTTAAGTCAAAGGATCACTTATATAATCATCACAATGAGAATTCCATAGATATACAAGTAATGTTCTAAATAAATTTCTCATATCGGATCTGTTCAGTGAACTTGTTCTCTAGCAAGCACCCACACATTTGTTTAAGTATCACTATACTTAGCTTATGAGATCGACTACTTCATTCATAAGAAAAAACAAAACGTGTGTTAGTCTTTTTATGTTCTATTAATGCCCAATTTTAATCGAATAATGACTAGGAACATTTAGGAATAATACATAAATGCAATATGAATCTCATAATTATAATCTGATTATAATTTCATTTGTAATGTACAATTATCATATGGACTTTAACATATACATCTAAACATGGACAAGATAAAGAATGCCTTTAAAAATTTGTCACTAAACTACAACCAAAGCGATTGACTGTAGGGCATAAATAAATAATCTCCCACTTGTACTAAGCCAATCATTTAAGTATCTTATATACCATATCACCATATAATGATTATTCTACTACTGGGGTAGTGACTTAATGAAAGAATTCTACAAGATTATCTATAATGAGCACTTGATTAAATCTTGCAACTCCCATCTTAATTATCATCATAATTAAGAAATTTTGCCTAAGCACATTCTCAGATCTTTGATGAGACATTAACTCCTTATGCATGCCCAATGACTCTAATATTCTACAATACATTACTGTCTTGAACAATGTAAAGAAACTACATCAAGTTCACTAAAGGACTTGTTAATCCAATTAATCATTTCCGCTAAACGAAAAAAAAACGTATTATGACTTAATTGGCAACTAATTGCTACATTGGAACTTTTCCAATCCTAAATGATATTGTTCTAACTAAAAAAACCTTAAAAAGGATTTACTTCTAATGTTATATCCTTATCTTCTTGAACTAAAATATCAACTCACACATAGAGTAATGAATATCTTTAATATTTCACAAGTATCTGATATCTTAAATATTAAACATCTTTAGTACATTATCGATGCACTTGGACTTAAAAAAAGTTAACAACGTCCAATCTATCTCTATAGATTAATTCCCATAATTAAGATGTTACTTTTTCATATCCTACAAAAGTTGTTTTTGAAAATTATGTGTTCGACAACTGAAAGTTAGAACTTTTGTTCTTTGTTAGTAATATGTCTCCATATAGTCTCACTGAAGAGGACAACTATACTCCCATTTACCTTCTTGTACATGTGGTAAATTCATAATCATCTCCAAAATAAAGTCTTTGAATCCATCGTGAAAATGAATCTTTCAATGTCTCATAGCCGTTAAACGATACATTAAATGTATCATTAAAGGCATTAGTTCCAATTAGATGTAATGTTATGAGATTTGAACCTTTCAAGTTCCTTCTTACTCCTACTACTTATCTTGAGAACCATTATCCTATAAGTATACATTGAATCAAACAATTTGTTCAATGAATCCGTAAGATTATATCCAATCTTTTTGGATATCTCATAACCTTTTATTATCCAATTTAGTTCTAAACTTAATGGATTATATATATGCTTCAACTAAGCTTTAAATCCTTAAATCATTAACTTTAAGTCTTTCAAAGACTTAGCATTTCATATCTAATATGAAGTCTTGCTAATTGATTCAATTGGAACTATAGAAGGTAAGTCATTATGCTAGGCATTGCTATAAAAGAAATACTGTTACATCATACTGTTACATCATACAATATCGCATATTGTATTTTACTCCTTATATAAATCCATACTCTTATGAATTTAGTTATGAAGGTATTTACTAGAGAATCTCATTCCCTATAGATAACTGAAAATTTAAAACTTACCACAAGGATCTCATCAATGTGTTTCAACATTCTCAATGCTTTATTTCTACTTAGATTTAAATAGGTTGAACTTTCATAATTTTAAATCATCATTTCATTTTAATACGTATAACTATATCATATAAAATTATTACTTATCCTTTTTATGAATTGTTATTCTATCCAATGCATCATATGTATAAGATTTAATAATTCAATACTATCATCATCCTTTCATAAAAGGTTAATTTGGTTATTCTTCAACTTTACAAGTTTCACAAGTTCCATACCGATTCATAATCAAAAGGATATATATATATATCCTAGTATGTAACTTTATGATTTTCGTTATGTTGATTTAACCAATATGGAATAAAAGGATAATCTTGGTTATCTAACTTTTATTCTTGGCATTTATGTTAAGCATAAGTCTCCTTTGATCCAAAACATATACAAACTATTTTCATAAACTTGGACCAACTAATTTGACTTAATAATCTATTTCTAACCATGCATTGAACATTACAATAATGTTGAATCTAAATTCAATGTCAAATACTCATAACCATGAATTAGAAATATATATGATCTTTATCATATCACATATAGGCAAGAAAAATTATGCAATTGCTTTCTTTTAATGACAACTATTATCATATTGTTGCTAAGCCTTTAATTATAGTCCACAATTATTCTTTTAGTAGGCTAAATTAAGTGAAATAATTCCAACAAGTTACTATACCTTTAAGCCTTACTCTATGTAACCCCTTGCATTTTGCTATCATGGTGTTGACACTTATATGTCATTGTCAAAATTTATGAAAAATTACTTAAGTCAAAATTCCAATATATTTTGTCATCTATATGATTTGACATATCTCTACAACTTTATCGCCATACCATATCCTCAATGAGGATTATAGCAAAATTGCATAATAAACATACAATTTTCTATCTAACTTTTGAGAACTTTTCTCAAACATATCCTATGTCTAAGAACTTGGGTCCACTAACTTAGGATCAACTATACTAAATAATGTAGATTCCACTAAGAACAAATATAAGTGTAAAAGAAACAAGTAATCAATGATATGCCATGACTACCAAACAAGATTAGGACTTTAATCATGCATCTGGTTACTCTTACTATTTTATTCAAAATAATAGCCCTCACAACTATTCGGAAAGATTACTCTAATCTCTCTAGTGGGCTAGGATCCCATTCAACTATACTTGACCTTGAGTTTGCTCAACAAACCAACTAGACTTAAATTAGGTAGATAACAACTTTATCAATCACATCTCATGTGACTCCTAGTTCCATTAGGTGACAACTCTTGCTAAAATATATCTTGTATATTGTTCCTAACCTTGCCTCTAAATTCATGTGATTATGAGTTTGCTCATCCAAATCACACAAAATTAGTTAAGTAGAACTTACTATCATAAGATTAAACAAGTTCAGGTTAAAGCGACCTTGAGTTTGCTCAATAAGCCTACAATAAACAAAACTCTGATTTATTCTTATAACAATGAAAGGTAATAATCACATTGTTAACGTGTACTTCAAATTTTAACGAGGGATTTACCTTTATTTGTCTCATCAAACAAAAATTACATGTAAAATATCACACATATAAAATATACAATTTATAATGCATTCAATATATATATCAACCATATAAATAAAGTATGCATCTTATGTACTCATAATCAAATCATATGCATAAAATTTCAAGTTTTACTTGATTCTAGTTATTGATCTTCATAATCTAAAATAACATTTCCAACTCTTTGGAAAACTTAAATTAAATTAAAGCAATTGATTTGTAAATAAATTAAATTCATATTCCAAAACAAATTAATTTGATTTGAAAACAATTTTCAAATCCAATTGAAAACTATTTCTAATTATCTTGACTCCTTTGATAAAATTTAATTGAAAATAATTTTCAATAAATTGTACTTCTTACTTATTATAATTTAGAAAAACTTCTTTTCAAAATTATATAAGTAACATATTCTAATCCAATTAGAAAACTATTTGTAATTTATTTTTCCTTAATTAGAAAACTATTTTCTAAAATTAAAAGGAAACTACTTTCAAAATTAAATAAAACACTTTTAAATTTTATCACATATTATTTATTTAGATATTTATTTCTTGAATAATTAGAAAACCTTTCTTTAATAAGTTAGAAAACTATTTTAAAATATAAAAAACAAATTTTCTTAATTAATAAATGAAAACGCTTTTCAAAATTTAATCAAGAAAATATATTTTATCTAAAAAACAAGAAACTTATTATTCATAAATAAAGAAACAATTTCTAAATAAATTTAATAATAATTATCTAAATAAATAAAATTATAAAATTGATTTATCTCAATCAAATTGAAATAAATAAATTTAATTAAGAAACAACTTTCTTAATTAATTAAGAAATCACTTTCTTAATTTTAAGGAATCTAATTAATTAATTTCAATCTAATTGAAACAAATTAATTATAATTTTGGAAGTCACTTTTCTACATTAATTAGGAATCAATATAATTATTAATCTTAATCAAATTAAGAAAAATAATTACCTTTGGAACTGATTTTTGAATTTTAAAACAATTTTAAAATTATGTTGAATAAGTGTTGGAATACTTTATTCCAAACCAAAGATTGGATTATTTTAATCCAATAGCCAAACAAGTCTTATTCTAGGACTAGAATAAGTGCCTGCTTGTTTCAACTTTTGGAGGGTGAATAAGCACTTTTTTTCACCATAAAAGCTATTTTTTTAAAAATGGGTATTTGGTTGTAAAACAAAAGAGTAAAAAGAATTAAAAAATAGACTCATTAATTGATATGAAAAATATAACCAAAAAAGTGCTTTTTTTGAGACACCTCAAATTTGAGCTTCTTAAAAAGTTGTATTTCGGCTGCCAAAAAAACTATATCTACTAAAAAAGTGCTTTTCTATTTTACAACCAAACAATTATTTTTCTCAAAAAAGGCTTTTGATGTGGGAAAAATTGCTTACTCACCCTCCAAAAACTTATCTAAATAGGCACTAAGCCTATTATAGACTTAGGATAAGATATACATATAGCCAAATATAGCCGAACACACCTTTTCTTAATCCAATTTCCAAACACCCCTCTTCTTCACTAACCCAAAAACATAAAGATAAAAACCATAGCAGCTCATCGTGTGCCACTGTAAGCTAACCACCACCAACCTCCGTGTCGCAGCAACTGTCACCACCGACCATCACGAGTGTCCTAACACCCTGTTTGGAACACAAGGAATTGAATTCAGTCTTGTAATTGAATTCAATTCACTTGTTTGAAACAACAAGAAAGCCAAGAATTCAATTCCAACATGGGTTTAAACCCCCCTCCCTGTGTAAATTCAATTCATGCTATAAGTCACGTGAATTGAACTCCAAAAGCTACTGGATACTAAGCTTCCGTTGCTGTACACACACACACACACACACACACACACACACACACACACACACACACATATATGTTGTTTCATGTATGTATCCTTACGTAAATGTTTTGTATGAGATGCCTGCATTCTTTGGTTTATTATTACAATTGGTATCAGAGCTTTGCTACCTTTGTCTTACTGTATATTCTGATGAAAACCATCGAAACCATTGTCTCTGTTTTCCTCTATTTTGGGTTGCGTTTTCTGCCGTACATATATATGTTGGAGGTTGTTGTTTTTTGTCGACCCCTTGGACCTCTTTGAGACACTAGAGTTGTTTTTATCGTCATCCATGGTGCACGCGACGTTGTCTAGACCGTGAAGGAGGCGGAGGGACGACCACCATGCGTGGAGCTTCGATGTTGTCCTTTGGGAAGCATTGCATATTTGAGTTTTGGACGTTTCATACAGTTCGCGTCGTCCATGTCGTCCCAACACCGGCATCCGTGTGAGCTCCGGCGTCCTCTGGTGGTCTGGAGCGTCGAGGCTCCGACTTGCTCCAGCCGAGTCACACCTGACCTGGTTGGAGGTTGAAGACGATACTATTTTTTCTTTTTTTTAAAAAATTAAAATTATTATTAATATGAAATTGAGCTTGGGCTACTTCAGATTGGGCTTGGGCTACTTCAGATCCAACTTTTAATCTTATGATTTTATTATAAAATTATTTTTGGGTTTGATTAAAATTATTCCTTTTAATTATGTATGTCTTATTATTAGCATTTAATTTTATGACATACATATAATAATTGTTTAATTTTGCACAAATTACATGTGATTAATTGCCAATTTTGTATGTATAAATTCATGATTATTATACATGCAAAAATTAGATTAATTATTTTGTGCATTATTATTTAATTTACTAATTCTTTAATTTTGCACAAATTACATGTGATTAATTGCAAATTTTGTGTGTAGAAATTCATGATTATTATACATGCAAAGATTCTTTTAATTATTTTGTGCATTATTATTTAATTTATTTGCATTATTTATGACCAGACGACGCCTTCTCCAATACACCAGCGTCTTGGTTATGATTTTGTGGAACTAATGCATGCTTTATTGGTTAATAACATTATTTTTTGTCAGGGGTAAATGTGTCATATGAAATAATTGAATTCAATTCTAATATTACTAGATTTGTTCCAAATAGTGTAATTGAATTCAATTCTAATATTACTAGATTTGTTCCAAACAGTGTAAATTGAATTCAATTCAATCTCATTAATGTAATTGAATTCAATTTGTTAATGAATTCAATTCGAAGGTTTCCAAACAGGCTATAAGCGTTTAGCGTGTTTGCATCTTCCACATTTTTCTCCTTCCACAGGCATTGTTGTCTCTGAAGCCACTCTCCATCTCACGGTGAAAGCAAGGAGGCAGCGGGTCTTTGCCTCTACTTAAGGCTCCTTACCACCGATTCATCCTCAATGTTGCCATCGACAAATGATGTCTCACTTCGCCATCGGTGTCCATCGCTGCCTCCCTCCATCGTCTACTTCTCCAACTGCAAGCAATCAAAATGCAACGCTAGATTTCAAGTAGCCACAATCGTTTGCCAGAAAAATTGTAGCAATGAAGACCCACACAACATAAACTCACCCTTATTGAAACCTAGAAAAAAATAATCCCAAAATCGAGCAAGAGCCTTTTGTTTCTATGCTTATTTGATCCTATGGTCGGGTAGGTATATTTGATCAAGCATTGAGGACTTATGAGCAAATGGATCAGTTTAGTGCTTCTCAAATTGTGATTTCTTTTAACGCATTGTTGTCTGCTTGCACTCGATCAAAGTTGTATGGTAAAGTTCCCGTCTTGCTCAACAATGTTTCGTCGAAATATAGAGCCTTGCCTGATTCTGTTTCTTACGGGATGTTGATTAAGAGTTACTTAGAGGGAGGAATGCCCAAAAAAGGTGTTGAGAGATTGAGGTTTTATCTATTCAGAAACTCACAACAATAATCAGAACAATTCTGGGTTTCATAAATCAAGAGGCTTCAAATTTTGTATTTCCAAAGACAAACTCCAATACACGTTAAGAACTCCAGAATAATTCTAGGGTTCATTGTGTTCTATTTTCAATTTCGATAACAAAAACAAATAGCAGATTCCCTTAAAGCTAATTTCCCAAACCGCAATTGAACAAAATCCTAGAATGCATAATCTGAATTTTCTTTTTATGGTTTGTTTGAGAATGAGATCATATCTGAATTTTCTATTCCAAATTTTTGATCAATAACAATCAAAATTTTAATCAAATTATATAATTAAATTCTCTCTCTGATACTACTATTGAAAAATTGGGTTGAGATCTGATCTTGACTGTAGCGGAATAACCACGAAACTTTTTCGTGACTTTTGATTTCTCAAAAACCAAGATCTATTTAATTCTATAAAATGATTAACATAAATCATAATAAAGTGAAAATTTAATCCGTACCTTATTCCGAAACTTGATCTTTGTCTTGTCGTATCCCTCGAACTGTTCCCGAAACTGATCTATTTCAACCATTGTAGATGCACAAATATTTGACCTTTAACGGTATCCACAAAACAGGTTGAGAGAATTCTATAACTCTTACAGAAAGGGTTAAGCAAGAAGTGCTAGCTCCATAGAGCTTAAAACTATTTATAATAAGCTTTGGACGTTTTAGTAATTTAATTGAAATTAAATTCTAATTTCAATTAAACTTTAATTAGAATTACAAATAATTCTAATTAAATACCAATTATACCTATATAAGATTTAATATCTCATTGATTTTTATTTATTAAATATCTCATATTTAAAAAAAAGTTTCTTAAACTTTACAATCAAGTTCAACTTAATTAAATTAACTTTGCTCTCTTCATAATTAAAATTAGATAAATTAAACTCCTTTTAATTTATCTTTAATTATCTAATTAAACAATTTATAATCATAGATCAAGATTGGCGTCTAGTAACCCATCATGATCACCTAAATATTTAGGAATATCAAAGTGGTTTTGACTAACCTTTTCGTGCATAATTTTTTCGTATAATTCAATCCTTTTATTATACAATATTTTGATTAGACATAAAGCATAGAGTTAATGTCTACTCTATTTTAAGTCTAATCATATTAGTTCTTTTCCATTAGCTATTAATTCAATTAATGACATTTGTAAACTATTTACAAAACATCACTTCACCTTGGCCAAGGATTTCTTGAATTAATATTAAAGAATAACGAAACATTCTCCCTAATTACTTTAGGGTGATGAATTATATCTTGAACATTCAACTATATCCATATAGTTCATGCTACATCTAATGACTACCAATTAAATGACCTATGATTAAATAGATTACTAGAAGGTTAACTCTGCGCAAATGCGCAGTGAAAATGCCCACTGAATTTATACGTAGGGGAAATTTTAACATCATAGTTAAATAAAAACTAATATCAAAATGTAATGAAATAAGCATTGGTTGGGAGAAGAAATAGGATGAAATAACTTTCTTTGAGATACGTTTAAAATAGTTTACATGTCTACTATTTACATCTGCAGTATAAAGATACCTTAATCTATAAGTTTTTTAATTTGTCTTTTATAAAATTTCCTTGTCTCGAAGTTTACTTCTTTGAGATCGCTGGCCATCTTTATCCCCGACTAGTTTCATACATCTCGATGTAGCGAAGTTCATGTGAACTATTATGTGCCTTTTTATTCCATGCATGGTATCTGATAAGTAATTCATCTAGCTCATTTTGAAGATCATATGTCTGCTTTATGGCACTTTTCAAATATCTTTTGGGCTCGAAATAACTAGAATTCATATCTGCCATTAAAATAATCAAATTAGTCTACAAATGTCATAATTATTTCACAATTTTATTGAGAAGCAA
>JANIJH010000004.1:24314459-24342031 GCA_024520975.1 Erythroxylum areolatum
ATACCATTATCATAAGGTATGTACTTGAATGTCCTTCGGGTGTTCGGGTATTTGCCTTATGGTAGTGGGATGTTGCACCATCTGTACACATAAAAAAAGTGGATGAAAAAACCACACAGAAAAAAATGGCCAAAAAGGAAGGAAAACTTTTAGACACAATAAAAAGCCGATGGAAGTCGAAGAAAAAAAACGCAAACAAAAAAAGGAAAATGAAAACGAAAACTTACCACAAGTGTAGAGAAACAAAAGCAAAAATGAAAACTTTCCAAACCTGGACAGAAAGTCCAAATGTTAAATAACTGTACACATTTAAAAAAGTGGATGAAACTGGAAGGAAAAAACCGCACACAAAAAAATGGGAAAAAATGAAGCAAACTTACCCAGGCTCAAGAGAAAAGCGTACCCCGACAGTAACAAACGAAAATATAAAACCACGGCTTAAAGACAACGACGGCAATAAACAGCTGCAGACTTACCAATCATCAGGGCAGGAAAAAGAGGCAAGAAGGAAAACTGACCAAGAAGGAAAACTGACCAAAGGTGGAAACGAAAGAAGTGAGAGAGTAGAGGAAGGCAAGGTCGGAGAGAAAAAACAAAGAGAGAGAAAATGGGAAAAAATGAAGCAAACTTACCCAGGCTGGAGAGAAAACCGTAGGCCATCTGTGCACACAATAAAACGTGAACAAAAGTAAGAAATGAAAATATAAAACCACGGTAATAAACAGCTGCAGACTTACCAATCATCAGGGCACAAAAAAGAAGCAACCAAAGCTGGAAACGAAAGAAGTGAGAGAGCAGAGGAAGGCAAGGGCGGAGAGGAAAAACAAAGAGAGAGAAAGTTTTGCGGAAGAGGACACAACATTCAATGATAGACATAAGTCGTTACAAGGACATGGATTGCGTGGTCGCCTGAGGACACAACACTCAATGAACAAGATAAGCCGTCAAATTAAATGGACGGGCGGGATGGATTGTGTGGTCGCCTCACGTCACAACATTCAATGAACAAGATAAGCCGTCAGATTAAATGAAGGGATGGGATGGATTGCGTGGTCGTCTGCGTGGTTGTGTGAGGACACAACATTCAATGAACAAGATAAGCCGTCAGATTAAATGGACGGGTAGAATGAATTGCATGGTCCATCCCAACACGCTCTTAGTATATAAACTTAATAAGTAGTATCAAAACATAGCAATCTCCATACAAGATAACTTTGATGACCCCAAGTAAAAGGACCACTTATACAATTTTCACAATGAGAATTCCATAAACATACAAGTAATGTTCTAAATGGATTTCTCATATCAGGTTTGTTCAATGAATTTGTTCTCTAGCAAGCACCCACACGTTTGTTTAAATATCTTTATACTTTAACCTATGAGATTGACTACTTCCTTTATAAGGAAAAACAAAACGTGTTCTAGTTTTTTTACATTCTATTAATGTCCAATCTTAATAGAACAATGACTAGGAACATTTAGGAATAATACATAAATGTAATATGAATCTCTTAATTATAACCTTATTATAATTTCATTTGCAATTATCCCATAGACTTTATCATATACATCTAAACATGAACAAGATAAAGAATGCCTTTAAATAATGTGTTACTAAACTACAACCAAAGCGATTGGCTTTAGGGCATAAATCAATAGATTTTGGCAACAACCACCTCAAGAAAAGAAGACAATTATGTGTCCATATTTCATACATCCAAAGAAAATAATGTTACTTAATTTTCGTTTTGAATCTATCTTAACGCCCCTATAGTCCTTTCTTTTTGAGGAGTGACTTTTCAAGAATTTCTTGAATTTTATAGTGATTAAGCAATATTTTCTTCATCAAATTTACTAGATGATATCTCTTCCTCTTTGCTTGATTCTTCCTTTGACATTTTGAATGCTAAAATCCTTTTCTTTGGAATGATGTTTCCTTTTACATCTCTTGGAGCCTTATTTCATATTTAAGGAGAGATTTAATAAGCTCCTCAAATGGTAGAGTTATTAGGTCCTTAACTTCTTGTATAGTCGTCACTTTAGCTTCCCACATGTTTACTTGTGACCTAAGCATCTTCTTCATCATTTTAACATTGATGTAGGACTTTCCAAGTCCATTGATAGCATTGATAATTTGAATAAATCTAGTATAAATACTAAAAATGCTTTCATCATGTATTATTTGGAACAATTTATATTGGTGAGTTAGCATGCTAACTTTACTTTCCTTAACTTGGTTTGTTCCTTCATAAGTAACTTCTAGTGTATGCCAAATTTTGCGAGCCATTTCACACATAAAGACTCTATTGAATTCATTTCTTCCAAATAAACAAAACAAAATATGGATGGTTTTAGTATTTAAGGAGATTAATCTTTTATCTTAAGGATCCCATTCCTCTTTTGACTTGGGAACTTTTCTATCATCTATAATTTTAGTATCAATATATGGACCGTTTGAGACAATTCCTATAAATCTACATTATGAACAATTAAGAAAATTTTCATTTTTTTAAAATAAAAGTAACCATTTCCATCAAAGAAAGGGGCTTTATGAATGTTTTGACCCTCCTGGCTAAAGGATGATGAAGATGATCTTAAGTATGCCATTATGATCTTTGCTATATGATTTCATTTGAAATATTACCCCTATAGGCCCGCTCTTATACCATTAATTATTCCCTAATGAAATCCAAGATGGGAGCTGAATTGGGTGAATTTAATATTTTAATTAAAGTTTACTAACTTATAGAAAACTATATCTACATGTTATGCTATATTTACATGTTATCACAAATGCAAGAGTGAAATAAAAGTAAATGAATTTAATTATGCATGTCAATAATAAAATAAAAAGTAAGGGAAAAGAAACATGAATTGATTTATAGTCATTTAACAAATAATCCTTGTCTATATCCACTCTCAATAATCATCTTGAATTTTAACTATAATTCTTCTTTCATGGAAAAGAGTAACCTTTGTACAATTTTTTATTTTAGCAAAGAGAAACCTCCTTTTCAATCTTTCTCCATGGTAATGAGGAACCTCAAACAATTTTTAGATAAACCTAATGCAATGATCAAAAGCCCTCAAAGTAGCTTACAACTCAAACTTGCTCATTTGGATACTTTGAAAATCACAAAAATCCTCACACACTTAAAATGAGACAATGAATGCTCAAATAATTGAAAAATACTTAAAAATGTGAGTGAAGGACACTTAAATGCTTTTCGATTCTAAAGCTACTAAGGAAACACCTGTTTATAATAATTTGGGGCTCTAAATAACTGTTAGAGCCAAGAACTAGCTGTTGCAACAGTATATGCAAGATACTGGTCGATTAGCATAGCATATTAGTTAACCAATATGCATTAAAAGGTCCAGATTCACTAGTTTTTGGAGCAATTGATGTTGACAAATACATCAACTAATGTTACAACAAATTCTTGATACTTTAAATTTAATAATTTTAACAATTGATGTTGATCAATACATCAACTAATGTTACAACAAATTCTTGATACTTCAAATTTAATAGTTTTAACCTATATTAATAAACCATTAACCCATATAGGCTAACTAATTACCCCAAAAAGACGATTATAACACTTTCAAATGCTCAATCTCAATTTGATTAATGTCATTATGATGATAAATACTTCATAAAAAGTTTCCTAAATATTATTTTAAAGATCAAAATTTATATTAGAAACAGCCTCAATGTCTCTTGATGAATGTAAAGACTCATGCAATGAAGTGAAATAAAATGTTTTTTCATGGTGAGCCTTTTAGAATATCAAAGAAAATCAAGATGAGCTTACAATAAGTAATACATGAAATAACCTCAATGTATCTTGATCTTCTTCTTGACTTAGTCTTGATATTAAAGATTGTAAACATCATCTTTTCTTTCGTAATCCTTTGATATAGTAATATATTGTTCTCATATTCCTTCTTGTGAACAACATTAAACTCATTAGTATTAATTATGTTTGGTTATCATCGAAACCTCTAGAATCTCCCTTAGTTCAATAAAATGATTATTCATATATTTTTAAGCTATGAAAACTTGATAGAGACATTTGAGACTCATATTTGGTATGTATAGTTGTAAGGGACATTGGCACAAAATAGGGATGAAGCTTTTGAGGTTTTAAAAGGGGATATATAAAGAACATAATCAAACTTATTAGGGACCAAACTTCTAGCTGTAGATTATGGAAACTTTATAGTTATCTGTTTAAGCATATTATAAGTGATATTCATCATTCTAAGCCAAAGGTTGAACCATTTATTGACATTTACTATAAGAAAAATAGATTTCAACAAGTTTATTAGCATGTGTTATAGCTAGTGAGAGGAGATATATTTTGGCCACTCATAAATAATGAACAAATTCACTCCTTACAAAAAGGGTGATGTTAGAGAGACCTAAAAAAGTAAGAAAAATGATAATAATAAACTAAAGAAGATGAATAACCCTAATAAGATATCCCAAAAAGGTTAAATATAAAAATGAAGAAAATATGGGAATACTAAGCACAATAATAAAAGATGTGAGAAAGTAGTAGTAATTATTGATAATAACTACCAATGTGAGTTTCAAAATTAAGTTTTGATTGTTAAAATTGTAGATATTTAGTAACCAAGTATGTAATGTAACATATTCATTACTTTCTGGAAAATATAACATATTCATTACTTATTTATATAGGTCTAATACTTAAGTGATGGAGGAGCTTCAATAACATCAAATGATATATCCTCACTTATTATTACATATACTATTTACTATATCTCATAAATATAATTAAAATGATAATGCATTGTTTTTGGATTTGATGGGCATATAACTAAAATAGATAATTAGGTTTCAAATATTATACTAAGATAGCCTAGTAGCTCCACACATGCCATAAAAAGAAATTTTAGAGATGTTGATAGGATATTCAAATTGGCCTTCCAACTAAAAAGCCTAAGATTTATATAGAATCCAAGCATAACATTTAAACAAAAACAAGTTTAAGAGACCAAGAGAAAGGTAACCCATAGAAGAGTTGCTCAATTATCACAAGAACATTTTTCTAGTTGAGTATGTAGCAACCAAGCAATTTGTGACTATCATACATTATATTTTACATACTTGTTTTTATGTTTTTTGGTGGGAAATTTGGTTGTAACTAAATGCTATGATGACTATGATGTCTATAGGTTCAAGTATATTTTGTGTTTTATTTATAGGAAATATTAATATTGTAAATGAATGAATACACTGAAGTCTATGGTGCTAGTGCAAATGAATGTATACACTGATGTTATGGTTCTATAATAATTTTATGCTTGATACAGTAATGATTTCATTTTCTATAAATGTTATGATTGATATAAGAGGGTCACTTGGACTATATAGTCCATCATGGTATATAGATTAGTTCTAGGACTTTTGAGTTATAATTATAACCATCATATCCTATTAAAGTTGTAGCCATCTTGAGTTATTACCAAAAAAAAGAGAGAAACAAATCAAATTTGATTATAAATAGCTTATAAAAAACCTTCAAACCAAGATAACTGAAAGTTTACATTCAATTTTTGTATAACATGATCCAAGTACTTTTATAACAACAATGACAACTTCTGTAAAACCATTTATTGAAATTTGTTCTCTAATGTTTAATTCTCTTCAACAACAAAGCAATGTCAACCTTTATGTCCTTCACTTCATCATTAATCTCATTACTTTTATTTAAAATGAAAAATAGTTTACTTATTATACTCTATATGATATTTCCATTCCCTTTGTTTCACCCTCATTGCTTAACTTACAAAGAAATGAACCCATACCAATTAATGATATAAACAAATTCAATTCGGATATACAATTTGTAAGAAGTTACAAATTACCCACTAACATTTCTTAAAAAGTCCAAGTTAGTCCCTACTATTATTTATGTATCACACTGCACCTTAACATTTTTAAAATGACACTAATAACACCTTAAATCCTAACATAATTAAGTTTTTTTTTTGCAATTTCTAGTATATGGGTGATTAATTTAGCATATTTGATGTCACAACTATGCAATTTAGATATCCTAGATGTTGATGTAATCTTAAAAATAATTTCTTTAAATATTGATTAAATGTGTGATTTTTACCTTAACATTTTATAAAATGTCTAAATGAGCCCCTACGGTTATCTCTATTACCAGTTTGTCACCTTATTCATAGCATAATAAATAATATTTTAGTAACATTAGGGTACTAAGTAATACCAAAGATAACAATAAGGCTTATATAGACCTTTTGTAAAATGTTGACCAATCCTTTTACCATAAATCCTTTATTTTTCTTATTGATTTTGTTTTCTTCCTTTTTCTTCCTTATTGATTCCGTCAACCTAAAGTTGTAAACTCCATTATTGTTTTTTTTTTCTGGTAAGACCAATGATATATTTGTTTTTAAACGGCTTGTAAGGGGAATTTAAGTGATAAAAGGTAAGTTTCATAAAACATCATTAAGAAAAGTCAAAATGAGTTACACACGAGTGATTGGTAACCTAAATTATAAGTTTAAGCACATAAGGGAGTGTGTATGAACAAAATCTATTGTTATTACTAACATTTTCTTAATAGGTTTCAACATGAATATTGATGGAGAAAATGCAGAAATTAATCTCAAAATGTTTGTAAAGGCTATCAAAGACCATTTCAAGGTTCTAAAGATGAGGTTGCACAATTTAGAGTCCCTATGAATTTCTTAATTGAGTATTCAACCTATAATAACATTTATCACAAATTTAAAAATCTTTTAAATAAAAAAGCATATATAAACTTAGTTATGATATGTTTGAAAGTACAATTGAATGCTTTATTTTCAATTATCTTAAAATAAAATATTATTTTATACTATATTTGAAACATCCCATAGTAATAATAACTTGGGAGGACACAAGAAGGTCGTAATAGTACTTAATTCTCAATTCTCTATGAAAATGAGTAGTACAAAAGGAAATGAGATAGTAGATTCTAAAGGACATCACATTTAGGATTTTTTTCAATTTAGTAGCCAAGCTTTTAAAATTTTCAATTAAATGTCAAAGTTTTTATAATCGTAATAACTCAGCTCAAAATATTAGTTTTGTTAGTATTTTGTTGATTTAGTTAATGAATTTTTTTTTGTCTACGACATGTAAGCGTCTACGTCGAAAATTAATGACCAACTAAGCATATCCATTATCCATACTAAATAACCTAAATACGCATAATCCAATAACCTAAATGCCCATACCCATACCCATGACCCAAATAAATATAACCTAATGGGCATATAT
This sequence comes from Erythroxylum areolatum, assembly GCA_024520975.1. Taxonomy (NCBI): domain Eukaryota; kingdom Viridiplantae; phylum Streptophyta; class Magnoliopsida; order Malpighiales; family Erythroxylaceae; genus Erythroxylum; species Erythroxylum areolatum. The sequence continues at coordinate 24,321,790 of JANIJH010000004.1, forward strand.
GTAACAATGAAATAGTTGAATGTCTCCTCGTGTAGGTGAAAGATGCCATAAAGCCCATGTTAAAGGAAGCAACTTTTCATCTTATAAATGATGAGAAGGTGGTTGATGGGAATCTAAGGCTCAACTTGGCTTCTTTCATAACTACTTTTATAGAACCAGAGTGGAATAATCTTATTATGACTTTGCTTAACTATAACTACATTAGCATGAATTAGAAGCCTATTACCATTAGGCAACTCTAAAATTTTTACAAGCATTGGCACACTTTTGATATAAACTTGTGAAATGTTGGTCAAGAATCTAGTTAAATTGTCCTCAAAATGATGGGTTATGTAGGTTTATTGGAAGAAGTTTGCGAATTACTTTGAGTTGAGCTAAAAAAGTTGAAACTTACTGAGGGTTATTATGCGATGAACCTAGTGAAAGTAGTTGCAATGGAAGATGAGAACAAAATATGTGTGACTACGATTCTCAAATTAACTTTTAATGGAGAGTTTGAGGGTGTGAAACTTCTTAATGAATTGCTCATAAAAAAAGAAGTTAGAGACTAGTTAGGATGCCTCAATTCACATTGATGTTGCAAATGGTCAATGTTTTTATGGTTTACTAGGTCATAGGTATTTGGGTTATAAGGTATGAATATGGGTCATTGGTATAGGTTATGGGCACGCTTAGTTAGCCATTAAATTTCCACCTGAAAGCCTACATATCATAGGCAAAAATGATTAAGTTAGCCTAATTAACAAAATATTAACAGAATTAACATTTTGAACTAAGTTATTAAGATTATAAAAGATTTGTCACTTAATTGAAAATTTGAAAGCTTGAGTACTCAATTGGAAAAATCTCAAAAGGTTTAGCACTTTATATTGTGTTATCTCAAAAAGAAATTAAGGATTATAACATTTTTCACAACTTGATCGCAGAATTGAAGTACTTTTTTTTTGTGGCCAAATTCCTTTAGATTGTTGTGAATGATCTTTGGTTCAAGAAAATAATAACTTAAGGTATAATGAAAATAAAATATCAAAAGTTTGATGTTCTTTATTGTAACACTTTTTAGAATTTGATAATGTTAATCATTAATAATCCACACAATCATTATTATAGTAACGATCAAAACAAATCGTTCATGATATTAGTTTGAATAATGATGGCATTAGGTTGAGTTGGGTTTGAGCCAAAACTCAAAATTTTTTATAAGAGTTCAAGCTTGGCTGATCATGCTCTAGCTTAAACTGCGAGCCTCGAGCTCTAATTCCGACAAAGTCGGATTATTTTTTAATTTAAATTTTAAAAATTTTCATTTTACTCAAAATATTGTTGTTTTATACTTGATATATTTGAGTTTTGGGCTAAGCTAAACTGGGCAACCTAAGCCCAAACTCAATTCTGAGATGAAGTTCAAAAAATTTTTTAAAAATTAAACTCGACCCAAATTCTAATCAACTTGAGCTGAACTTGTTGATTTAGGTGGAGCTAGGCCCATACAATAATACGATCCATAATTACTCATTTCATTTGATAGAGAGAACATAAATGAATCAAACTTGAATTTGAAACACTAAAAAGTAATTTACTAGAAATAGAGAGAAGAGATAGAAAAAATAGGTAAGTCGTAAAAAGAAAATACCACCAATAACAAAAGAGAAAAAGAGTTATAAAATCCCCAAAACATGAAATCTCCAAAATATACTTTTAATTTATGGTTTTAAAAATTTAAGGCTTCAAAAACCAAAAATCTTTAAACCAATTTGAAGTTTCATTATTTAGAGTCTACTTAAGCTGCATACATGACTAACATAAGATCTTTAAATTAAAAAGAAATTACCAACTCAACTACAATGATAAATCTCTAGAAAAAATTAAAATTCCTTTAAGTTGAAGATCACATTATCCACTTTTTAAAAGCTAAGATTTTTTATTGATTAAAAAATATTAAAATTAAAATTTAGTCCAAATATTAAGAGTTAAAATAAAGATTCCATTCATGAATTTGAGATTATCGGACCTAATAAGTGTTAAGTCTTTTCTCTTATTTAAGATTCAAGTAGTAGTCTTTTACCTCGTATCAATGTTATAAATGTCGTATTAGCATGATACCAAGTTTGGTTCTAATATGATACAACACTTGTACCGGTTAATATCGAATACCATTTTTGATAATTTTTAAAATTATAAAATATTTTAAAATTGCAAAATAATTCTTTATTATATTATTCCATATAATATTTAATTAATCATTATATAATTTCTTAGAACTACTTTATTAAAACTTTTTTTAATCATAACATGTATATAACTAAAAGTACATAATTTTAGTAAATCTTAATTAATTCAAATTGTAATTATTGAAAAGTTAAGTTTAATTATGAACAATTCAATTTTCACTTAAATGTTCTAATTATATTTATAAAATAAATAATAATCTTAATGATAAAATTTCATAATTATTAATTAAATTTTTTATAGTAAATTTATATTATTAGTATAATCAAATGTATACTAATATAAGAATCTAAATCATATAAATAAAAATATGTTCATCAGTAAAAAAAAATAATTGCAATTGAATCGAAAATGATATAGAGTCATTAAAGAAAAAAAAACTTTTTGATTCAATTTTTTATTATAATAATTCTTCATTTGACAACAAAAAATTACGTTGAATAATTATAATTTTATTTTACAAAAATGATTTTGTCATATTAATCACATTTCATACATTAACTAATTTTCACCGAGAATCCTAATTTGTATTAAATTTCATAATAATTTTCAAGAGTTTAATTTTTATAATATGAAATTTGTTTTCTATTCACAAACCTTTTGTTAAAATATAAAAAAAATGATAAAAAGAAATCCATAGACATAAAATCCACCTATAAAATTTGCCTATAACACTAAAGTTTAAGGCTATACTCTATTGAAAATGACATGTCGCTTAAGCCATTATTTTTTCCCCATCCACGCGTTAACCACTTGAACTCTGTAAGTTCTTCTCGCTGTGCTCTGACTATGGTGCTTCATTGAAAACAAATACTCCGGACTTCCAAGATTGTGTTCCAACTACAACATGTGGAGCGTACGAACCACTCCAACTTCAGTTCTATGAAGCTGTATTCAACCTTATTTGTTTTAATTGTGACAAGCACCAATGGGAGAGCATAGAAGTGAAGTAGCAACAGTGACGGAGAAGCAACTCTACAGAAAAGCACCATCGATGGACGACAACGAGAAAGACACCGATGACTAAATGACGAGAGACAGTGAGAGCTTAGAGAAATTGAAGTGGTGCTTGGTTGGTGGGATTGGGAAGTGGTTAATGGGTATATAATGAAAAGTGAGTGGCTGGTTGCTGATTATGATTATAGGGGTAATGGTTTGATATCCCATTTAAAGGAAATCCTCCATACCCCCATTTAGTAGAGGAATAAAACTCATTCCTTAGTAGAGACTTATTTTTTAAAAATATTTTAAATATTAATTAATTAAATACAATTAATTAATTAAAATATAACTAATTAAAATAACAATATTAATTAATTAAGTACATTAAAATTAATTATAGTATAATTAATTAAAATATAATTTATTCGTTAATTAAAATATAGTAATTAATTAATTAATTAAAATATAATTCATTCATTAATGAAAATATAATAATTAATTAATCAATTAAAATATAATTAATTAATTACTATAATTAGTTAAAATATAATTCATTCATTAATTAAAATACTGTAATTAATTAAAATATTATTATTTATTAAAATATAACTAATTAAAATATAACTATTCATTAATTAAAATATTGTAATTAATTATTTAATTAAAATATAATTAATTAAATTATTAATATTTATTTATTAATTATATTATTATCAATTAAAATATTACTGTTAATTAGTTACAATATAATTAATTAAAATATTATAATTAATTAATTAATTATAATATAATTAATTGAAATATAATTTATTCATTGATTAAAATACTTTAATTAATTAATTACAATATTTTAATTAATTAATATATTATAATTAATTAATTACATTATTTTTTATAAACCAACCATTATCAACGATAGCATTAATCATTCCTTTCTCTTAATCAATCATCATAATTATGATGATAATATCCATTCTCATTCTTCACTATATTCATTCTTATTCCTTTTACCATTTCTTCATTTAAACTAACCGCCCCCTAAAAAAAAACTGAATAAGAAGCGGAGAAAGTGTAAGGCAAAATTAGGAAAGAGGCTCTGACAGTTAAGGTTAAGAATTTTTTTCAATCTTACAATTTAATCCTATATTTTTAAAATTTTTCATATTTTATCAATATTCAATTAGTATTAAGACCGGCACTGAAAATTAATACGATAATTTTGTCTTAGCACCATTTTCTGGCAGGTGTGTGCAGTACAAAACACAACATCGTTGGTTCGTATAGCTATGTGACACGTATTTGGCCCAAAAAATTCTCATAATCACATTCTCCTAGATTTGGCGAGACGATACATGCACCTTCAACGTACCACAACCTTCTGCATTTGATTTAGCAATTGCACTTATTCCAATTTCAAAAAGCATAACCAACAAGTTCAGTATTTGATTGCAAGCAATGAAGATCTAATCATACTCCAATTCATCAGGTGTGACTGGCCGTTTAAGGGGAATAATGGATTTCTTCTCCACATCCCGAGACAAAGCTTTCCTCATATCTGACAACAGAATTTGATCTATATTGTTAGGCACTGTTAATTTAAATGGGAAGGACAGGGGTAAACATTGACCAGATGCAAGAACTCACCTAATCCATCTTCCTCTCCCGAGTAATAGCGCAACACTCTTCTATAAATCACATAACCAAGCTGAGAAGAAGAAGGAAATACCATATAAGGTAACTTGTCCCAGTGAAATGACTAATGGTACATCCAGCACGCTAGCAGCCAAGAAACTAAAGTACGAGCAAGCTTAAATCCGTGAATCAGAATTTCAAGGTGGATGTCCCACCTAACTAAAAGAGGATTGTCACTAATTCAAACCAAAAAGAAGTATCTGATAGATGCATGTTATTTCCCTGGCTGGGAATTTGTCTTCCAATCAATCAGACATTCAGCTTCAGTTTACATGAATTCACTATCACAATCAGAAAACGTAAACCAGACAAATGAGTGAACATCAACTATAATTTATGCCATTTTATGCTAACTAAGCTAACTAGAGAAGACAGGGTATCATAAATATCATCTAATTCCATCCTTATTAACCACTTTGAGAAAATTTATGAATCCATTAGGTTATGCCACAATGCATTTATCAACTAGTGGAAAAATAGCCATAGTAACCTTGTCAGTCAAGAGCCTGAATGTGCCATGTGTTTCCACTATCTCCACATAAACCATGTGTTTCCACTATCTCCACATAAATTAAGACCATCCAAACCCTAATAATCCTCTTCCCTGATCAAGCTAAAAGTTTAATGAATTCATCTAATGAAGATATGGGGGGGAATGAACGAGAAGTCAAAAAGAAAAGAACAAGAATGGTGGCATGTAATGACATTAGTCACAATTTTCAATAAGGTAATTCATTCCACGGAACAGAACTCTTTCAGTTTCTGATTTGCACAATAAACATATAAAGAATGGACAATAAGTTCTCAAGTTGAAAGAAATGTGGCTGAATAAGTACCTTCTCATACATCTTTATGGCTGGTGTATTGGATGCTCTGACAAAAAGGTCTACGAAGTAAGCTTTGTCTCTGCATAGGAAGCTCTCATTAGGAACAAAGCTGCAGCGACCAAATTTAAGCCAATACTTGCCAGGATATTACTTTGGCAACCACTAAGGACGGAAACAGATATGTCCATTTTTAAGTCCTAATAGATTGTATATTGATAAAAATTATTGCAGAATCACCCTCATATTGGATGATCAATGCAACAATGATAAGAATATGGGTAGGTGTTTTGCAAGACGATCTGGTCAATGTCCAAACGGTAACCAAGATGAACTACTTTACATGCAGTTTAATAAGATCAACAAGTACTCTCTCCCAAAAGATACAATTTAAAGAACCCTATAACTTACTAAATTACACTAGTCTTCCAATGAGAACTAATTCCCAAGAATGCAAAGCAACCTGTTAGAGCCGAGGAGATTGACTTCCACACAGTATCAAAATTTGCTTCTGGTAATTGAAAAACCATCACGTTTGCTCAAGTTCACTTGCACTTTACATCTTCATAAATGCATCAGAAACATGTATTTGTCCGCATAGGATAATATGAAAAACTCCGAGAATACGGAACAAAAAAAAAGAGATAAAGATAAAGCCTAGGCATTGGGTAATATGAAGTGAAATGGAACAATCAAGTTATCAACTGAAACTCATAGTGCATCAAGAGAAACAGATTTGGCCTGAAGACATAATTTTACAGAGGACAAGTTAAAAAAATAAAATCGATGCAAAATATTCGTACATCTTATCGCTGATATCTTCAAGAAGATTCATGAGCTTTTTGGCCAATTGCTGCCTCCGGTATTCAGAAGCTACAGTGACAGCTGTAACATGACCATGCCAAGATTCACCTTGTCCTTCGACTTTACCCATAACTGCGAGCATTTCCAATTGAAATCTGTCTTTAATAAGCAACCCTAAAAACGAAAAAGAAAAACGTAATGTTGAAGGGGAGAGAAAAAGGGAAGAGTGAATTACTATAGCCCATGATTTTGTTGCCGGGACCTTCGGCGACATGGAAATAGTCGGGCCATCTCGCCAAGTAGGTCATATAGAATGACATGTTGAACTATGAAATTTAGAAGAAAAAAAAAACCAAATCAATTATCTTTCTGGATTAGTTTGATAGCAGAATGGCATGCAAGTGTAAGTTGATAGATGGGAATTTGCAGAAACAGAGTCGAATTACGGTTTCAGTTAGATGGTCAAGGTTAACAGAAGCGAAGCGGAGAAGATCGTTGCAGCAGAACCGTCGGATCGTGGTCATCGTCTTTTTGTGATTCTTCGTCGTGAGCTCTCTTCCTGCTTCCTTGTTTGCTTGGGATAGTATTGGTATCCTCTTTTTATCATATGCGTTGGACTTGTCATTAATGAGCTAAAATCGCTAGTCCAAATGGCTTTCTGGGGCGAGGCCTTTTAGTCATACACTTAACTACTCTCTTTCATTGGTCCTCTTTCAACAGTTTGATCCATTACAATTACTATTACTTCTTATTTGGATTTTTAAATTCCAATCCAACTATATATCTCTCACACAAAATCAATAATAATATTAATTTCTTGACTTGTTCAAATAATTTAAGTGAAATATTTTTAAAAAGAAGAGATAAATTTCAGAAATATTAATAAAAAGCCAAACTAGTCCTTATCTAATGAGATTTCCTTGTTGGTTTTCATAATGAAATTTCTTCTCTTAATTCCAATATACGTCTGTTAATCGAGAGGGCTACGACATTACTTGTGCAAATTGTTGACCAATTAAAATACACTACGTTGAAGCTCAAACACAGAGCTTTGGTCAACGCCAAATATTCATTTCCAATGTGTCGGTCATTACATATACAATTAGACAACATACAAGACATTGGTACCCGATAGAATCAACCTTATCATCAAGTGCCATTTAGTTACAACAGACTCAACACTGATGTTTAAGCTTCTGCGGTCACCACTCATCATAACATAATTGAGCAGCCTGGATGCTTTGACTGAAATTCTGACAGTTCTTCTTTGACCAGGACAATTCAAGAATCTTGAACCCAAATTTTAATGGTTCTATCACGATCAAGTCCTGCAGAAGCTATTTTGTTCTCAGATGGGTGGCAGGTCACAGAAATCACAGTATCAGTATGACCTTCAAGTTTCTGCACCATAGTTTTCTGCTGCAGATCCCACAAGTATACACAATTATCTTCCGAACCACTAACTATGTATTTTCCATTTGTCACCGAGAATGTTGAGGTTATGCAGTACACTTTGTTAGTATGCCCCGTGTAAATCTTCAAGAATTTCCCCGCCGAATAATTTGAGAGTTTCTGCAATTGAAACAAACCAAATAATAAGTAGCAAGAATCAGCTAATAGCGACACAAGTATTCCGAATATTAAACTGTACTACTGCATTCAATGCTTGCTTCATATATGAATACAGGGTCAGCCCTCTTAGGCTAACTAAGGAATCGAAATGAATATTGGGGAGATGCAGTAAGCTAAGCTCAGTGATCCAGTGAGCATCAGGCTATTCTGTTATAAGCAAAAGCGCACAAAACAATCAAGACAGGAAACTCCTTCTTTGACCCAGGTATCAGGTAAGGATTCAACTACGTAACTACCTCTATAGCAGAAAATAGTAAAAGCCTTGGGTTTCAAAACAATTAAAATTTGCAGATTATCCAATAAGGTCTTCTACTTTACATTCAAGATCCAAATTTTCAACAAAGAACCAAAATCTGAACTTAATAACTGCGAAAAAGGATAATCCATATATAAAGGAACCATCTACATAACCATCATTTGGCGGCCAAACAAGAAAAATTTTCCACATACAAATTAGAACAGAACCAAACGGAAAAATAGACAAGATACTTACAAGAGTGCTGTCAAGAGTGGCAACGAGAATGAACTTGCCATTGGGAGAGAACTTAGCAAACGAGACAGCAGGATCTTTATCATCAATAAGAGTCTTCAAGCAAGCTCCAGTGGACGCCTCCCAGATCTTGCAAGACCCATCACGACTACCGGAAACGATCAACGAACCATCTCTATTAAAATGCACCGATGTAACTGGCATAGAGTGAGCTTTAATCACGCGAACGCATTTTCCAGTCTTAACCTCCCAAATACGGATGGTTTCGTCGAAAGAGCCCGAGGCGATGAGGTTGGACTGGGGATTGAAGTTAACGCAGAAGACGAAGTCGGAGTGGCCCTTGAGGACTTTGAGGCAGTCGAAGGAACCACGCGCAGCCCATATGCGGACGGTGCGGTCGTCGGAGGCGGAGCAGATGTAGTGGGAGTCAAGAGACCAAGCGAGGTCGGAGACGCCATCGGTGTGGCCGACAAGGCGATGGATGAGGGAGAAGGAGGAGGAAGACCAAAGGATTAGGGTTTTGTCGAGGGAGGCGGAGGCGAGGAGAGCGCCATCGTTGGAGAATTTAACGCACGAGACGGCTCGTTCGTGGGATCTAAGGGTTTTGTGAAGGCGATAGGGCTTGTACGGAGGAGGTGCCTGTGTATTGGTATTGGCCATTGCCAAATGCGACGATCGATGATCTCTTTTGTCCAAGTACCTCTCAACTACCCCAAGGACTCGCCAATACAGTACTGTTCTGTTCTGTATCTCGTTACATATATATATATATATATAATCACTTGAACTCTTATTCAAGCCGTTAACCGTCGGTGGGCCCTTCTAGCACCAGTCGCTGCTTGTACGCAATGGTGAACTTACAGGCTCCGCCCCCTTCTGATCAAGCACAGTCGCAGCTTGAATTGCTTTAGAACGTCAATTGACACATTTTGGTTTAATTTGGCCATTCGAAACGCCCACCCATCGCAACAGTTTGCAATCACAATTTCTACCTCCAGATCGGCTGCAAAAATCAGACCCACGACATTAGCAAGTCAATGAAAGTGGACATATATTTCCTTTATTCGTTTATTCGGCCAAGGCTAGCCTGACCGAAGTTCACTTTTATACTTTCCAACCCTATTCAATGTTCAAAACGACTTTGAGCATTGGACGGAATTGTACACCCTTTAAACTCGTATATAGTGGTCAAAATGACGTTGTTTTAGTAAAATTAGACCGAAGATCTGTACTCAACCTTACCCAGCTACAAGCCTAGACCGAAGACCTGTACTCAACCTTACCCAGCTACAAGACTATGTCAAAGGCGATTCTCTGGGGATAAATCCATGCAATGATTTTTTAATGATTTTGTTAGATTACCTGATCTTTTTATGATGATGAAAGGAATAAAAAATGATACAGAATACAAGGTCTTCGTACAAACACACTATAAAAAGAGGAATAAATTTTTTTTTTTAAAGATCCCCTAAAGATTTTACAATCATCTTGGAGTGCGAGGCAAAAAAACCTCAGTGGACCTCCGTCCATAGTCAATTCAATTGAACAGTCCCATGATAGTTCCCAGCTTCAGGATACCAGAGGGTGACCTTGAGCGAAGGCGGATTCCCATAAACAGAAAAGTGTCCATTGGGAAAATATAGGTTAATTTCACCTTCACTTTGTTAATGCCTTCTCCCTAAAATTGCAGCAGCACACTATTACAAAACATAGACACATGGCATGCGAGGATAGTTGTTACGCATACCTGAAAAAATGTCGGAAGAATCTGAGGATCAAGTGTATATCAAAGAAGAAGGTAATGAACACAGCTAACATCTCCCATGAGGAAAAAAAAAATATACGATGATTTGTAATTTCAGGAGATAACAAATTGTACAACCTTGAGAGTCAGCCAGCCACATGGGGAAGGCATCGGTTACATGCTAAGGATGTCAACTTCCCAACATTTTTATGTCTATTTCATTAATGACACACATCTGCTTTAATGAAATACGATTTGATAAGTAAAATGGTTGCCCATGATATCGAGTTAGCAGTTTACGAACATGAGACACACACATGCACAGAGAGAGAGAGAGATACCTTATCCATCAGTAACGCCCTTCGCAACGTTGCTGAATTTCAAGGGTTCACTTAGACAACCAGAAAGTCAACCTCATCTGAGCTTTCCTCATGCACTACATAAGCAGAATCTTGACCCTCTTCATTACCACTACTCTGGTCACTATTATAGTTGCTCTCTGATGTACTCATAAAGAATGAACCATCTGATGTATGAATGCTCAGTTGTGATGGCAGACTGAGATCACTACTTAGGTCACTATCAATCATCTGTTCAATCTCAACAAAACTGCAGAATCCATAATCCCAACCAATCATGGACGTTTAGTCTCAAATCATATCACGTACTCATTTTTTTATTTTTCTGAATTTTCCTTCAGAAAAAATCTTAAAAAGATTAATGAAAACTGCGATAATGCCAAGTTTGCAACACTAGAAAAATGACTAACCTTCCTTCTGGTGGAAACTCAGCAAGTAAACAAACATCGGGCCTTGCTTCCAGCACTTGATTTATAGGAATGATACTAGAAACATCCCAAAATTACAGATAAAGTTGTCTTTTTTTTTAAGATGTATTGTAAGGACAATGGAGTTAGAAGGAGAGTAATCACCTGGAGTTGTAACACCTGTTGTACCAGTCACCTTCAGAAGCTAAACCTTCCCTATTTGATATGTCCTTTTAGACCCAAAAAAAAAAAAACAGAAGTTAACTATCCAACAGGAATTTAAGATCAGATTAAAACAAAGCCTGAAATCAGTTTTTTGCTTTTTTTAACTACCCACAAGATGTCGAAGGAACTTAAAGTCTCCTGCAATAATTGCCATCATCAGCCGAGCAACCTCCACCTGCAACATAACAGAAATAATAAGGATCCAGAAGGTGCCAGGGACAAAGAGTTAGATTTGGCAGTAGGAGCAAATAGAGAAAACTGTCCACCTCTTTGAGATGCATGCAGTCTCTCAAAATCAAAATTTCCAGAAGATTTCCACCTCCGGTTCCTCCAAGATTCCTAATTTAAGTTTTAAAAAAAGGATAAGAGTAACAACATATCAAATGGTAAATTAAGGATCAAAAGCATATGTAATTAATATGAGATCACACACCTCAAAAAATTCCCTGTGATTGAATACGATGTTGAAAAATCAACATATTTTAGTTTTTGAAGTCCCTGCAAATATGTCAGAAAGATGAACTTGTCAGAGTTCGACAGTCAAAGCAAGACCACCTATGACCATTGCATTCCTAAATACCAACCACAGGTGTAGAAACACAGAATAAAAAACAAAAGGATAGACTATAAACTAAGACATGGAAACAAAAGCTTTTAAGTAACCATGCCACACAGAAAGAGTACACATCGTTTTCCCACATTCATGAATATAATGTTGAGCACTTGTTTTTATCAAAATCCTGTGTTTTAAATAAATGAATTTTATGCTTATAAGTTGATTTCTGGATCTTAAGCTCACAATATATATATTCTTACAGGATTTAAACAAGGGAAAGTATAGCAATTTGGAATCAACTTGTGGTAAAACTTGAAAAAAGCATAAACTCTACGAAATTATGTAGATCGAAGGCAAGTTGTATGAGAAACTAAGTAAACACTTAAGTATATAGCAACAAAGGTCTTCTCAAAGTGAAAACAAAGTAATATGTATGATCATAGTTATTTTCACGCTAAAGTTATCATACCTTAATAAGCGTTCGAACTTTACCATCATGTAGCTTGAAACCTCTAAGCGCCAATGAAATTAAATTTGGACAATTTTTCACTAGATTCTCACATGTTGGCGATTTTAAACTGTCATCTCTTCCTGATTTTGAGACATCCATAGTTAGCAGAAACTTTCCAAGGCTGGAAAAAGGTGATTCTCAACTGAGTAAGTCTACCTGTCTTTGAAGATTCAAAAAATAAACGCTCTATCAAGGGACAACTCATGCTCACTGACACCAATGTCTGCCTCAGTTCAACATGACTGCTCCACCAAAGAAACAAAACAATAAGATACAAGTGCAAATGCCCACTGTATGTGACAAAGGATAAAAAGATGAAGGGAAGTTTTATTAAGATTGTGGCAAACTCAAAGGCAGAGTAAATTCACACATATGACAACCTAAATGCATTGCTATCCTAAACAGTTACAGCACAAGACCTGCTAAAATCAAAGATAATAGTAAGGAAATTTCTGTGCGGGCAGGTCATGAAATGGAAATAGTAGAATATCAATCATCGATATTACACTTTTATAACAGATGCCTTCCTTATTTGGCCAACAATGAATCTTGTATTTTACAACTATCTAGCAGCAAAAACTTTTGAATCGCATCCATGCTTATGATTCCTTTTTCAGTGTAACATAGAAGAGTTCAATATCTGCAGTAACATGCACTCTTCTTTGCAGGGCCGCAGTCGGACAGCACGAAAGCAGTCGTATGAAAGAACTAAAATTATGGACCATAGTAACCTGTCATCCACCACGTATCTAATTTATTCTATCCACTGAGCCCGGCATCCTTAAATCAACAACAAGATGCAGAAAGTAACAAAACTAACTTACAGGCCAACAATTTCCAGGTCAAGGAGGGACGGGCAGGCAGACAGCGCCCCGCAAAGAGATGTGTTATCTATTCTCTCTATGTTGTAAAGATACAATCTTCTCAAAAGGGTTCTAACATTTTGAAAAAGTAAATGATTAGGACAAAACAAGTAACCCATTGCCTATCAACAACTATTTAAATCAAATGTTGCCAGTTACCCTGCGGCGCCACTTTCCCCACTTAAAGGATTTAAGCAGGACCTTGTAAGAATGGATGACTCCTTCCCTTGTCTGGTCTTTTTGTCATTCCAAGAAAAGTTTGAAACATCTACAGAATTTCTGATGCTATAAACCAATGGCTGACAAGATCCTGGGGACATTGTTGGGCCTGGAACTATGCCAAGCTTGAGAGACCTGATTAATCATTAAAGAGATTAAAAAAGGCAAGTTAAATAGCTGCTAAAGGTTGTATCCACATTAAAATAGGAGCAGTTGTACAGGGTTAATCTAAGGTTAAAAAAGTTCATAAGTCATACAACATAAAAGTTAAGTGTCTTATCCATTTTTAGAAAAGTTACCTTAATAAATCAAAATTTATGAAGATGTTCATACGATGCAGTTGCAATATTTATCATTAACAAGAACTAGAGAATACGTAATAGCATTAGCATCCTAAAAAGATGCAACTGGAAACAATATTATCATTTTTGGATGATGTGTAACTTAAAAAGAGGCTAAGAATAGTATTGAGAAACATGTTAATGGTTAAAATTTAATGAACTCTACCTTTTTTTCCACCTAATAGCATTATAGAATAATTTTTCAAATAACAAGTACAAACAAATGATGATCAGAAACTTTTTGACTAAAAAGGGAATTATTGTATGCAATTTTCTTACTGAAGTGCACTTCCAGCACGCTGAATCATAGAAGACACAACAGCGTTGTTCACTTTTGGAACAACTGTTGTCAGGTCAATATTGGCATAGCACAGGGGATCCATTGCACATTTGCGGAACATCGAACAAGTTGCAGCAACATAGCACAAGCTTTGTGTATCAAGCACAGAAAACACCTGGAGATAAGAATAGGAATAAACATTCAGATAAATGGAGAAAAAGGAAAATTGTGTTTTTGTAACATACAATTGCCAAAAATCTACGAAGATAAGCTATAGATAAATGTAATTTCTAGAAAAAGTATCAGCTATTTAACAAAAGAAACAGGATTCAATGCACCATCAATGGGATCTTAAGCCACAAAAACTAACATGTCACTTCAGCAGGTTTTCCTGGCTCTTGAGCCTCAGATCTTGGTTTCAAGCCCACAACAGTAAATGGCCTATAGAGTTAACATTATTTGCATAGCATTTCAATATCATACAGAAAAAGCCCAATAAGCACTGAAACCAAAAGATTAATATTCGTAGCATACGGTTAAAAAATGTCAATTCACAGGCAACATTGAAAATGTAGCAAGCACCATTAGCATCTTCAACACTCAAAATCAATAAATGTATGCATTTTCCATGTACATGGGTGCATATAATCAATATCTGGCAACTAAAGTTCTATATTCCTTCATCTTTCTATATATCACCACACAATGGATGACTAGATGGCAAAAGAATGGAAGAGTAGAACCAAGAGTAGTTTGTCATATGGCAACTATTAGCTACATTGCTTATCATCAGCATCATAGCTCAAAAAATAGCCCCCAAACAACCAAATCCAAAAGATGAAAGCTTCAAATGCAAATTCATTCTTCTCAAAATAAAGATTTCACCCTCATAACCACTACCACCATAATCCTTCAAAATACGTTACAATAGCTTATTTATGAAAATTCAGAGCAAATCAAAGGCAACACGCAATTTTCAACTCATAAAAAGAAACTAATAAATTAAATCAACACAAACTCCAGGCTTCAAAACAGTTTCGAAAACTACAATCATCACGCGTATCTTCAATAAAAACTACGATTAAAACAAATAAAAAATAGAAAATCGTGCAATGATCGAAACATAAATAGACCAAACCTTGATGGTGAGATCAGGAGGCAGAGGCCAAGTGAGAGAATTATGCTTAGTGGAGCGTTTCCTATCAGAACGCTTGGCAGCTTCCACGAGAACGGAGCCTAATTTTAGAGCGCGATCGATGAGGACAGATTGATCGGAATCGCAAGGCGAAGAATCTAGAAGATGCTCAAAGAACATATCGATAGACGGAGAAGGGGAATCCGCGAGGCCTAGAAAGGTCTGGAGGATATTGTCCGCCTGTAGGCTCATATGGTTCGGAACCCTAACGGCTTTTGATGACGTGGCCATGGTTGATGCAACGGCCGTGGAGGAGGATGGACAAGGGCGTTTAGCCATGGAGGTTGGGGTCTTGAGAAAAGCATCCATAGTGGGTGGTTGTGAATAAGAGAAGGAGAGATTGGAGTACGGACGAGGTATATGCTGCCACGTGTGCCTACATGTACTATGTGGATTCTTGGCCATTGGTTGGTTAACCTGCCTGTGTACCTCTCAATGTCGTTATATCAGGGCTGTATTTGAGGAATGTCTCATAAACGCAACCTTTCAGAAATCAGAATACAAACGACGCAGTTTCAGACCTCAGTCTTACTTACAATGCCAAATTTACTGTAATTAGCCTTTTTTTTTCTTTTTGAAAATAATGGTCCTTAACCAGAGTAACTAAAGGCCGTTTCTATAATTCACAAGATAATTAGATAATGCAAGGTCTGAACAAATGCACATGAGGAGACAATCAATTAGCAATTTTACATATTTTCAAATAATTAGAATAACAGATCATATGTTGTCCGGCAAGTTCAAATAAGATGTATTGAAGCAAAATTCCCCCGCAAAAGAGCTCAAAAATATTGGTTCATTGTTATCTAGTAAGTTCAGAGTTGATGTATAGATGCAATGCTCTATTGGGAAATCAAATTGAGATTTGATTATGATTATAGCAGAATAATTACGAAATTTTTTTATAACTTTTGATCTCCTAAAAATTAAAATATCTTTTATTCTATAAAATGATCAATACAAATCATAATAAAGTAGAATATTAATTCGTACCTCGTTCTAAAACTTGATCTTTTTTTGTCATATCTCTCGAACTGTTTATGAAAACGATCTGTCTCAACTACCATAGCCGCACAAGTGTCTAATCTCTTAGAGTATCTACAAAACAAGTTGAGAGAACTCTATAACTCTTACAAAGATGATTAAGCAAGAAGTGCTACCTCTATAAAGCTTAAGCTTATTTATAATAAGCTTTGAATATTTTATTAATTTAATTGAAATTAAATAATTCTAATTAAACATCAATTATACCCAAATAAGATCTAATATCTTATATTGATTCTTATTTATTAAATATCTTATATTTAATCATAAAGTTTCTTAAACTTTATAATCAAGTCTAACTTGATTAAAATAACTTTGCTATCTACAACCCATTCTATTTGTGAGACCCATTAGGTTCTTAAACAAATTAAAACTCTTTTCAATTTATCTTTAATTTTTTAATTAAATAATTTATAATCATATATCAAGATTGACGTCTAGCAACGTATCATGACCATCCAGATATTTAAGAATGTCAAAGTATTTTTGACTAACCTTTTCATACATGATTTTTCCGTATAATTCAATCATTTCATCATACAATGTTTCGATTAGACATAGAGCATGAAATTAATGTCTACTCTATTTTGAGTCCAATCATATTAGATCTCTGTCATTAGCTATCGATTCAATTAATGACATTTGTAAACTATTTATAAAGTGTCATTCCATCTTGATCAAGGATTTTCCGAGTCAATACTAATCGAGAACAAAGAAACATTCTGCCTAATTACTTCAAACTGATGAATCATATCTTGATCACACAACTACCTCTATATAGTTTATACTATATCCAATTACTACCGATTGACTGATCCATAATTAAATAGGTCATAAGTAATACCAAAACATAACAATTCCTATATAAGATAACTTTGAAGACCTAAAGTCAAAGATCACTTACACAATCATCACAATGAAAGTTCCATAGACATACAAATAATGTTCCAAATAGATTTTCAATATCAGGTATATTTAGCGAACTTGTTCTCTAATAAGTACTCACACATTTGTTTAAGTATCTCTGTACTTTAGCCTATGAGATTGACTACTTCCTTCATAAGGAAAAACAAATTGTATGCTAGTCTTTTTATATTCTATTAATGCTCAATCTTAATGGAACAATGACTAGAAACAATTTAGGGATAATGCATAAATGCATTATAAGTCAAATAATTATAATCCCATTGTAATTTCATTTACAATGTATAATTATCTCATGAATTTTATCATATACATTTAAACATGTACAATATAAAAAATGCCTTTAAATAATTTGTCATTAAATTACAACCAAAATGATTGACTATAGGGCATAAACCAACAATCTTCTACCTGCACTAATCCAATCATTTAAGTATCTCATACCATATCACTATATGGCAATTATACTATTGCTGGGATAGTGGCTTAATGAGAGAATTCTACAAGATTCTCTATAGTGACCATTTATTTAAATCTTACAACTTTCATCTTAATTATCATCATAATTAAGAAAATTTGCCTAAATACATTATTGGATCTTTGATAAGACCTTAGCTTCTTTTGCATGTAGGATGACTCTAACGTTCTATAGTATATTACTGTCTTAAACAATGCAAGGAATTATATCAAGTTCACTAAAGAACTTATTGATCCAATTAATCATTTTCACTAAACGAAAAATATATTATGGCTTAAATAGTAACCATTGCTACATTGGATCCTTTCCAATCTTGTATGATATTGTTCTAAGTAAATAAACCTTATTTAGGATTTACTTCTAAAGTGAGTATCTTCTTGAACTCAAATATCAACTCATACATAAAATAATAGATGTCATTAATACTTCATAGGTATCAAATATCTCAAATATTAAACATCTTTAGTACATTATCTATATATTTGGACTTTGAATAGTGAACAACTTCTAATCTATCTCTATGGATCTAATTCTCATAATTAAGTTATTACCTTTTCATATACAACAAGAGTTGTTTTTGGACAATTATGTTTTCAACAATTAAAAGTTAGAATTGTTATTCTCTATGAGCAATATGTTTCCACATACTCCCATTAAAGAGGACAACTATAATCCCATTAACCTTCTTGTAGACACGAAAAATTCACAATCATCTCTAAAACAAACTCTTTGAATCCATTATGAAAGTGAATCTTTGAACATCTTGTAGCTTTTCAACTATACATCAAATGTATCAACAAAGACACTAGTTCCAATTAGATGTACTGTAATGAGAATTGAACTTTTCAAATTTCATCTTACTCCCACAACTTATTTTGAGAACCATTCTCCTATCAGTATACATTGAAACAAACAATTTTTTCAACAAGTTTGTAAGATTATGTCCAACCTTTTGGATATCCCATAGCCTTTTATTACCCATTTTAGTTCTAAACTGAATAGATAATATATGCTTAAACTAAACATCACATCCTTATCATTAACTTTGACTCTTTTAAAGACTTAGCATTCCATATCTAATATGAAATTTTACTAATTGATTCAATTGGAACTATTGAAGGAAAGTCATTGTATTAGGCATCGTTATAGAAGAAATACTATTGCATTATACAATATTATATTTTACTTCTTATATAAATCCATACCCTTATAGAATTTTTTTGTGAAGGTATTCACCAGAGAATCTCGTTCTCTATAGATAACCGAAAATTTAAAACTTATCAGAACAATCTCATTAAAGTGCTTCAGCATTCTCAATGCTTAATTTCTACTTAGATTTAAATAATTTATATGTGCTTAATTGTTGATATTTTTAATTATTTTCACTTAGCGATTATTGACATAAAAATATTTAAAATACTCACTTTAATTCATATTTTATGTTAGATACAATTTGGAAGCAATTAAATTAAACAACACAGTTGAAGCAAGAAGGAGCAATGCATTCCATGCCAAAACGCTGCACACTTGAGAAGGAAAACAACAGCGTGATGCAAGACGCATAGAAGGAAGACAGCGTGGAACGAAGCAAAAACACAGACCATGTCTACGTTTCATGCAAATGTTATGCATGAAACGCAGCGTGGACTGGAGCATAAGGGGCACAACGCAGCGTTCCAAAGGAGGCGAGGCAGGAGGTTTTAAGTTGCATCTTTAATTGTCTTATCAAGCATTAGGCAAAAGAACAGAGCAGGCGCAAGGAACGACGACGCTACAGCAAGGGACGCAGGCGTTTTGATTAAAAACGCAGTGGAAAAGCGAGGAGCAAAGGGTTTTTAAGTGAGGAACGTTTATTTGTCTTGTCATTGAACAGTGTGAAGAATAAGAAGTAGTGGGCGGCGCTGGAGAGAAGAGAGCAATGTTTTAAGTTGATGGGTGACCTTTAATGGTCCCATCAACGCATAGTGAAGAGGAGAAGACAGCGTCTAAAGAAGCAGTGAAGCGTGAACAAGGGTTTGAGATTAAGCTACAGTGACGCTACAGAAATTGCACACTGAACCGCAGTAAATAGCTTGCGCCAGTGAAGGACAATTTAAAAGGAATTCTGGTTAGGGATAAAGAATGGGGCTGAAGTATTTTTATCGGAAAATGCTCATAAAGGGTTAGATGTTCCGATGCCAATTCGGAGGTAATATCGACACCGACGACTAGGGTTAACTATTATTTTTATTATTTTGTTATTTCTTTCTCTCATTAGGAATTGATTGTGTTATCCAATTTTAATTGATTTGGGCGTTTTGTATGGATAATCGGATTTTCATTATTATTCGGTTATTTGTGTATGAACCCATCGGGTATTATGATTGATGATTTTAATGCGTTCATTGAATCGTTAATTTCAAACATATTGCTAGAATTTTGATGTAATCCGTAATTGTTATGTTGAAATTCATGTGTAGCGACTAATGATTCGTAATCATTAG
>JANIJH010000004.1:24500619-24526212 GCA_024520975.1 Erythroxylum areolatum
ATCAAATATAGAGATATTTGATTTTATTAAAATTAAATTAATTAGAATTAGAATTTGATTCTAATTATAATTAGAGACTTTTAATTTTAATAAAAGACTATCTTGATTTTTCTATTTAAAGGGAAAAGCTTTATGAAAGCTAGCACTTTCTGTCTTGTTCCTCCAAAACAGTTTGGAAATTGCTCCGTGAATACCATCAAAGGCTGGACACGTGAACAGCTAGTGATTGATCGTTCAGAGAAAAGTTTCTAAGTTTTTCTCGGGAAAGCTAACAAGGTAGGATTTCTAATTCGAATATTGTTTTTATTCAAGCTTAATCAATTATCGGGATCCGCTCGGAATCCGTAAAATTTTTGTTTCCGCTGCGCCTGTGATTCGATCATGGTTGGATTCCAATAGTAATAACATAGAATTCTTCAGCTTGTGCCTTACGCAACAGTTCTCCAGTGCTACCACCAAAGATAGGAGATGGAGTGTTAGGGTCCAACTCCGGCGGGGTGAAGCCCACAGGAGCCTCTTTGGCAGGAGCTTCAGCTTTGCCCTCTGCTGTGGTGGCCTTAACGACAGTTCTGTGATTAGAGAATGAAACTGATTTTGTTAATTTCCACAGGCCCAGAGGAAGGTTGCTGGATTTAGAAATGGTTATGGTGGTAGTGAAGAGCCTTGCTTGGGTTGCCATGATCATCAAACTCTCAAGTCCAGCTATGGTGATGATTATTCCTGTTTATCAAATATTGAAGGCCAACTAGGAAAGTAGAAGATGGTTGTGAGACGAGTGGTTGTGTTCTTCAGTTGTGGATAACGTTATTTGAGATGGACCAATCGAATTTATGATTTTGATATGTTGATATTTCATTACTACTTACCCCTTTGTCCAATGTAATACCTAGCCACGTATGCTTCTTTATTTGCCTTCTTGATTAAAAAATAAGATAAAATGAAATCCAGTGTTACCAAACTTAATAAGTTTGATAGTGTGATTTAAGTTTAAATCAAGTTTATTTCCAATGTTATTAAAATTACATTATTTTAATTGAAAAGTTTAAGGTTAATTCAAATTTTAATTCAAATTTCTAGTCAATTTTAAAATTTTAATTCAATTCAAATTTTAATTAATTTAAATATAATTCATTAATTTTGAATCAAATTGAATTAAACTCTAATCATCATTCTTAATTACATAAAACATGCAAGCTATAGTATTTCCCTTCATCAAATAATAGAACAGAGTGAAGGTTAAGGGCAAAGATGAGCGATTGGGACTTTCACTTCCATTAAAAACCAATTTAGCTAAAGTGAAGGAGGGTGTGCTTTTATGATTTTAGGGTTAAATATATTTAACTCTCTTATACTTGAAATCTTTTTTAATTTAATATCTAAAATATAAAAATCATTACCTTCTTTCTTATAATTTAAATGTTGTCACACTTAACTATTTAATATCTAAAATATAAAAATTATTACTGACTTTCTTATAATTTAAATTTTGTGATACTCAACTATTTTATGTTATTATGTTACATAATAAGAAATCATTACATTTTGCAATAACCTTTACTCCACGCTAAAACTAAGTGAATATAATTAGACAACCCCCTAAGACCTCTTCGAAGCAACAAGTGTAACACCCTTTTTTGTGATAAAACCTTTGGCATCTCTTGTCTTGATCCATGTTCTTTTTATCTAAAATAAAGTTGCTCTTGATCAAATCAAGAAAATTATGTGGCGTTAGCGGTTTAAACATGGTTTCACTGGTCAGATTGCTTGACATGAGTTATACGTATACTCCTTCACATGACAATCACACATAGGTCCATTTAAGCAGGACTTAGTCTTCCTACCTAATCGTTAACTAACAAAAAGTGTTTAATTCTCACACTCAAATAAGAATCCTATGAAAGTATTAGATAATCATAAACAATAATAAATACATAAGAGGTATGACGAAAATTAACCTTTATTACTTTCCTAAAATTTTACAAACGAATGTCCTAGCTCATTGTATTCTATTCTCCTCTTGTTCTTCCTAAAAAAAAGACTTAAATAAGATATTTATAAACACCTCTGGCTTTACAATTCAAAATCCTAATTGAATTAAACTAACTAGATCACCTGTATCCTTATCATATTACATCATACTAACCAATTAGATGACACTCTCATCCAAATAGGTCTTTACCTAATAGGATTTAGCTACATCATCTAAAATCACCCTTTGTTCTCTATACATTGATAATGGGTCATCTAAGCTCAAAGGTTTTTAATAGGACAATGGTCTAATCCAATACTTACCTATGTCAGATCTATTAGTCATGTTTCATTTATTTGAGCACACATTAAGTACTAAGAGCTCTCACATGTCTCCCTCTTGCATCTGATGTAACTAACCTTCAACTCAAGGTCCATCCTATCTTTTGGTGTCACATTTGAATCTTACATCTCATCAAAAATTTCTGTCAACGTGTACCAATGAATGCCAACTCTTCGACAATGCCTATTTTCCTTGCCTACTCACTAGTCTTTGCCTTATTATGTCACCTTAATTGTCAAACATTGGTCAAGGCTCCATAATGCTCGCACAATTATGACTTATGGGTCTAACAAACTACCCTCACCAGAATAACTCGACACCCATGTCAAAATAATTTGTGGGTACTCCTTTGAATATGGTCCCCTTGAAGATTCCTTAATCATTAACACATCTTCAATGTAACATATTTCCTCTCCATCAAGATGATCCTTGCTTTTGTTTACGCGCTTATTCACAAGGCTCATTGTGCTCGATAAAACATAATTATTGATGTAGACTTCTTTTGTCGAGTCATCCCATCCTTTTCCTTGAACCTTCGTAACCATGGAATTTATTTGCTCCTTATTTAACTTCCATTTTGGTTATTAATGAGCAAAGTACAGCCCTTCATGAATGAAACAAGCAATATCTATTTTTGTTTATTTTTTGGACTTACATTAAGAAGATTAGCATGCCTTCTCTTTGCTTTTTTATGAGCCATTTTGCGTCTTACCATTCTTCTTACCTATTTTGCTAGTTTGAATCAGCGGTGGCATTTGGAGGTCCACCAAGGCATCCACAGCCACTGTTGCACTTGGGAGGTCTTTCATGTTTTGCTTCTAAAGCTCTATTTATGCCCAACCTTGTAAGCCACTAACTAAATTGAACAACTTGTCTTCCTTAAACATGTTCTACGCGTTCAACATCAAAGATGTGAAATTTCTCACTTACTTCCACACCTAGTCGTCTTACTTTGAATGCTTCAAAGCTTCTCTTACAAGATAATAAGTGTCATTGGGGAGGAACTACTCTATTATCTCCTTCTTCATTTTCTCTCAAATGTCAATGAGAGGTCTACTCGCACTGATATCTTTGGAGATTCTCATTCTCTATCACAGCTTTACATCCTTCACCATATACATAGTCATGATTAACACGTTCTCTAAATCAAACATCATTGTTGCTGCAAAGTATTGCTTCATGTTTCACAAGAAATTTTTGAGTTCCTTAGCACTTTAATTGCCATAAAAACATGAGGCTATCGCACCTTTACGAAAGTGCTTTCGACATACCCAAAATCCCGCATTGCGACAAGATGTCTTAGTATCGTGATCTTCAATTTAGAATCTTCTTGTGCCTTCATCAAATTTGCTATTTGATGTTGCAACTCTTAGATCTAAGCCTCTAAATTCTCGAATTGACATGAATAGGAAATGACCTCTTCCTCTCCTTAATCAATTGACCCTATGAGTTCCTTCATTTTGTTAACATGCTTTGTTAAATTACTGCCTTTTGCCATATTGATATTTTGACTTTGATACTAGTTGTTACAAAAGTTTTCCTAGGCACTAAACTTAAACCGAACTCGCGTTTACTCCTTTACATAGCAATCTCACTTAGGTCTGTTTAAGCAAGACTCAACGTTCTCATGTGATTGTTGTTCAACAAAACCTTGTCCTTAAATGGCTCACAATTCTTAAAGTGTTTAACTCTCACACTCGAGTAAGAATAATATGACGTCATTAAATAATCATAGTCAAAAATAAACACACAAGATTTATGGTAAAAAAAACCAATCCTTATTACTTTCATGAAAGTATACAAAGGAATGCTCTCTCTCATTGTGTTCCCTTCCCTCTATCTATGTTCTTCTTAGGAGCAAGGCTTAAGTAGGCTATTATATACACCTCTAGCTTTATAATTCAGAATCCTAATTGAACTAAACTAACTAGATCATCTCTATCCTTTTCAGATTATGTCAAACTAATCAATTGGACGACACTCTCATCCAAATAGATTTCTATCTAATAGGATCTAGTTACATCACAACTAACAAAATAAAAGATTTCATTTAACTAGGAATAATACATCCATATCCATGAAGAACTATACTATCTTTAAATGATCCTCCCATATGGTCTTTATCTTCTAGAATTGATATATATCTACTATGATTTTATCTGTCACATTATCTAAGATTTTCCCTTGATTTATATCCATTGATGATGGGTTATCCAAGTTTAAAGCCTTTTATAGCACTCTGGTCTGGTCTAATACTTATCCATATCAAGCTTATTAGTCATGATCTGTCTATTTAAGCATATCTTAAGTCGTTAGAGCTCTCACATGTCTTCCTCATACATTTGATCCAATTAACCTTCAACCTAAAGTCCATCTCAAGCTACCTTTTAGTCTCATATTCGAATCTTACATCTCATCAAAAATTTTCGCTAATGTGCACCAATGCATGCCAATTCATCGATAATGCCTGTTTTACTTGCCAACTCTTAGGTGTTTGTCTTGTTATGTGATCCCAAGTATCGGACATTGATCAAGGCTCTACAATGGTCACACGATTCCACAATTAAGACTTAAGGCTTTAACATTGAGCTCCTGTAGTAATTTGACTTCAATTTCATTCAAATTTTTAGGCATTGGAACTTGAGTGTGCTTGCGAATGTATTCTTTTTCTTTTGTATTCAATCTCAAACAATTGGTTTTGATTCCAGGCTCAATCTCTCTTGTGATAAGCATTGAGAGTTTTGAAACTTGCATATTAGCGATCTTCAAGCTTTATAGTCATTTGAATTGATAGCATTGAATTTTCTAACTCTCCCACTTTCATGACTCCGGATATCCCCCTTGTTTGAAACAAAAAAAAAAACTCCAAAATTTCTGTTTCTAATCTATCAGCAAAGAATTTCAAGAATTAGGCATTAGTAACTTCAATCTCTTTTACCAAATTCAGAAATCTTTCTTGCTTTCTTATTGCTCATGTTTCAGATTGTCCGAGTACTTTCTCCTGCGATACGTCAATCAAATCTTCTACCTCTACATTCTTTTTATGTTTTCTATTAGAGTATCTTAAATTTCAAATTTTAATTAAAAAGGCCTAAATTATAAAAAATGGATATATCTATTTTTTTTCGGTGAAAGAAGGTTTACATGAATTATTTACTTTAAGAATTCTCAATTGTTATTTTCTCAAAGTACATTATATAAAATTTTTAATAAAATAAATATTTAAAGATATATTTTGAACAAGTTCCTTCTCAAATTAATAAATTCGACAAAGCGGGTGATTTTTTAAGCGAAGAGTTTCAAATTTTCAATTTATTTAGGTTCTATAAAATTTTTAAAGTTTTCAAACAACCACCCTATATCTTAAATCACATTCCTACTTTGCATCGATTTGGTCAACTTAAATGCTTCCTCCATGCTCCCACGCCTTGAACAACTCGCGATCATCTAATAATGTCTAATAAATCATCTTCATTCATTTATAAAATGGTGGAGCTTCTGTAATTTGGGTAAAAGTACAGGAAATTGGAAAGTCAAAAATAGAAGGCCTTCAAGCAAATAAATACCCTCATTGACAACTTAAAAGCAGCAAGCGACTTCTCTCATATATATTTTGGGATAGTTGGTGGTTAACAATGAAAATCATCATCTACAAGAATAACAATGATATTTGTCCTTCAGTGAGGGCAACAATTAATGAGTTTGATTTTACTTTTATATCTTCTTCCGCTAGTTAAATAGATTTTCGAACAATATGATGCATCTATAGAATACCTTCGCCTTTGTAAGATGGAACTTGCCCTTGGGCGGATTTCACTCCTTAACCTTTAGCCTCATAAGAGCTTTCACTGCACACATAGTGGAACTGTTCACTTCCATTATATCCACATCAAAGTAATAACAAAAAGACGAGGGTAAAGGTAGATCTTAGAATAACTCCCTACCGCCAGTTAAACGGAACATGTAAAAGCAAGTCCAACAATCATCAGTTTTGCGATAACAAGGACATATACATAGAACGACGCATAGCTAAATTCTGTAATAAACCAGTGGGGAGAAGAATCATAAAGCACAGTTTGAAGAGGAAAAGAAAATTAATCGAACTCAAACATTGTTTTTGGGGAATTTGTGATAAAATTGAAATCCAAGTATTCACGAGAGTTCAAGAGCTTCAATCTATCAGCTTGCATTGAAATTCTTAATATGCAAAAGTAAATAGATTATGGATGCTATGTGCTAACCCTGCACAAATTATACAAAGGACAAGTAATTCATTTTTGATAATAATCAATCAGAAAGTATACATAGGGCGAAAAGATGCAGATAGTTAGAAAGTAGTCCGAAAACATGGCAATAGGGACAACCAAAGAAATATCAGTGTAAAAAATCATGGATAGCTACTATTTCTCTTCTTGAGCAGGCATTAACCGAAGCCTTTCGTCTGATGGCTGACCACTGAGAACCCTCTCTTCTGAAAGTAATGACTGCAGATCACTTCCATTTGCTAAGCTGTTAAACTCCACAGCTTTAGATGGCATAGTTGGATACCTCCGCTGACAAAATGTCATTAATCTCTTAACTGATTGCAAGTACTTGCGAGTTGTTTCATCATTCATAATGTGAGCCACACTGTTGGTGTAAATCTTCTCGCGAGCTGAACGCTCATGGATACCAACCATAGTAACACCAATTGGCCAAGGTGCATTACCAATTGCCAGCTTAATATAATGATCCATTGCAGCTAGGTAGTCCCGTTTCATGCAGCACTCCACCACCACTAGCAATGCTTGACGAATATCGTCTGGAAGAACCTACATCAAGAAATATAAAATGAGTTAAGATATGTTTTGGCATTTCAATCTGACTGCAAATGCACTAGCATTTCCGACCATAAAAGTGTCATCGTATTCCCCATAGTGTATAGTATCACTGGAGTGTATAAAGAGAAAACATCATTATCAAAAGAAAAGACAAAGAATGACATAAGAGTACGCAATTAAGAATGACTTAGGATGTAACCATGTTTGAGATAAATGATATAGAGGAAACAAACAACACCTAACCCAAAAGGAACAGTAGGGGAAAATAAACTGATGTTAAGGCCACACCAGAAAGGTTTAAATAGCAGAAAACTACAGCACGAGACAACTTCCTGTGTAGCCAAAGGATGCCCCATCCATGTTAACTGCTTCAGGCTAACTCCAAAATGCAAACTGCAAGTATTTTCAATGCTATTATGGCTAAGCCATTTGGTATCCATTAAGCATAAGGATTCATGGCCATTAAATATAACCTTAGGCAATTTCCACAATAGATGATTTGTATGAAACTCAAGCTTTCTTAAACAGTCAGACATAGGTAGTGAATTAGATTGGATCTGAGTGCACAATAACTTTTTAGAAGAAACAGAAATCAGGATGTAGGCTGTTCTGGCCAAGTCATAAACGTTTAGCTCAATGAGATTTGTGGGTTCACCGTAAGCTATAAAAGCAACCATCTTGCTCTTAATAGTAGTATAACAACTAAATCCAGATAAATCTCTACTTCTAAAGAATATCTGGTCCACGTTGAAGCCTGATCATTTACACAGTTACTAGATATATCATCACTGCAACAAAAATAAAAGCACAAAAATCATTAGAATTAAACCCAAAAAAAAATAATCACCTTTTTCCTGCAAAACTTGAACAAGGGATTCAAGTACCTAGCACACTGCTTAAAGGTAGCAACCATCTGTTTCCCTTTAGCAGTCCGCTTCTCAACCTCACCCATCTCATTCAACTCCTGATTCCACTCATTCAACAACCTCTTGAAAAATACCAAGATTCTATCTTCATCACATAACTCCTCAAAATTTGCTTTCATTCGGTTCAAATCCTTATCAGCATCAACCCCACTGGACCCTCCATCACCACTAATCTCTCCCTCCCTTTCTCCTCCGTCTCCATCCTCTACGCCACCTTCCTCTCTATCCTTCCTCTTCCTCTCGCTGCTCAAAATCCCGCTCTTTTGCCTCTTTCGCAGCTCCGCGATGTCGCGCAAGAAATCGTTGGTCTGTCCTTCAGTCATGTCGCTGTCCACCTCGAAGAGTCCCGCTTTCAGGACGTACTTTAGCCGATCCAGCCTTGCGTCATCATCTTCGCCAAAGAGCGTGACCGGCTGCTTCAGGAATCGGAGTCGGCGGATTACTTCTTGTTTCGGGAGAACGAGGTTGTCGATGTTTTGCTCGTCGGTTAGGGACTTGGAGGAAGAAGCGGCAGTGGAGGCAGCAGCGGTTGTTGTTGCGGAGGTTGTGGATTTTGCGGTTGATGTGTCGGCGGAGTCGGCGAGGGTTGTGGAATGGCGTTTGACTTTGGCTTCCAATTCGCGCTTCTCTTCTTCGCGGATTTTCTGGATCATTTTCTGTTCAATTTCGGAGCGCTTGAAGACTCGCTTGCCGCCTGTTTCTTGCGCCAGAGATTGGCGTTTCTTCAGGAGTTCCTGCTTGAGTAGATCCATTTAGGGTTTCGACCAAGACGGTCTCTCAGTTCAATTCGTCTCCAATCAGGCGAAATAATCAATATTGAGTTTTCGTGGGCTCAATTGAACCTATCTAAAACAAACCGGCGACCGATGGGTTACCGAGTCGGGTTGAATATTGGATATAAATTCACTAGGCCAGACAGTTTCTAGCCAGACTCAGGTTAGAGACACCTGAACTGACTTTGAGTTCAAACGGACCTTGACTGTCCAAAGCTTGATTCGTTTCGGTCTAATTCAGTTTCAAACATTTTTATTTTTTAAATAAAAATAAAAAATGATACATATATCAAGTTTTAAGTTAAGTCGAGCTTTAACAATACGAGCGGAACTCGTTCTAAGGCCCGATTTTTTAAAAAATGTCTAATGCTAAATAATCTGGGCCTAGCCAGGTTAAACTGTCGAGTTTATTTTTATTTTTATTTTTAATTATTATTTTAAATTTTAGTAAAAAAAATTTGTTGGTTTGAGTTTTTAATTTTTATTTTTAGTTTTGGTTTCTTCCAGTTTTTAAAAATTATAAAAACTATAAAAAGTTATTTTTGTTTCCTATTTTTCTTTTTTATGATATAATTTATTATCATTTAAATATATATTATTTAATTAATTATTTTTAATAAAAATTATGAATAATTTAATTCACTATTTAAATTTATTATCAATAAAATTATGAATTATTTTATTTTATTTTATTTTTATAATTAAATTATATATAATTAAATTTAAAATATATAAATATTCGAATAAAATTTGATTTAATAATTAAAATATATTTCAAATAAATATTAATTTATAAATAAAATTTTAATTTTAAATTATTTATTTATTAAAATAATATAATTTTATTAATAATTTGTTAATAAATATTATATAAGAGATTAAATAGATTTATTTAATTAAAAATAATTTATCTTTAAGTTTTATCCAAAATGTAATTATTATCAGTGATAAAAATACAACTACATAAGTATTACATATAAACTAATAAAGAATTACGATTCTTAACATGAATATTACATATAAACTAATTAATATTATTAATATAAAGACCTAATTTAACTTTTTAACATAATTTAAATTAATTAAACTCTACTCGAATTAATAATTTATTGTATTTATCTTAAATTTATTATTTAAATCAAGTTCAATAAATTATGATGGAATTTAATAGTTGAATTGTAGAATTGATTGATCAATATTTAAAAAGAATCGAATTGGTCAATATTTATTGTTCATATTATATATGTTTTTATATTTTTAACAAATGTTTAAGGCAATTATTTTTAAAAAAAATTTGAAACTTATACGAAAAATTTTTAAATTTAATAAAATTACTTAAATCACAAAATAATTCTACATTTTTAATGCTTTTTATTGTTAAGAGATAAAGTTGTAATTCGTAAATAATCTATAAATAATTCTTAATACATTAAAATACAGTAAACATATTAAAAACTTAAAGAGATAAATATATTTTCAAATTTTAATTATTAAATCTCTTAATTTAGTTTTTAAACTTTTCTAATGGTACATAGACACTATGTTAATATCAATAAAAAAACTCAAAATGAAAAGATAATTATACCTATATTATGTTTTTAGTTATATGTTCAAATTACATTATGTTGATGTCATATAAACTTTTTTTAAACTATATTAATAGAAGTCTTGATATAAAGTAGATAATAAATTTTAAAAATGATTAAAACTTGAAAATTCATTTATTCTTAAAGCTCAATAATGTAATTTTAAGAATTTTTTGCCATAAACAAAATTTTATACAAATTAATAACTTTAAATCATT
The DNA here is from genome assembly GCA_024520975.1 of Erythroxylum areolatum. Lineage (NCBI taxonomy): Eukaryota > Viridiplantae > Streptophyta > Magnoliopsida > Malpighiales > Erythroxylaceae > Erythroxylum > Erythroxylum areolatum. The sequence goes on from JANIJH010000004.1 coordinate 24,511,254, forward strand.
ATTAACTTATGTATAACTGCAACTAAAAATATTTAATAAATTAGAAAATTTTATACTTAATTTTGTAATTTTGCTTTAAATGTTATTTTTATCCTAATTTTAAAATTATGATTTTAATTTTTTTACTCGTTAATCCTACTGGAGATTTAAAAAAAAGAGAGAGAATGATCTCATTTAGTATTTTTAATAACACAATTTTAAAAAGACAACAATAGAATTATAAGGAATCACTTTATTAATTGAATAACCAACTTTAAAAACAATTAATCAATGATAAAACCAGTTTAATAATAATAAGTTTTTAATTTTATATCTAAAATACATATTAGATTTTAACTTCCATAACATTTAAAAAACTGAACATCATAAAAATTTTATTTTAACGAGGCTTTAAATTGTAGACTGAATTTTGCTAAAATTAAATATGTTCTCATTTTTTAATATCTTATAAATTTCATATTACCATATGGACATCCTATTGAACAAAATGAGCTTTTTTCATTTTCTCCCAATTTGTCTCTAATGATTTATATCTTCATCTTCTTTGTCTGTCTCCAGCAATAAATGTTATACTTTCTTTACAATTGACAGAATGGTGCATACCATCAACTTTAATTTATTGGGATTGTTATAATATCCATGCGTACCTCCATTCAGTTTGCTTCATTTCTTGACATTGCATTAGCTATTAATGCAACAATTAGAATGTCAAACTGTTAGATTAATTTAATAATCATAACGGTGTGGCCAATATTACTTGGGTTGATTCTTATATAAGGGGTGCCCAAGATAATACTTATTGGCCTTGTAGAGAATACTAGAGTCACTAGGGTTTTATTATAATTAATAATAACCCTTCCCTTTCCCTTAACAGATACTAATGTTTTTGCACCATTGGTAAGGAATGAAGAAAAGAGAAGGAGAAAGTGGATAAATTCTGTGTAAAGAAGGTATTTACAACCAAAAGGAATAAACAGTTATCATTGTAGACACATATAAAACATGGACCAAGGTTGGTATTTTTGTCTCTCTCTTATTGTATGAATCCTAATTGAATAGGGAACCGATTGTGTTATAGATAATCTTGGGAGAATTCGAGACTTGAAATATTGTTTAAAACATTATAGTTTTAATTGCATGCGGTATTAGAGCAAGATTATGACACTTTGATTTGCATTAAAGATAATCTTAGGATTCATATTAGCCATTAATATTTCTTATACTAAAAGCTAGGGCATTAACAACAAACTTATGACCCTCCATTGTAGCTACTAATGAATGCTTTTTTTTCTTTTGCTTTCTTGCTCCAAACCCAAATTTTGTAAACTTGTATAAACAAGCCCTTCATTTGATAAAACTATGGTGTTAATGGCATCGTTATGTGCATTTCTTACTGACTCCAAGCACTTAAAATCCAGTGTTCACCAAATTTTGCATGTTTTATCCCATAGACCAAGAGAACAAAAGTGAAGAATCTTTTGATATTGCTAATGCTGATACAGTGTCAACATGGTGCACCATTGTGCACTTTTTGTGTCTTCAAACCTACACATAATTATTCGCTAAAAAAGCCTCAAAAAAATGGTCATTTAACGTAGGAAGTGTAGCTATGCAATTGTAATTTTGGTGGTCGTTGTAGTCCTTAACAAATTTTGGATTTTACAATATAATCTTTAAATATTATAGTTAAATTTTCAAATTTAAATGCTTAGTTAAATATTTACTATATAGAAAGCTTATTAGTCACCAAAGTGACCTTGCTTAAAAAGATATTTAGACATTTAATTATGGATTCTTTCAATTGTTCATATTATATGATGTTAATAGATGACATCAAAGATGAACTGATTAATTGAGATTATTAATTATAATATTATAAGATCACCCAAAGATGGATCATTGCTTATAATTAATAATATTAAAGAGAGTTATCGACACACTTGGTGAATATATTTTTATATTTAAAGATAACATGACTACTAACTTAAATAAGATTGACTGTCTATTAAAGTGTATAGACATGTTGTTATCATCATTATGAATTAAGGATATGTATTTAAGTATCACCTAAAGGTGAACTTAAATGTACATATTAAAGTTTATTATTGTTTGAATCCTTTAATTGTACTCAAAGAATTAATGTGTGAGTTTGTTTCACTTTTGCAGCTTCTAATAATTTTTTAGCTATAGGCAATAGTTTGATTAAGTTTAATGGGCTCAACTATGCCAATTGGTTTGAGCAAATTCAATTTCAGATGGGTATTATATATAAAGACCTAATATTAGATGTTGAGAAGCCTACAATCATTATTGAGACTAGTACACAAGCCAAAAAGACATATCTTAAAGCTTCGAAAAAGTTTAATAGGTTGAATCTAAACTTTATGTAATTAACAATGGCCGAAAATGTTAAGCCATCAAGGCCTAATACAAACAACGTAAGCGAATTCATAATCAAAATCAAAGAGCACTCACAATTAGACATAACTGAGAAGTTTATTGTTGGAAACCTGATGAGTGAATTGACAACCAAAAAGTTTGATTGGTCTCATCCTATCCATAATTATGTAACAGGATGTCAAATATAGCTGTAAAACTAAAATCAATGGGCATGTATATGAGTGAATCCTTCCTAGTACAGTTTATCATTAACTCACTTCCTCCTAAATTTGGTTAGTTCCAACTGGATTATAACACTCTTAAGGAAAAATGAAACTTTTAAGAAATCAAGGCCATATTGATGCAAGAGGAAGGGAGAATAAAGAAAATGAAGAAACACTTTGTTCATCTAATAGTACATAATGAAGCTAGCAGCTGAAAGAGAAATTATCTTTCTCTAAGATACTTTGTTCCTCCGGCCGAATGTATCTTCAGTCCCATTTGTCACCCTCTTTCTTCGTTCAGCAATCATTGCTGAATATTCCTGTCACGTTAAAACCACAACATTCTAAGATGTTCTTGTTCGTTGGCAGTGGATGTCAAATTTTTCTCTTCTGGTAAGCAAACATTTTAACCATGCAACCACAGGTCTTGTAAACTATAGAGATTACAAAAGATGAGCATCCCCTTGAGCCGCAATACTCAGAAAGGTTCAGTTTTTCTATCTCATATGTTACGAGATGCATGTCAATCCACATGAACTTGCAACAGGTTAAAAAAAAACATTTGAAATACATACTCCTTTATATTAAAGTATTTATATCAACTCAAGTTTTTTCCAGTTCCAAAGCACTGTGATAATACGAATCTTCTGAGCTTAGGAGGAGAGTATTCCATTAACAGCTTCTAAAAAGAATCCTCCAAATGATTGTAAGGATCAAAAACAGAGTGCAACAACAAAGAACTATAGGAAAATAAAAAATTTGGAGAATAATGATCAAGGAAAAACTGACACTGAACATAGTGAGCGACGTGTACCTTGGGATATGAATAGAGAAATATATACCACCAGGAGCATATTAATACGGTTACAATTGATGTGACCACAGCTGATTGTAATGTTAACCAGCTACATACGATGGCCAACAGTCCGGTCAATGTTATAGTCCATGGTTGACACCTTATCGCAGAAGAGACAACGACAATTTAACCGTAAAAGATGCCAAAATGTGTTAAATTCATGTATATAACTCAATCAAGAGGATAAAAAAATCAACCAGCAGAGGCATCATAATTTAAGCAGAAAAGGTAAAAGTTAAGAATTCCTGAATGTCATTCATACAAGTAAGACCGCAACATTAAATCTTCCTCGGAGACCAAAACAATCAACCTTAACCACCATTTTTACTTCTCAAATACAAAACAAGATGGACAAAAGAAAGAAGAAACTTTGTCCATAAAGATAATCGGTCAAGCATAACCTCGAGTTCGATCAAAATAAAACCATCCACTGGACAATGCAGGGTAAACTTGCACAAAACGGAAGCTTTCTCACCATCAGAGAGGTCATGCTCTTTCCAGGAAGCTAGTTAGGTCAATAAATCCGTAATACACTAGCAGGTCTGAACCTATCATCTTATATTGTAATTCCTATAATTATGGAATCCAGTCTTGAGATGATCCCATACGTTCAGGTTACTAAAACTATATAAGCGACCCAGCGGCTCATCATTTCAAACTTGCTCTCATTCCTGTTTATGTACTTCCATTCTAAGCAAATTTCCTAGTATGTTGCGTTAATGAGGTCCCTAGAACAAAAGCTGTTGCAACCAACCAGTGTATAAGTTCCAACAAAAGCCCAATTCATAAACCAGAAAATAAAAGTAATCCATAATTAAAAGTTCCAAACTGTTGCAATTTGACGGTATTCACGTAAGAAAACATGATAGAAGAAAAAAAACAAGGAAAGAAAGAAAAACACGATAGCAAAAGAATCTACCAGAATAGAAAGGTAAAAAGTAAATAGCGATGAAGAGCAGGAGCTACCATGAAGGTTTGGTGTCCCAGACAGACTCGTATTCCAGTGACAGATAATTGAGATAACCATCCATATCCTCAACCTCACCATTCTCATCTAAGAACTGAGAGTACTCATCCGGGCCACGGGAACCTGCGCCAAAAACCACGGTTTTGGTCCGAAGATTGGTGGGTTGGAGATTTTCGAAGGTGAGGCGTGGACTTGAGATAGATTTGGAGAGATGGGTTCTGGAGCAGGAAGAAGAGGGAAAGGCACTTGGAGGTGGACAAGAAAGGGGCAATATGGATAACGTCCCCATCTCTCTCTTTGAAATGTAAAAAATCTTTTAGTTTCTTCGGCGAGTGAGATAGTTTTTCATTTTTTGTCCGTGCCATTCTCTATTATTGGATTGTGAACAAGAATAAAGGTAAATCCGAATTCGGGTGTGCATGAGCCGGGTCGGGTTGTGGAAGGGAATCCATGCTCATGCAATTGGGATCTGCAAAATATCTTGAGAAAACTGGAAGAAAAGGGAAGCCTTGAAATGACCAACTGACTTGGATTTTGGAGTAGAAAAGTCTAGGACTAGGAGGGCAGGCGTGCAATGTGGGCAATGGGGATATCGTTTTCCGGGCATTTGAGCTTAGTGGACGCTTAGTATGGTTCTTATGTTTCACGAAACAACAGTTTTAGTAGTTAACATCATCAAAATGTTGATGGGAATAACAGAAATAATCTGGTGTATGTGTTTTGAAACTTGGTGGAGAATAGCAGAATGGGGTAAGTGCATTATCAAGCAACCTAACTTCGCTCCTTGAGGTTTGAAGAACTCACAGGCATTACCCTGCTTCTTTCTGCATATCCTGTCTTTACAATCACTTTCTATGTCGAACTCGTTAATTTCATATGCTCACCATCAAAATTATGCCAGATCTTCGAGTTTTCTTTTCAAGTGAAGCGAATGTAAATGAAGTTAACAAATCATAAAGCAAAAGCTGAGCTTTAATGAACTGGACTTGAAAGAAGGGCAGCATAACAAACGCTGGTATGATTTTAAGTACAGATTACCGCACAATTACTGCTCGGTCACATGCAACCATTGGGAAGGGAGGGTAAACAACATCTATTTCTTGTTTCTTATCTTAAATTTAATGCATTAAGCAACGCTTGAGAGGAAATCGTACCAATATGTGGTCGAAGCATTATCTACTTCCAAGGCAGCACTCAGGATAGGCCATTGGGTTCTGATTATCAAGTTGTATGTTTCTCTCAGCTGGACGGCCATAGGTTCAATGTAGACTAAACGAAGTTTCTGTACCCGAGGACCTGGTCTCAGACATGGAAAAGACGAATATTTAGCAGGCATGGGCACTCCACCCATCTGAAAACCCAATTATATGCCATTAAGCTGATTGGTGACTGGTTTGAACTAAGTGTCTCGCTTTTCAAACTTGCCTCCATCAGGTACTAAAATACCATGCATCTGATCCTGTATCGACTATAAGAAGCTATCCTTATTTGTTGCTGGGAAATTTCGTGCAATTTTGTTTTATTGACTTTCACACATTTCATCACAACTGGTGCAACAAATCCCTGTTTTCGGCATAATGCTAACCCCCATCTGCTTTCAGTTGAAAAACTATCTCTAAGCGAAGTTCTTGTCTCAGTCTCCGCAGTCTGAACTCCCAACTTAACAAGGTCTACTGTTTTTACCATCCCTGTCCTCGTAACCTGGTCAGATGGAGATTGCGGTAGCATTGCAGGATTAAATGAAAGTTCTTACATTGCTGTCAGATGCAGTTTCACAATGAAGGAGATAGATGTGTGCTTCCTACATATATTGAGTTTTTGACAAATATATATCACGGTTTAAATCAATTCAATAAGTTCATCTAGCAACCATTGCCACTTAACAGACAGGCCTCTTCGGTATCCACACTGCCCCTAATTTATCTTGGACCTAACCTAAATTGACTTGAACATTTGGAAAATGCTCGGAATAACTTCGAATCTATATTTTCAAGACAATGGATATGAATAGATGCTTTACTAAAATTTCCTTAGAACATTAAAATAGTTAGATATTTTTCAGTTAAGAGGTTGTACAAACGAAAAATTCAATCTTCAAGTTGGTGACAAATTTGGATTCTCACTTGGATAACTGCTGTCTTTCCATACATAAAGACAGTTTCACTAATTATTATTTATTAGTATTAACCTAACCTATTGTTGGAGATTTAAATCCCAGCATATAGACTTTAGTGGCAAACCCATTAGACCAAAAGGCCAAGTAGTTATACTTCATTATCAGTGCTGATGAGATTAAGTCAATCACAGGTAATGCCAATCTTTCATTGTCAACTTCGATGCAAGCACGTCAAATCCTTTTTAGCACAAATTTGGTCAGCATGACACAAATAAGCAAAAGAACTACAGATTTAGCAACAAATGAGTAGCATGCACACAAACTCGTCAACCAAATATTCTTGCATGGATGCATGATGCATCATATAACATACAAGATTGAAAGTTAGACAAAAAAAAAAAAAAAAGTAGCATCTTTTTTCCTCCAAACAGGAAGCTCATAAATTCCTGATAACCTGAGCTATAAGAGTACAGAAACAGGTTATCATACTCCAAGTAAGGTTGTTCCGCAGATAGCGTTGAATATGCAATTAGCAAGCAAAGGGGTTCTTCATCAACACTTGAATCACGACCACTCATTGGCCGTGCCTAAATTAAAGCAACTAAGAGCGATGATTTTTTGGTGCATATCATGTCAGATATTTTACTAAGAGAGACGTAAAGAAAACACGTGAGTAAACTTGTAATTGCATATACGCTATCTCTTTCAATTCAATCTTGAAAAAGACTTACAGAAGTATTTGTTCAACATCCAACACAAATGCAACTCCTATTCATTCTTCCAAGCGTCAATAACAAGGGAAAAGCCAAGACCTTGTAACTGGTAATCTTTGAATAGTTGAGAGTGAGACCATGTCAACACTGAGGGATCAAAAATGGATTGGCTGGACCATAATTTATCCGCAGAAAGGCAAGTTTGGAACATAAAAACTGCATTACCTATAGCATTACCAAATAGCCAATTGTGGACATCCCAGAACACTTCAATTGGTAGCCCATCCACCAATATTGTGTGATTGCCCCTGAACTTCCACTTCAGTCTCTTGACTTGCATTACCATCTTACTATCAACTCGGATCACAAGACAGGGATCCTTAAGATCGATAGTATCACACTCAATTATGATATCATGCATCTGGCCCTTATCACAAAATTGAGCTTTTGCACCAAAACACTTCTTCCCATATATGTGTTCTCGCTTGGAAATTAAAATTGCACCTGAACGCATTGGAAGAACGTCAATTTTCTTGTATGCTTCCTTCTTCATATCCCCAAGAAGTAACCCCATTTGTTCATTAAATGCAATAGCCAAATAAAATCCTTCCAGAGGCTCAGGCCCTGAACCAAATTTAGCATTAGATACGTCCCAGTATATATCAATCTTATCAGAATCTACCACAACATTTTTGCATCCTTTTCTCTTGGAGAACAACCATGGTTTTATATCAACTTTACAAAGACATTGGCAGGACGAATCATCGATCGTGACACCAAAGCTTGGACCCATTAAATTCTTGGTCCAAGCAATCGTAATTAAGCAAGAACGACCACGCAATTTACATTGATAGACACAAGTGACCAAGTTTTGAGCAGCTTTACTGGCCCCTGAAGATGAGGAATCGGCAACTTGAACCCCACTTTCACCAAAACAAGAAGGAAAGTCCCTCATTTTACCCACAAAAACACAATACTTGTACTCTTCCACACCACTTCTCTCTAGCCAGGAGCAAAAGGACACGATATATTAGTACCTCAAGTAGTCAAACTGAAGATGAAAGCCAAAACCCAACTTTAAAAAATGCTCCAAAGTTAGCTTCTTTATGCTCTTAACTCGATCTGGTTGTGTGATTTCTGCTGTCCGCAGCGGGATAAGAGTAAGAAATAGAGAGAGAAAGGTCTTAGATTTGCCCAGATAGTAAAATCCTGTGAACGAAAGGAATAACATATAACCTATAGAGAGCAAGATTAAAGCTGGTGAAGCAGAGAGAGGGAGCGGGGGGAAGAGAGAGAGAAAGTTTGGGTGACGTTTAAGAGAGTGGCAAAGCAAAAGAAGGAAGCTGTACGCTGGTTGCGGGTGGAAAAAACATAGATTATGCAGAACTCAAGTTATACAGACATGAAAATTACCAATGATTAAGGACTGGTCCATAATTGAAAGAATCACGATCGGCCGTGGCTTTAAGTGACACTGCCACACCACATCACATGTAACGCAATTAGAGCAGATTTAATCAAAGATTGGTACCGCATTCTCTTTCCCTTTTACCTTTTCAAATCTTGCACTTTCTCGCTCTAATTATTTTTTCGTTTACTTGTAGCGTCCGCCTTCCTTTTTTTTTGTTTTTTCAAAAAGACAATGGGAACATTAGAGTAGGTAGTTTAGGTTGAAATGTGTAATTTGACCGAATAGGAACGATGAAAGTCGTGTTTTAAGCATGTAGTTTGCAGTGGTTGGCAGTTGAAAGAATCGAAACGAAATAGACTTGAATTTTCAAGATTTTAATTTAACTTTCTTAATAAACTATGCAATTAAGCTGTATGTTCATTTGAATGAAAATGAACGCTCCCAAATAACACTGTCCCGATTCATAAATTTTCTTCTCTCTTTCTGTGGGTATTCAATACATAAGGGATAAGTACAGGGGAGGCGTCGCTTTCCCCTAGCCTAGCTTCGTGTGTATCATGGCCTAAGACTAAGAGTGAATCACGTGACCTCAATCCGTAGCTTGGCCTACTTGGAGATACGCATTATTATTATGGGTTTCTTTTGAAATTTTTATTCAGACCACTTAATAATAATATACAAATATGGGTCGTAGTCATAGATTAACTGCAACCTTCAGATTAAATGGACAAAGGGAATAGATTTTGTGGTTGTCCATCTCCTCCTCCTTCGTCCTTAGCATATATACTTAACGAGTGTAGACTAGAACCTGAGATGATGTTTGATAGCAACAGTACGGTTAAAAGAGCAATAGAATTGAAGGTCAGGTGTGGAATGGGTTGATGATTAGGTGTGATGATCCCTCCCCCCACCACAATTATTGGAGGTTGTAACCAATGAACCTCCTAATGAAACTCACCCAAGCTTACCCGCAAAGCTATTACCTAAAGATTAGTATAGGGAACAGGTTAGTTAGATCCACTAATTATGTTGTGAAAATGAAGAGAGTTTTGGATACTGTAATAGTTATTACAAATATAAAGGATGATTTTGCATAAGCCACATTGCAAAACTAAGGAGGAGAATTCTTATTTTTATGATACAAACTACTCTTTTAATTTTATTATTCTAATTATATTTGAAATATAGATTATTAAATTTAGATGAGATCAATATCAATACAAACTTATTTTTTGAACTGTAAAATATCTCGAACGTCCGAATGAAAAAGCACGGCTCCTGCTTTTAAGAGGACAGCGCACCGCGTGGTAGATTGGCGGGAAAAAGTGTGCCTCAGCCTCGCACTAGGAGGTTGAATAAACCTACCCCCCTCCGTCGTCGTCCTTTACTTTCCTTTTCCATGTTTCCTGACTCCTAACTATTTTCTTACCCATTAATTGCTAGTTATCTGTCTCATTAAGTAGACGGTTGACCAAACGATCCTTTCTAACGTGCGGCCCTTTCTTCTTTCTTCTCATACGTTAAGCGGATGTACTTGCCTACCTGTTGTCTTTTCAAGACACAACTCAAGAGAACGAGAGAAAAATAAAAGCTAACGTAAAATTTTGTCTTTAATACTTGTATTAAATTTAAATATATAATATATAATATTCTACAAATGCATAACATAACTTTTAAATGTCAAAATTCTGTCATCGTTAGTTGGAAGCCCCCAATATACACCCTAAAAGTATTATAGCATACTTAGGTTATAATAAGAAGTTAACATAATAAATTAAGTGCATCTAAGTATAGTAAAAAATATAATGATGCTTAATATTAAAACAAATGGGTAAAAGGGTAATTTATGCATTTGATATGAATATATATACTTAGATGTGAAATATGGATAAGATTCAAATTAATTGATAAGATTATGTTAATGTGGGAATTAAAGAAAAAGAAGGACCAATGTTCAATTTTTCCTAAAGTTAACAAATGGATCAATATGATTAAGGCATATGTAACCAATAATAATAAAGCATATGTCTGCAATATAGTAAGTAAGCATTTGTATGAGCCTTGGAAGTGTATGAATGAGCATAAGGAGAGGAGAGAGGGACGACCTTTAGGGTTGGGAATTCCAAATTTTTCCTCTCCTATTTCCTCTCCACTTCATCGTCATACTATTTTTCATACAAGGAATCAAGCTAATCTTTAGTAGAAACCAAGGTAAAATTTAGTGGTTTTCTCTTCATCTAGGGTTTTATTAAGTATATGTAATTGTTGAATATGAGTCGGAATCGGAATAAAAAATAATAATAGAAATAAAAAGTCAGAATTGGAATGTGAATATAATTATTGATTATGCGTATTTGGTATACAAGCACTAAAAATGAGATTACAAAAGTTAATAGTTATATCGGTGTTTGATTTTTTTAAACTTATATTTAGTTATTATATAATTTTTTACACAGTTAATTATAATATTTTATATTTTATAAATAATTAATCAAAAATTAATGATTTATAAAATTGTTAATTTTTAAATAAGTATGAATAATTTTTACAATAAGAATAAAAGTATCAATAAAACAAAATAAAATAATTATTAAAAATTAATATAAAAGATAAATTTGGTGATAACATTATGATAAGAATCAATATCTTGATAATATTTTGATAACAACTTGATAATATTATAATAATATCTTTATCTCTTATTCCCGATTTTTCATTCCCACGTATATCCACACCCCCTAAGGAATAAAAGTTTGGGATTATTTAAGATTCATTCCAGTTTTGTAATTCCCTATCATATCTATTATCGATAATCATATAACTAAAGATAGAAATGCAGGTTGCATTCTCATTCCCACCTTTTCATTACCGGTTACCAAATAAGACCTAAATAAGACCTAAGAGTTTTGAATTCTAGCTGCTATCCCTATTTTCAAACATCCTGTAATGTTTTGGAGATAACTATCCGAATACTTAACCAAATTCTGTGAAATTTATTCCATTAGAAAGAAAAAGTGTTTAGAAGACCTTAAAACCTAATTCGAATATTTGTTATATGAATATAACATAACAAGTAGAGGCATGAATGGTGAGTGTCTGTCACGATCGTGACAAGTTTTGTGATCGTGATCCTGTCTTTTGTCACAACTAGGATTTTCATTTCTAACCACATCTCATCCGAACCTTTTTAGATGCCACTACAGCTTAGTAAACCCAATATAAGTATAATATGAGAGTCATCATACATGTAATGTGTATATACTTGTGTATTATTGAAAAGGAATATGATCATAAAGCACATTAAATATGAATGGGCATGATAAACATTTTCAAATTATAATTGTAAGCATAAGGTAATGAATTTGTATCTTATGAATTGTTGTTATTTAATATGACTCTGAAATATAATTTTGATGTTCTGATGATTAGTTTTAACTTGTCAAGTCTTAGTTGTGGATAAATAGACATGCCTAGAAGGGTCTACAACTGCTTCTATTTTAAGATATTACGGTGTCTTCTATTTTAGAGACTTAAGCCTCTTCTGTTTTAGAGGCTACTGCCTCTTCTGTCGATACCAATCATAGGTATCTTTTATTTTGCTCCTGCTACCAACGTCTGAAGAAATTACTAGGCAATTATGTATATATTCAAATATTTACTCTATTCTGATGCAAAGTTATAGTTGGAATAATCTTTGAATTTCATGTTCAAATGAAATTCAAATATTGTTATGTGATACTTCATGACTTTTATTTTATAATGTATTTTTCATCACTCAATTGTCATTAATTGTAAGGCAACTACTGTGAGTAGTTACTATCTTGCTTCATTATTCCCCACTAAGCTATATACTTAGCACGATGGTTTTCCTTCCTTGTAGGTTATTATAAACAAGATTAAGGTTGCGACAACTGCAATGGCCAAAGAAGAATGTGTAATCTTTTGGAAGATCTTATATCTAAACAATGTGTTGTATTTATAAATATTAAGAAGGAATTTTATAGTATGTATGAATGCCCTATAGTACTAACCATAACTTATGATGAGATTTTTTTTAATTTATAGATCTTATATGTGTAATTTATGACTTGTGTAAACCACAATGAAATATAAGATGTGATATATGTTTGTCATATCTCTAGAAGTTGTTAAATTGTCTATGTCTATTTTGGTTGCATCCATATATTCTCCTATGGGGTATTAGGGTACCACATTATTAATTTAACAAATTTCTTTATTAGTAAACCCACTTTAGTTGCTAAGCTTTGAACGACAACACCGACAGGATCAATAAACACATTCAACTAATTTCAAGTAACCAAACGCAATAAACAATCATGTCAAATAATATAGATAATGCGAAAGTAAATAGAACATCAAAATTAAGTAAAAAATCCTTTAATGTTGAGGAAAAATTACATACCAAATTGACAAGTAAATTTACTATTCAAATAACAAACTTACAACAGTTCAAGTTTTGAGTTATTGACCTTAACTCAAAATATCATCACAATACAACTATAAGTAATCTAACAAAGTTTCAAGTTAGAGTAAAAATTGATATCCTAAAACATTACTACTCCCAAACTAATCATGAAACATCAAACCACTAAATATAACTTGTAGTTAAAGAACATCAATTATAAAATAAAAAAGTCTCCTTTTCTTTCTCACTCCTTGATTCTTTTACTTTTCTGTCGTCTCTCTCTTCTTTTCTATTAATGATGCCCATCATGTTACTTTTTATACCTTGTACAAAAATTAAGGTTTTTATAATAGACACAGTCACACACATGGGAGTGTGATCATATCCCTCAAAACTACTTCAATATTGACAATCGTTGAGATACTTGTTTACAAAAGCTCTCATGGTTTATGAAAACGGGTTTGTCCACCTCCACATAAGCATTTCCATCTCCACATGGTCATGTTTGATCTCGATGTTCGTCATTCAACCTATACACGGTTATAAAGACATACAAGGTCACTCATGACTGTATTTGGGATGGATCTTATTTATGGAAGTTCTACTTTGATCAAGTTAGTAGTCATTATGCACCAGAGAGTGACTACCATTTTGTATTAAATTTTTATCATAATTATGCATATGGAGGCCACTTTAATCCTAAACATACCATTAGAAAGCTTTTGGATAGTGGTTTATATTGGGAAACTTTGTTTCAAGATGCTTATTTGTTTTGTAACAGTTGCGATAGATGCCAAAAGACAAGTACATTGTGTTATAAAAACAAAATGCTTCAACCCTCAGCTTTGATTTTTATGGGCCTTTTCCCTTCTTCTTATGGTTTTTATTATATATTTGATGGCTGATTATGTTTATAAATGGCCAGTAGCAAAATCCACCAAGATGATGATTCTATAATTGTTATAAGTTTTATAAAGTCTAATATTTTTAATACTTTCAGAGTTCTACGAGTCATTATTAGTGATCAAAGTAGTTATTTTTACAATAAAATAGTTGTGGTTTTGTTTAAAAGTATAGAATGCATCATCGAGTGGCTACTACATATCATTCACAAATAAATGGACAAGCAAAAGTATCAAATAAAGAAGTGTAATTTACATTTGAAAAGGTAGTGAATCTTAGAAGAAAGTGTTAAAGCATGCATCTAGACGATGCTCTTTGGGCTTACCATACAATCTATAAAACACCTATAGGAATGACTCTTTATCTATCGATTTTTGGTAATGCTTCCCATTTACCTATAGATATTGAATATAAAGCTTATTGCATGGTATGGTATTGTAATATAGACTGGACAAAGCTAGGGGCAATAAAACTACAGTTGTAAAAATTAGAGGAACTAAGGTTACATGCTTACAAGAATTCAAAAATTTATAAGGTGAAACCAAATTTGTTTCATAATGATAGGATCTTGAGAAAGCAATATGAGGTGAGAAAGAAAGTGTTATTATATAATGTTCGATTAAGGCTTATGCTAGGTAAGTCATGTTTAAGATGGATTGGTCTTTTTATTGTCTTTAATGTTTTTCCTTATGGTACAGTGAAAATAAAAAGTTTAGATACTAGAAAGATATTCAATGTGAACGGGCATAGATTGAAACCATTTTATAAGGAGGTGGTCACAAGTTTAATGAATATTGATTTGTTACTTCCCTAACAAGTAGAAGATTAAGAATAAAAAGTTTTGTTAAGGATAATGATGTTAAATAATTACGTTTTTTGATGGACCTTGAACTTTTCTTAGAAGACTAGAACTAATAAATGAGAAATGTGGATATGTCCATGTTCTGCTTTGGTGTTTCTGGTG
>JANIJH010000004.1:24531768-24544955 GCA_024520975.1 Erythroxylum areolatum
TCATACACTTCAATTCCATATTTCAAACCCCTAAATCTCATTTTTCACTCCAATTCAATTTTCAAAGCACAATCTACGCAATAATCACAGAATTTCCAATTTACACAATTATACCGGGAATATGTCATACATGCATGTACCTGCATATGCTAGTGCAACAATTACCAATTATCAAAATATATATAGAGGCTAAATAATGTGCGAACATGCTGAAAAACGAATGCACGAACCTAACCCATACCAAATTACCACTATACCCATCCCATCGGTGACGAGATGTTACAATGAGTTTAGGCAAAACTGAGACCTATTATGACCATCCTAATAGGTTTTAGACTAAGTGTTTGAGTTGTGAAAGTTTATTCTTTTTAGTCCAACGAATAAATTTGCAATTGGATGAGATCTTTCCTTTGAACTGTAGTTAAACAAAATTAAATTTATCACTTTTTATACTCAGTTGATTTATTCTAATTCCTTGCTAATTTTAGTTCATTAATTAATTAATCATAAACTCCCATTTAGTTTTATTAATTGAAATTAAGAAACTAGTAATTAATTCTTTTAGGATTTGACCTAGTTCTATTATTATTATAAGAGTTTATGAATTGGAATTAATTTTGAGGGCTTAAATAATTTGTTTAAAATTTTGACATCGTTGTTAGGGAACTATTTTTTCTTTATTTCTTTGTTTTATTTTAAGTTTACTGCTAATCTCTTATCTTGTATGGCTCATTCTTCTCAGACATGTGAATTACAATATAATCCAAAGATTGAGAAGATAACATGTTGTTTAAGGAAATAGATTAAGCAAGGTGAAAGTTAAGATAGATCTAACAATTAGTGAAAATTCTAATTTCCAAGAAATTGAAGAAAAGATGATAAATCCTAATACTAGAACATTTAGGGAATTAGTTGCAACAAATTTTAATCAATAACCTTTATGAATAAGATTTTCAGATGTTGAGATAGATTTTGAATTAAAATTTGGTTTTAATTCACTTACTCCTTATCTTTCGTGGCCTTATAAGTGAAGATCGACATGCACTTAAAAAAATTCTTTGTTGTTTCTCTAAAATGAAGCTACAAGGAGAAACAAAAGAGTAAATCAATCTCAGGGTCTTTCTATTCTCATTGAAAGATGAGGCAAAGGATTGGGACAATAATGTTTGCCAAAATAAGAGATTTATCACTGCCAACTTGATCTCATTATTACTAACATGCCCAAATCTATGATGCCACAAATTTAAAGAAGTATTTTCTTCAATGACATATATTTTTCCATCATATACTTTTAAGTGTGTCTTGTACAGTGTACATTATAGTTCATCATGTGCAACTGTCATTGCTCCTTTGGATAAATTCCATTTACTATCCTCAAATGTGTGATGATACCCTTCTTGGACAAGCACAACACTAGATAATAAATTAAAGTGCAAGTTGAAAATGTGTTGTATGTCTCTCAAAATAAGCATGCACCCAACATCAATCTAAACCCAAATGTCACCCATATTGATGATGCTAGTAGAACTTTAATTACTCATCTTAACACTCGTAAAGTCACCATTCTTATAATTGGTGAAGTACTATCTCTTAGAAACATAATGGTAGTAAGCGTTTTATGAATAAACCACTCAAAACCTGAGTTACCAACATGAAGACACTTACTGGTTGTATAAATTAATGACATTTTGTCATCTATGCTTAAAGTTATCGCTGCAATGTTTTTCTTGTCTCTATCTTTTTGGTGATCTTGCTCTTTTCGGTCTCTTTTCCACTTATAGTAGAATTTCTTTATAAGACTTGGTTTAGTGTAATAATGACATATCTTGATTTCCTTGTCATCTAGACTTTCATCAGTTCTTAAACTTGACACGTACCTTGGAATCTCTACTCTTACTTCGTCCTCTACTTTCTACCATAAGAGCTAGGACATCATCAACACCCATCTCCTTTCTTCTAATCTCTTATTGAACATGCTCTCTTTGGATATGAAAGTAAACCATCTAAAGTAAAGTTATTGATGGTCATATGGTTTCCTAACTATTTGACAATGAACTCAATAAAAGTAGAGTTTGGAGCTCATCATTAAGAATGATCTTTATTGTTATCAACTTCTTGACTATAGCTAAAAATTAATGAGATGCTCAGACATTGCTTATTTAGTCCTCAACTTTAAGTTAACAAGCCTCTTAATCAAGGAGGCCTTTTTGAGCAATCTTTCTCTTATAAAGACCCTCCAATTTCTTCTACAACTTAAATGGATAGATCTCTTAGAATAGATAATTGAATATGTGGATATTAATCTACTATTGAATAATACCCAAAGTTTTTACTTCATCTTTTTCAAGTCCCTATATGACATCTTTTTTAGTTTAGATAGGACATCATCTTTTATGCTTTTGTCCACATCAATTGACTTGTAAAGGTCTATGCAATACAAAAGATCTTCCATCATAGGTCTCCATATAGAACAATTGGTTGATGTCAATTTAGTCATAGAACTACTTCCACACTCTATATCTTTAGCTCTGATACTAATTGTTAGGCTTCAAACAATACTCCCATAAGATCAACAAACACAATGAATTAATCTCAAGTAACTAAACGCAATAAACAATTAACCCAAACAATATAAATGATGAGAAAGTAAATATAATACTGAATTTACATGAAAAATTCACCAATATAAAGAAAAATCTACAAACTATACCGATAAGCAAATCCACTAATCAAATAACAAACTTACAAAAGTTCAAGTTCCAAGCTATTGGCCTTAACTCAAAACACCACCACAATACAACTATAAGTAATCTAATAAGGTTTCATGGCAGAGTATACATTGATATCCCAAATCAATACTTCTCCTAAACTAATCATGAAACATCAAACCCCTCAAATATAACTTATAGTTTAAGAATACCAATTATGGAATAAGAAAGTCTCCTTTTCTCTCTCACTCATTGATTATTTTCCTTCTTCTATTCTCTCTTTGTGTTGTATTAATGATTCCCTCCAAGTTTACCTGTTATACCTTGTATAAAAATTAAGTTTTTTATACCATATACAATCATGCACTATAGCGTGTTTGGTTCATGTGTGTTTGGTAACCGTGTTCCTCAAAACCACTTTGATATTGGACAGTCTCACAGATACATGATCACAAAAAATCACACGGTCTACGGACATGGGAGTTTCCATCTCCACACAGGCATGTTTGATCTCGATGGTCATCATTCAACCCGTACAAGGTAATAGGGACATGCATAGTCCTATATACAACTGTGTCCATAATGGGCATGCCTGACCCCAAACGGGCACTTCTTCTAGAAACAACTTTAATTCATAATTCTTTACCTCGACTTTGTTGGATCTTCGTTCATTTCAATTCATCAAGTCAACTAGGACTCTCGAAATACAAATGTGATGCTGCTAATCAAACAAATGTCTCTAAAATCGAGCTAGACCTATAATATTAATTACATATTCAATAGGTGTAAACCCTTGAAAATTGAAATTTGAGGGTATCCATCGAATATATGATTATATCGTTAAATTTTAAAGTGACAGTTTCTTAAATATAACTAAATTAAACTATAGGGATTGTATATTAATAGGACTTATCTCTATCAAAAATATTTTAAGATAGAATATTTTATTTATCATTTTTTTTATGTGAAAAAAATTTATTCTTAGAATTCCATGAATTCCATCAATCTGGTTTTTACAAGTTCATTTACATCTTTGATTTAAAGTAATTTGAGCCTTTTTCTTGAATTATGGTTCTTCCTGCAGCCATCAGTGAAACGGGGTAATGGAATTTTTGTGATTTATATCCATCAATTCAATTATAAAACTATTTTTTAGTAAATCTTGAGAAGACAACAAAATTCAATAAGACTAATACATATAGGATACTGCTTCTAGTCATAAATGTAAAGCAATACACTTTTTTTGTCATAAGAATTACAATGCTTTTCCTCGCATACACTTTTTTTTTAATATAAAAAGGAAGAAGGAAAACTAGTTACTAAGAATTAAAATGCTTTTCCTCGCATACACTTTTTTTTTAAATATAAAAAGGAAGAAGGAAAACTAGTTACAAATAATTACCAGGGGACCAAGGTCCCGAGGTATCCATTACAAAGAGAAAATGACACCCAACGGGTGGTTCGGCGAGGTAAGTCATGCCGAGATCAAACATAGTAGGTTGATTCGCGAACCAGTCTACATATCTGTTGCTCTCGCGTACACTTTATTAATACTGAGCAAACACCACGCCGTAGGACGACAGCCAACGTCCCTATCATCTTCCAAACTTCACTAATCACCGCGCCTATGCTCACTTTAATAGTCAACATCCAATTCCAATCCCATGTGGAACGCATCAACCATCAATATTTCCCATTAATCCCACGTTTCCTTAGGAAATGTAACCATTCCTTTTTAAAGTCTAAACAAACCCTGACTTTGAACTTCCAGAGTAATTTTGAGCTTTGACATAAAACCAACATGACCAGTGTCACAGCTTCCATTCCATTAACTTGCAATTTTCGTATAATTTTAGAGTTTCTCCGACACGAGAACCGTTACACAGACATGCAGAAATTGTTACAACAAAGTACACGTGTCTATTTTCAAGGGATTAAAGAAACCATCATTCACAGATGGTATACAGCTCAACTAAACTAAATAAGGGGACTCATGTATGCCCGGTGTGGTGGAGATACACAGTCAAACCCACACTGCAGGACCAGACAATAACAAGTATGCAATTAGACCACCCTGTTACCGATCTGCTCTGGATGAAAAAGAAAAAGAATTGGTCATGGCAATCTCAGTTCAAGTAGCTTGCAAAGAAAGGCCTAAAAAGTCACTCTTTCAATGTCCATTTACCTACTTTGAGACTGAGGAGATCAAAATTGCTCTTCAAACCCAAATATGCATTGGATACAGAAACTTGCTCGTATAAACAAAATGCTTCAGGAGTGGAGATCAAAATTGCTGATTGCTTAATACTCATCAGAGATCCAATTGCTTCTAAATCATGCGACTAGGAATGTCTTAAATCTAAAGATGTCTCACTAGGAGCAATACCTCGCGATAACCCCTTGCTGTTTATCTGATGGCCACACGTCTACCAAACAAGACCTAATTGAAACCTAGCTTTCACAATACTACGTGCTACCATATTTCATTCCTATTGAACAAGCTAGAAACCAAACACAGTGAAACTTTTACCAAGTCGTGGAGCATCTCTAGCAAATGGCCATACATAAAACAAATTATCGCTTGGCGGCTATCACTTTCAAGGGGCAGATTTGCTGAGATGTAACTTCCTTGCTAGCTTAAGACAATACATACCCGCCACCTCTGCCACATCAAACCTCCCATACTACATTGAAGCATCAAAGCCAACCGCCAGTGCAGTCCCAGAGTAAGCTCTCGTAACTGTAAGGGCTCCAATCACTGCAAACAAGCCTTACACTCATTACTGAGAAACACAACATGTATATCCAACATAAACGTATGTTCTATAATTATAGCCAATGTGAACTGGTTACAGACGCTCTTCCCCTACCAAACCCATGAAATTCTAGCTGCGAAATACTGGCTTTTGATGCAAAACTGTTGAATCAATCAGCATCCCCTGGAAGACTTGCACATTACATCCATATCAAGTCGTCCGTGCTATTATAGAGGTGTTACATCATCATATTTTACCATCTAAATAAAATCGTACCATTAGGAGAAGTAGCTCTTGTTATCCCTCTGCTCTGCAAAAGGAAGAAGCGGTGTACAAAAAATATATTTGACTCCAAATTGTAACAATACCTAACAAGAAATATTCTTCCAACTCTTACCATTTGCCCAAAGAAACCAAATTGCAGTTTTCCTCGAATAAATACTAATGGATGAAAATTTCAACAGCTAAGCTACGGAATAGAGATTATCACTTTTCATGATGAACTCCCATTCAAAATTTATGAAACCACGTAATACATAATTTACACTCTATTGTCTCTGCAAGTTAGGAGTGATAAAGATTGCTGCAAGTACAGAGCACAAGCCCTAGTCTTAAAAAACTGAAAACGAACATTTTTGTAAACCTCCACTGGACTTTCATAACTTAGTATTCTTATTTCGTTCGATTCTGATCAACCTTCTTCATTTAGAAACAGTTTCCATCCTTGCTTAAGCCACGATAGATGGAAACATTCCACTTTACACATTGACTAAATAGTCTTCCTCTCTCCACTCTTCTCATATCCCTAACCCTTTCAGCCAAACATCAGCCTATTTATATCAGTCCTGGATTGAATCTCTTATCTTGTCCTTCAAGTACAGTTTAAATATCAGGGTACATCACCTTGCAGAAGCTTCTACTAATCAAACTATGCATTTTTTGTCCACAAAAATTTGCCTGTCACCTATAGACAAATTAGTATTGGGCGTCATATTCTCCCATCAAAGTAACAAATCAACTTGGGTAACATTTCCTCTTCGATATGAAGACCACATCATGAAATTCATCACAACAGAGTCCGGTGAAGAAGGTACTTTGAGAATTCAACTGCCATTAAACCACATAAAACAGGAGTCTTTACCTGGAAAACTTACACAATTCTCCATCGTAAACGGGTGATTAGATCTACCTAGCAAGATGTCTTCATTCCTTACTCTATCAAAGCATTTCATCATTTATACCCTATGCAAAAGGCCACTCTATATCCACATCTAATGCAACAACCAAAGAGGTAAAAGACACGAGGCTACTCATTTGTGCAGATGTGCAAGAGTCAGTAAGATGGGATAAAGGGAGTTCGATGGAAGTAGGAAAAAAAAGACAAAGTTATGTGTAAACGATTAATCCAGATTATATCCAGACAAAAAGTTAAAAAGATTACGTGCTATTACAGTTGCACCACCATTAAATATAAGAAAGCTTCCGTACAAAAACAATTAAATCTATCTCACGAATATCAAGCATCAGCACCATCCAATCCTTTTGCTGCAAAAGGATCATGAGTAGGACCAACATCCTGCCCAATATGACGCTGCACCAGTCTCTGCAAATCTGCCATAACCTTGTGTTCACGCTTTGCCTTCTCTTCATAATTGAACATGGCCAATGCACGCTTGTCCTCCGCACTATACACCTGGTTTTCCTTTCTAATACGAATAGCATTCATCCTTTGGTGCCTACTACCACTCATTACATACCCCAAGCTCTCAAATTTCTGAATCTCCTCAGCTGAAAGACCCACTTCACCTCTACGAGGAATACGCTTCCCTTGTTGCACATACTGCGCAATGGCATCACCTTCACCAGGCCTCAAAGCCCCACCATAGCTAATATGGCCCTCAGCTCTGGGCAACGGCATTGGTCCAACAACAGGTTCATTGTCCAATGCAGGTTTCTTCTGCGCCTCGATCATTTCCTTAAATTTCAGCGCTTCCGCATCAATTTCGGCCTTTCTAGCCTCATCAGCCATTGATTTACTGGTTCCATCCACTTCAGAACCTGAGCTCCCATCCGACACCTGACTTTCGCTCTCTGTTTCCAACGTCTTACTTCTCTTCCTTTCTTTGCTGCGCGAACCCGAAGAATGCGTCCGCTTCTTAGACCTTTTACCTTCGTCATCAGACTCATCATCCTCACTATCGTCAGAATAAGTATACCTACTCTTCCTTCTCCTTCTTCTCTTACCACTCTTGCTTCTCCCACTCCTTTTTCGCTCCCCCTTCCCCCGTTTTCGTTCCTTTTCAGAATCCGATTCACTCTCACTCTCACTCTCATCATCATCTGATTCACTATCCCTCCGCTTAGAACTTGAGCTCCTTCTCTTCTTCTTCAGCCTATAATCATCAGACTCGGACTCCGACTTACTACTTGTACATTTATCCAAGTCAACATCTGATTTCTCATTTCCATTCCTCAATTTATCTTTCTCTTTCTCACTCGAATCACTGTTATCCGATAACTCATCGGCCTTACCTTCAAATTCCTCCCCCTTCTCGTGCAGTGGCGGACTCGGCGTACGATTCCAGAAGCAATACTTCATTGACTTCCTCATCTTCTGCCTTTTCAGCCTCCTCCGCTCTTCAAGGCTCAATCCCTTCAACTCTTCATCGGACTCCGATTCAGACAGTCGACCATTGCTATAACCGCCTCGTCCCTTACCGAAGCGTTTAGGCAGAGAATTTAGGGTTTCTCTGTACCTAGGGCTTGGGCTTCTTCTTCTTCTTCTTGGACTAGGGTAATCGGGCGAGCTTGACCGGCTACGGAAGCGATCGCCATCTCGATGGCTCTCGTCATAGCTGTTGTAGGAGGGGCTACGGCGGTCGCCGCGGTGGTGGTAGTTTGGGGAGCCATCTGCATCCGGTGTGTAACGGCCACGCCCACGAGAAACCATCGAGGATGCGTGGCTTTGGATTGCGATTCTAATTGAGGTGGTCTGTACATGTAATGGATTTTGAGTTTTAACGTGGGTAATTTCGTCAACGTACAAAAAGCGTTCATGATACGACATCACTTACCTCTGCTTATTTCTTATTGGACGAACATAGCAATAGTTCTAGGAGGCCAAGAAAATGAGTCGACGTGGTAAGGATATGGATAAATAGATAATGTGTTCACTGTTTAAATATGCTAACGAAACTTAAACCTGTCATATGAATAAGACATTACTTAGGCTCTATTTGGTTGGCACGGTTTGTTACTAGGGAAGGTAATATTTTTTTTAAAATTTAAATTATTACATTTGGTTCGTTTTTTAAGTAGTTAGGAAAGTAAAAATTTTCCTAATTTAAAGAAAATAGTGACACTTTCTTTGAAATTTAAATCCTAATACTCCCTTGATATTTAGATTCCTTTTCTTAAGAATTTAATCTAAAAATACACTAGACAATCTAACCATTTCTTCTCTCTCAACTCTACGACTTTAAAATATATAAATTTTAAATAAATTTTAATTTAATAATTAAAAATATATATAATAAATATTAGTTTATAATAATAATTTTTAAATTATTTATTTTTAAAAATAAAATATTTTATTAATACTTTATTAATAAATATTATATAAAAATTAAAATAAAAATATTTTTAAAATTTTATTTTATTTATAATTATTATTAGTAATAAAAATATTTATTATTATTTAAAAACAAAAATTAAAAATTTACAATAATTATAAAAGTTGAAATAAATAAAATAACTAATTAAAAAAATTTAAAAAAGGGAGGAAGGAGAGATAAGAGGAAGGGAGGGAAATTTTAAAAATTTTGAAACATTTTGCAAAAAATCTCTCCTATTTTTTAAATTTCCAGTATCGGCCGGTATTTAGATTTTAAATATTTTTGTTCAGAAGTTTCAATCGACAATCTTCAGGTTTATATTTTTGCTTATTTAGCGATTTCAATTTTCATTCTATTTGTAGGGATATAATTAGAAACATAAGTCAAAATTAAGTTACATTCTATAAAATACTGTTATATACCAAACACTATAATAAGAATCCACCTAAATTTCCTATTAGAATTCGTAAAAGTATCCAAACATGTGAATATCTTTACTTTTATATATTTATTTTTCAAAGAATCATATTCCAAATTCACTTTACTTTCCCGCTAATCAAACGGGCCGAGTAACTGAGAGCTAGTAAATAGTGTGTGTCAGATAAATTATTTTATTATTTATCACAATTGCAAAATATAAATATAAATATATATATAATAAATAATAAGATTACTAATATTTTATAATAGTCTATAATATTTAATATTTTTATTCTTAAAACAATACTAAAATTATGTGATGATAATATAAATAATTTATTTATGCAAAATTTTATAAATAATTTGTTTTATGTATTTATCAAAAAATATTTTTTTTTGTAAGAAAAAAGGTGAGCAAAGCTCACAAAAACAAAAAACTACTTAACATAAGAGACCCTTGTTAAATCATGATCAATCCATCTACCAACACTAGGGGGAACTTGCTCCAAAACATGAAAACCAGAAGGAAAATCAAAAGCAAGATGGGAAAGGGAGTCAGCAGCAAAGTTCCCTTCTCTGTAAATGTGAGTGATTTCCACATTATTGAAGCACTTTAGTAAGCCTTTGTTTGGATCCTTACTTGCACAAGGGAAAGGAAAGGAAATATTGAGGGAAAAAGAGGAGAAAAGAATAGAAGAGAAATGTAATTTCCTTTCTATTATTTG
Source organism: Erythroxylum areolatum (assembly GCA_024520975.1). Classification (NCBI taxonomy): domain Eukaryota; kingdom Viridiplantae; phylum Streptophyta; class Magnoliopsida; order Malpighiales; family Erythroxylaceae; genus Erythroxylum; species Erythroxylum areolatum. The sequence goes on from JANIJH010000004.1 coordinate 24,541,992, forward strand.
TTTTCCTAATTTATCAAAGGAGGGAATTGAATGGAAGAGAAATTTTTAGGACTTTTATGCCTTTGATTATAGAACTTGTTTATCTTTACTTGTTAGATTTAATAAGGATACAATGGTAATTTACTTATATTAAGGTTATCTTGTCTTGAATTTCTCTTCCTTTCCCACCAATTTGGTGGGAAATATAATTGGTCCAAATTTCTCTCCTATTCCTCTCCATTCCCTCCCTTTTCCTTGGCTTATTTTTGTCCAAACAATGGAAATCAAGAGAAATGTAATTCTCTTCTTTTCTTTTCTCTTGCTTTCCTTCAATCCAAACAAAGGCTAAGTCTAGAATTTTGTCAACAAGAGACAAACAATCTAAATTTGCTTGGACATCGCCGGTCAACATCTTGACACCAATCTCATTATCACTTTCTATAAGAACATCCAAATAGGCAAGATTATAAGTGAGTTGAATACCATAATAAAGAGCCCACAACTCAGCACGAAGAATAAAACAACGACCCGTCTTGAAAACAAACTCATGTTTCCAGCCACCATTATGATCACGAATCAAACCTCCACCTGCAGCAATGCCCGTGGAGGCAGCCAAAGAAGCATCAATGTTGAGCTTCATAAAAGGGGAATGCGGACATTTCAAAAAAATTAACCTTGAAATCGAAGGACTATTATTATCCGAGGGCAACTTGTTGAAGGTATCTTGAATCAATTTAGCTTCAGAAATAGTGCTCTGCAAGATATAAAAAATGGAAGAAACACCAGAATTAAACACTCTGTTATTCATTCGTTTCCAAAGGTTCCAGCAACCTAAGCCGAAAATAGTAAGCCAACTAAGATCATCATGGGGGAGATGAGAGCTTTTCAGATTCAATAATAACCAATCTTCCAGATTAACATTCCAGAAGGAGCTCAAATTATTAAAATCAATAAAAAGATTCCAAAACTGAACAGCAACATGACAATCACGGAGAACGTATAGCAAGGATTTAGGCTCCTCGTTGCAAATATCACAAACCCCATAGTCACTTAAGTGTCTTTGTTTTCTTTCATCATTAGTTAAGACTCCATTGTTGAGGGCTAGCCAAAAAAATATTCTAATTTTTTGAGGGCCATGTCACTTCCAAATCAGGTTCCAAGGGAAGTTATAAGAAGAAATGGAATTCCCATAAAGAAAATCATACGTAGACCTCAAAATAAAAACTCCTGAAGAAGACAGACCCCAAAAAAGAGAATCCTTACCACAAGCATTGGAGGGCATAAGTGTAGTAGCAATATAAGAGCAAATTGAAGTTGGGAGCAACTGAGAAAAACAATCCCATCTCCAATCACAATCATTAGTAACAAAAAAAGAGACAATTTTATCAATCATATTATCTGGAATAGGCCCACCAGCTATGTGTAGCAAAGGCTCTGAGACACCTGGCAACCATCTATGCTTCCAAAATTTAACCAAATTCCCATCAACTAATGCCCAGAAGGTGTTAGAAATCACAGCATCCCAATTCACAATCACCAAACGCCATAAAGGAGTACAAGAAGCAGGAGCAACAATATTATTTGGGATATCAATGCTGAATTTGTATTTGGAATGAAGCACTTTAGTCCACAGACTATTAGAATCCGTCAAGATATGCCACCCAACTTTCATAGCATATGCTATATTAACCAAACGAAGATTCCTCAAACCCAAACCTTCAGCTCCTTTAGAATTCTACACTTTATCCCAAGCAACTAGAGAAAGGCTCCTTCTATCATCTTCCTTTGTCCATATAAAACTCCTGTTGATTTTTTCCATCTCATCATAAATAGTAACAGGGATCTTAGAAGTTTGCATGGCAAAGGACGACATTGAAAACAAAGGTGAATTCGCCAAAGTAACACGACCTGCAAGCGAAAGATGACTAGAATTCCAACTCAAAATTTTTGTCTTCATTCTATCAAGGATATACCCATAGCTCTTCTTAGTGACCCGAGAATGGAGGAGAGGGACTCCTAGATATTTTCCCAATTCATTAGTTTCATGAAACTCCAAATTAGCACTTAAGGATCTTCTCATAGATGTAGGAACATTTTTTGAAAAAAAACCTGAGTTTTTTTAGAGTTGACTCGTTGACTTGAACAAGCACAGAAGTCTTGGAGGACCCCTTTAACAATATCAACTTGAGAATTATCAGCTTCAGCAAAAAGGATAAGGTCATCTGCAAAGAAAAGATGAGTAAGCAAAGGACCATCTATGCTAAGCTTGATAGATTTCCAAATCCCTTCATCAATAGATTTACAAATGCCAATCTTTCTAGGAATAACATAAAGAGGTAAGGAGACAGGGGACACCTTCGACGCAGACCTTGAGTCGGCAGAATGTGATCCGTGATACTACCATTCCATAAAAGTTGCATAGAGCTACCAGAAACACACTTCATGATAGTATTAATAAGGGCCTGGGGTAGTCCTACCTCATGAAGGGTATCAAACAAAAATTCCCATCGAATTCTATCATACGCCTTTTCAAGATCCACTTTTATAGCCATACAACCTCTTTTTCATGCTCATGTTTCTCATAGAGTGAATAACTTCCTGAGCAACCACAATATTATCAGTAATGTGTCTTCTTGGAACGAAGCTAGTTTGAGCAGGCCCAACCACTTGAGGCATGATCACCTTGATTTTATTAGCAATGGTCTTAGTGATTAATTTATACATCATTGTTCAGAGAGCAATTGGCCTGAACTGATCAATTTGCTTGGGAACCTCCACTTTGGGAATAAGACATAACAAGGTCTTATTAATATTAAATTCAATATCTCCTCTTGAAAAAATATTTTTGATTTCATTGCACACGTCCCTGCCTACAATATGCCATTGGGACTGATAAAAACCCGCTTAATACCCATCAATACCTGGTGCTTTCCAAGGCTTCATATCGAAAAGAGCTCTTCTAATATCCTCATCACTAATAGGTTT
>JANIJH010000004.1:24587154-24607232 GCA_024520975.1 Erythroxylum areolatum
AATTCACCTCAAAGCACAACATACACAATCCTATACTTAAGAGCATTTTCAAAGATAAAGTAAAATAACCTTAACTTTGGAAAATCATAACTTTCAATTCCGATATCGAAAAATATCATACTTTATGGCGACAGAAAGCTTCCAACATAAGCTACAAGTTTCATGAAGATCATTTTCCTAAATTCTGTCTAAATCAAAAAGTCAACTCTCTACCATTTATCCCCAAAAAGTCAAACTTACGATTCTCTAAAATTTAACACTTTCACTAATAATTTCTTGCTTTTTCAACTCCATTTCAATCAACTCATACACTTTACTTTCATAAATCATACAAATTTACTCAAATGTCAAAGTCATCAAAACCAATCAATTCTTTTCTCATCAATTTTTTTAAAGCACACTAACATCTATAACAAAGTTCATACACAAAAACACTCATTTAATTTCACGTAATAATTTCTAATTTCCACTAAAAGATCGGGGTCCAACAGTTCATCCATCACTGAATCAGCTAGTTGCTTATGTTTGTGTAATGGGCTAATGATTCCTATATCAAAGAAAGAATTTCAGTTCATAGGGTGTTTAGTTTCTGTTTAATTTCATTTTCCTTCATCCATCGAAACCTCGTTGTCTAGTCTCAATTGTTGGAATTTTTCTGACTCAAGTAAGCTATGTTTTAAGTTGTATGGGTATCATGAATGTCATTTTGATGATTTTCTAATGTTTGTAAATGACTGCATGCATGAGTGATGTGGGAAGTTATAAAAATCTGGAAAATTGGAAGAGAGTGTTCTGGAAACTGTTAGCTATAACATTTCCACTGATTAAGCTTCTGTCTTTTAGCCATAACTTTTTATGTAGTTATCCAAATGAGATGATTTTTAATTTGAGTTAAATTAGAGACATAAGGCTATATGTTTTATGAAGAAATCGAAATTGAATTTTGTCTATAAGAAGTTCAAAATTTGGCCTGAAGATGAGCCTTTAGATTCTATCATAGCTTGGGAACAGTCCGTATTATTTTAAGTATAAATTGCAGAATATTGAACCAAATTGTATAAAATTAGTTTGATTAGAAGCTTAAGACATAAATAAAAAATTGTTTAGAAGAATGTTTTACCTAAATCCTTCGTTTTCCTTATCAAAATGGCCATGCAAAATTGACCCAAAGGTCTATTTTGGGAAGAGTTGGAAGGAGTTGAAATAAAAGGTAGTGCACAATCGTGACTCTAATGGGTCATGAAGGGGTTTCACAATCATGGACAAGTACGATCGTGATATAGGAGGATTGATTGGAAGTGCACGATCGTGCACATGCATGATCATGACAACGAAGGTATACTAATAGTTGACAATTTCAAACATCCTTCATTCTTTTGTTTATAACTTATGCTCCCAACCTCCAAAAGACTTGAAATTTGAACCAACAAACTCCTTAAACATTTTTATTATGGCTATCTAAAATCATTTAGAAGAGATTAATTAATGAGTTTAGGGTGAAAATGATGAGGTGTGCTAGAATTTGGTAACTGGAATGTTTTTACTGAACATGCTTCGGTATTTTGACCATATTTTAATCTGTAGATATCCAAATGAGATAATTTTTATTTTAGATTAAACTATAGACATATGGATACAAATTTCTTGAAAAAATAGAATTTTTATTCTAACTCTAAGGGTTCCAAAATCTAGCTTGGAGTTGAGTATAGAGCACTGTTATAGTTCAAGAATGGTTCGAAATGTTTTGAGTATATCTTTCAGTATACTAAATCAAATTATATAATCTTAATGTCATTTGAAACTTAAGACATAGGAGAACAATTTTATAGGAGTAAGTATGGCCAAAGTACTCCATTTTTCTTGTCAGAATGATCATATAAAATGGACTCGAAAGTATGTTTTTAGAAAAATCTGGAATGATCAATTAGGTTATGAAATTAGCTTCAAATTGTTTTACTGTGGTCCAAACCCTTAGTACAAATTAACTTATGTGGTTTTTGATATATGAATGATATTGTGACAAGAATAATGGTAAGATATCCGAGATTGTCATTGAACATGCATTGTACATATTTCATATACATAGATGTGCAAAAATAAATACTTATACAATTGTGCAAAATTGTGATATATGTAAATGCGTTTTGCATGATATAGAGGAGCATTTAGAGTGCCATCATCCATAAATTGCTGGGACTTCAACGAAATAGCTTTCTGGAGTGATTTATGAGTAACCTAGATGGTCTCACTTAATTATTTGGTTGTCTAAATTATGTTCTGAATTGTTTATGATTGTGAATTGGATTATGTTGATTCTGGACACTAAAGTTCCGATGAAAAATGTGATTGGGTCTGTGATATTTGAAGTGCTTCTTGAATGTGAACTTGGACTAACTATGTGTACTCAACATGATTGTTGAATGTTGGACAAGGTTCGATGATAATTGTGATTTAAATTGTGAATGATTTATTGAATATGAGTGATGCATTCCATTACATGAATGCATAATCAGATAATGAGAGTTGTGACATAAGTAGCCACTGAAAATGAGCTTTAAGCTCATATTGTGATTAAGAGTCAAAGGCTTGTTCTATTTAATGAGCCCTTATTGGATCGAAAACAAAAACATGCAAGATTTTTCTAAAACAGTACATTTCAAAACTTTTTCAAAATCAAAACATAGGGAAATAACATAACCAAATCAACATGTTTCAGCCATACGTGATACGGTATAAGGAAAGTAATTAACATAAGAACAAGATGGAAATTATGTGCTGACTCTTTGCTACAGCTTTGACTCCTCGCTTTTGTATCCTCTCTAAATCCTTGCTATAGCTTACTCTTTTGTATCCTTTCCTTTGTCAACGTATCATCTCCTTATTTTTGTATCCTCGACCAATCTGATCTACTGCTTGTTCTTCTTGGACAACTCGGTTAACAAGATCCTTTAGTTAGAAAGGAAAAGAAATATTTTGAGGAGATTTTTTTTAAAAGAAAGAAGCCAAAAATGAGACTCTTCTCATTCAAGTTTCGGCTATGCATGTATGAGAGGAGAGAATGAGTCAAAAATGCAAGAACACTTCTTTCTCTCCTTGTCAATTTTGGTTATTATGAAAGAAAGAAGTTATGTGCATCCAATACATGACTTCATTCTTTAATCAATCATAAAGAAGTCAATAAATGAGGCTCTTCTAAATTGTTTAAGATGGCTATATGAAAAGACCAATAACCTAACTGAGACCTTCTCATCTTCGGTTATAGATGAAAGAAGGAAAAGAGAGTACATCAAATGCTCATCTTCCTTTCTTTAATGAAATGAATGCCAAAAGGTTATATTACATGCCATCATTAAAAGACAACTATTAAACCATTTAATGATAAGATCATTACTCCATTTAATGATGATAAATAATGATAAAAACCATCTTTAATTTAGCAATTCAATGCTAAATGTGCAGATGCACATTTAACATTGAATTACTAAATTAAAGATAATTTTTATAATGCTTTATCATCATTAAATGAAGTAATGGTCATTTAGGTATAAAAAACCAAAATATGCCTTCCTTCTTTCTTTAATAACTTTGTTTTAATTTAATTAATCTAATTAATCAAATCAAACCAAAGTCAAGCCCAATATTAAATGTTTATTTGGGCTTCTAATTAAAGTAAGCCTAACATTCAATAATAGGCTTTAAAACCTCTATTTATATACCTTACTTTGCTTGATAACCTTCCTAAAAGCCAAATGCAGAATCTAATTGGGCTTATATAATTCAAGCTCCAATACGCCCAGAATTAATTTAATCTCATGAGAATTAATTCCAGTTTATTAACCAAAATGTCATTCCACTAAAGTCAATTGATTGAACTCTTGAATTACTAAATATTGTGAGAGTATATGTTTCAGATAAGATGTCTAATTGAAAACTTTATTATGAACCATATTATAGCCATCCACACAATAAAGGACAAAATTACCGTTTTGTCCTTATATTGGTTTTTCCTTCTAGATCTCCCATTTTACTCTATATGGTGATTAACAAACAAGATCTCATCTTGGTGTTAAGACTTGATGGATAGATAATCTATCAAACTATTGGTGCCAGTTTATCCACCAAACTCCGTAAAACATCTAGAAGTAATGATATCACTATAAACTCTTTATTTGATGAATGTTCCCTAATACATGTTTCAATTAATAATTCCAACATGCAGACACTGGATTGATACTCTGTAAAAATCCATTTCGATCATATCAAGAATTATAATGAAACATATATGAGTTCACCACTCATCAAGATTGTGATTCGTAATAAAAGAATGTTAAGGTGTATGTTTCAAGATTAAAGTAACGACCCACTTTATTCTTTAAAAACATACTTGATTCTAGATTCATTTAATAGTGCCATTTTTGATAGTCAACTACCATTATGATATAAAACTCATCATCCCCTTGAAGTAAACTCTTTTACTACACGGAAATAAATCGCAACACTACAATCTAAACCATAATCAAGCGACCAATTTGATTATTCAACTGTGAACCAACTAATTTAGATTATAATAATATACATGTTTTCCATACATATCCATGTATATGTATATTACTTACAAAAAAATATTGGTACCTTATAACTAAGTATATAATGCTCATGCAAATAAAACCAAACTCTTTTGTTTTATTAATAATAAATATTTTCATTACAAAAGTAACTGGAAGAAAATTAAGTTATATGTAAATACACTTGCTTTCTAGGGCACTATATTTACATAACTCCAACAATCTCCCACTTGCCCTAAAGCAAGTTTGACATATCCCTCATTCCTATCCCTTCTATGTGACCCTCAAAATTCTTTTGAGATAGTGTCTTCGTAAATGGATCAGTAAGGTTTTGCTCTGTGGAAATCTTTACCACATTCATCTCACCATGTTATATTATCTCCCTTATAAGATGATACTTTCTCTTAATGTGTTTGGCAGCTGTATGGTTCTGAGGTTTTTTAGAATCAGTCACTGCCCCACTATTATCATAAGAAAGTGTAATTGCCTTTTTTGGCTCAGGAACTACCTCCAATTCATTCAGGAACTTGGGGAGCCAAACTGCTTCTTTTACTGCTTCACAAGTAGCAACGTACTCACCCTCCATAGTCGAAGCAGCAACATAAGATTGCTTGATACTCCTCCAAACTATAACTCCACCTCATAAAACAAATATAGAACCAAAAGTTGATTTCCTTAAATCAACATCTGAATGGAATTCAGAATCTATATCTTGTCGGAATAAGGTTACTTCCAGAGTAAACAAGCATTAAGTTCTTCGTCCTATGAAGATATTTTAGTATGCACTTAACCGCAGTACAATATTCCATTCCTAGATTAGACTAAAATCTACTTTTCAGTCCCACTGTGTAACAAATATCCAATCTAGTGCAAAGCATAGCATACATTAAACTTCTAACTATCGAAGCATATGGAATGTTATGCATTTGTTCGACCTCCTCTTGGGTCTTAGGTGCTTGCTCCGATGAAAGTTTGATTCCATGTGTAGTAGGTGTGAAACCCCTCTTGGAATCTTGCATGGCAAACTTATTGAGCATGTTCTTAATGTAGGTTATTTGAGACAAGGCTATCAGTTTGTTCTTACGATCCCTTATAAGCTTGATCCCTATAACATAGCTAGCTTCTCCTAAATCCTTCATTAAGAACTATTCATTCAGCCATCCCTTAGCTGGAGATAACATTCCTACATCATTCCCAATGAGCAGAATGTCATTGGCATACAGGATTAGGAAAGTAACCTTGCCTTCTTGTATCCTTTTATAAACACCTGTGTCATCTAGGTTTTGTATGAATCTATAGGTTTTGATAGACTTATCAAACCTAATGTTCGAAGACCTAGATGCTTGCTAAAGTCCATAAATGGACCTCTGCAATTTACATACCTTATGCTCATTACCTGGCTCAATGAATCCTTCTAGTTGGGCCATATAAATGGTCTCCTCAAGATCCCCATCAAGAAATTTGTTCTTGACGTCCATTTTCCATATTTCATAATCAAAATAGGTTGCTATGGCCAAAAGAATTCTGATAAACTTAAGCATGGCAACAGGAGAAAAAATCTCCTTATAGTTTATACCCTCTTTTTGAGTATAGCCTTTAGTTACCATTCTAGCTTTAAAAGTCTCTACCTTTCCATCAGATCGTCTTTTTCTTTTGTAGATCCATTTACACCATATGGAATCTATATCTGGTCGTAGATCCATAAGGATCCAGACTTTATTGGTGTATATGGAATCTATTTTCGATTTCATCGCCTTGAGCCATTTTTCTTCATCAACATCATTAATAGCCTGTGCATAAGTAACATGGTCCGTTTCTTCTTGGTCTGAGATGAAAATTATGCCTTCTCTTAGACCTAGATACCTGTCTGGTTGTCTCATAACCCTCCCACTACGTTTAGGCACTACTTGATATTCAGACTGCTCTTCTAATTCAACTCTTGGATCCGTTTCGACTTCGTGTTCTACTATATCCAGATCAACTCTTGGTTTGGATGAAATAGCTAACTCCTTTAGTACTACTTCACTTCTTCCTTTATGATTTCTCACAAATTCTTCCTCTAAGAAGGTCGCATCTGCGAATACAAATACCTTCTTGTCCTGAGGACTGTAAAAATAGTACCCTCATATACTCATAGGATATCCTACAAACAAACAAACTTTTAACCTTGGTTCCATCTTTATGGATTCAAGCCTTAGAACATAGGCTGGGCAGCCCCAAGTCCTTAAGTGCCGCAATAAAGACTTTTGGCTAGTCCATAACTCCTTAAGTATTTTAGGCATCGATTTGGATGGAGTATAGTTAAGAAGATAAGTTGTCGTTTATATGACATATCCCCAGAACGATTTTGGAAGGCTAGCATAGGACATCATTGATCTTACCATCTCCAATAGAGTCCTATTCCCCCTCTCTGCTACACAATTTTGTTGAGGTGTTCGAGGAGTTGACAAGTTAGAAACAATTCCAATGTCAATTAGAAATTGTTGGAACTCTCTAGAAAAGTACTCACCACCTCGATCCAATTGAAGTTACTTTAATGGCTTGCCTAATTGCTCCTCAGCTTCAGCTTTGAATTCTTTGAACTTTTCAAAGAACTCACTCTTTTTATGCATCAAATACAAATAGCCATCTAGCGTAATCATCTATAAAGGTTATGAAACATTCATAACCTCCTCTAGCTTGTACATTCATAGGCCCACATACATCAGTATGTACCAGGTCCAACGTGGATTCAGATATGTTTCCTTTGCAAGCAAGGAAATGAGGCTTTGGTCATTTTTCCTTCAATATAAGATTCACAGGTGGGTAATGGATCATTATCCAAGCCTGCAAGGATTCCATCCTTCATTAACCGATCAAGTCTTTTCTGTTTGATATGATCCATTCTTAAATGCCACAGATATTTTGAATTAATGCTATAGTCATTGGATTGTCTTGGTTTTATTAATTCTATGGTGTTTAGTGAGCCTGTCACAGATTTTATAAAGAACAATACCTATTTAATTATCGCATTATAAATAAAATCCTTATTCTCATATATTGAAACAACATTTTCAAAATACAAGGAATAACTAGATTTTATTAGACAAAAAATAGAAATCATGTTCCTTACAATGATTGGGATGTAATATACATCCTCCAAATCATGTGCCAAAATATAGGATCCATCTGCTATTTTGACTTGAAACTGGCCTTTATGTAGTCTTTTCCTTTGCTAGAACCCCTGTAAAGAATTACAAACATAGTTAGTGGCTCTTGAATCTAATATCCAAGAACCAAAATCTACCACATTTCTAGTTCCTAACAAACTTAATACCTTGTTTGCTTTTGAGGGAGTCAAGGTAGACCGCACAGATTCTTTTCCAGTGACCTTGCTCACTACATTAGAAAGACTTTCCCTTAGTGTCCTCTTTTGCTTTCTTTTACATGGGTTAGAACTTAACCCCTGTTTGGGCCTTCTTTTTCATTGGACCCTTCTTTTTTTGCTTTTCCTTACCCTTAGGCTTAAAAGAAGATGCTACATTAGCTTTTGGCCCATGAGCTTTAATATTTAATATCTCCTCCGTATTGTAGAGGATATTCATTAACTCACTCAAGGTGTAATCCTTGCTGTTGAGCTCATAGTTCAACTTAAATTGCTGAAAAGATGATTTTAAGCTATTGATAATCATAATCATCTGTGTGTGCATATCTATATCCACCCTAAGCATCCCAGCCTCAGTAACCACAGGGATTATCTTTAGCATGTAATCCCACACCGATTCACCAAGTATTTGTTTGAGATTATGAAAGGTTTGAATAGCTTTCACTCTTGTAGACCTAGTCCTTACACTAAACATCTCATATAGGTGATGGACCATTGCACTAGCAGTTTTCATGCATGCAATTTGCTTTTGCAACATTCCGTTGACAGAAGCTAGAATATAATACTTAGTAGTCCTATCAGCATTCTGCCATCACTCATGTTGTTGGACTTGCTCAGAAGTTGAATTGTCACCCAAAGGTGTAGGCTCATTGTTCTTTAATACCCATGAAATTCGTTCATATTGAAGAACAATGTCAAGGTTACTTTTCCATTCATTAAAATTCTCTCTATTTTCCAATTTGTTATTAGTCAAGAGCAAAGTGAGTGGATTCATATTGTGGTTAATTATATATAAAAATATAAATTATTAAAACATGAGCATACTAGTCAACAATATTGGAACTTTGTATAAAATCATGATGCATGCATGCATGATGATAGATTTAACAAAACTTAAAAATTTTAAAACTTTATACGACAGTTATTTTTCTTATATATAACAAACTAAGTGAAGGTGGGCCATCTTATTCGTTAAAAGAAAAAATGAGACCTTTTTACTCAAAAAACTACTAAGCATCTTCATGCCTAACTTTTTGAGAAGCGTCATGATCTGGTCCATACTTTTACCAATAAAGCTATGGTGGGTAGGTTATTGATAAAATATATGGAGTGTGTAACCATTTGATTCATCTATTAAAGGTACTTGCAAACCATGCCTTGATAGGAGGTCACATTTACTACCAATGAGTGGACTTATCCTTAAGGAGACTCAAACTATGCAAGATCTAAGATTCATACCTTCCGATGGGGAGTAACACTTCACCATATGCAAATGGGCTATCACATGGAGACCGTGGACTCTCACATGAGCATCCTCTCCCACTCAATCTTTTTTGGCTTTAAGTTTTAATAAATACCATCTTGTCTAGATGCAATTTATTATCTATCCTATATTGTTTCATTATATATCTCATACATAATGAATGCATGGCAAAACCTAGGGTTGGCAATTTTTTTAATGACATACAATCACATAATATCACATACTATTTGCATCCATTTATCCATTCATCTCATGAACTAATAGGCTACATTTAATTGTCCATCCTAGAACATAAATAAAATTACAAGGCTTTTTGGACTTGGATCTTCTGCTTTGAACTCTTCATCAACATGACCCGGCCCATTCGGTAAAAAATGTGTAATGGCATTTTTATAAAACTGAATTTTGTCACTTTGAAAACAAAAGTTCTAGCAGTTGTTTTTGGTATCGACACTCAAAAAACATTCCAGCACTTATATTTCATCAAACCGAAACTTTGTTAGAACAAAAATTCCATCACCTTGGTTTTCATAAAACTAAAAACTTATTAAAACAAAATTCTAGCACTTTGGTTTTCATAGAATCAAAACTTTGCCAATACACCAAAGGATACACTGAAACCATTACCTATTCTTCTCTTCGATCCATGGTTGCTCCATCTTCAATATTACAGAATTTTATACATTACAAAATCAAAGAAAAACAAAAAAGTGAAACCAAGGAGGAAACATGATGATGATAGGCCACCCTCCTTGTTACAAACAAAATGAAGAAAATTTACAAGGTAAAACTATATTCTACGGACAACCAAAAGAGCAAAACATACACATATATATTTCTATCACATAAAAATATGCAACATACAAAATTTAATTGCCAACCCATGCATCATATATAGGAACCGAAATCATGCATAATAAAATGGCTCTGATACTAATTGTTGGATTCAAAACAAAAACAAGCAAGATTTGGCTAAAATGGTAGATTTCAAATCTTTTTCGAAATCAAAACATAGCAAAAATATCATAACCAAATCAACATGTTTTAGCCATACATGATACGGTATAAGGAAAATAATTAACATAAGAATAAGACGGAAATTATATACCAACTCCTTGCTACAACTTTGACTCCTCACTTCTGTATCCTCTCTGAATCCTTGCTATAGGATTGACTCTTTTATATCCTTTCCTTTGTCAATGTATCCTGTCCTTGTTATTGTATCCTCAACCAATCCAATCTACTACTTGTTCTTCTTGGACAACTTGGTTAACAAGATCTTTTGGTGGGAAAAGAGAAGAATATTTTGAGGAGATTTTTCATAGAAGAAAGAAGCCAAAAATGAGACTCTTCTCATTCAAGTTTTGGCTATGCATGCACGAGAGGAGAGAGTGAGTCAAAAATGCAAGAACAATTCTTTCTCTACTTGTCAATTTCGGTTATCATGAAAGAAATAAGTGATGTGCATCCAATGCATAACTTCAGTTTTTAATCAATCGTAAAGAAGCCAATAAATGAGACTCTTCTCAATTGTTTAAGATGGCTATATACCAATAACCTAAATAAGACCTTCTAATTTTCGGTTATGGATGAAAGAAGGAAGAGAGAGTACATCAAATGCACCTCTTCCTTTCTTTAATCAAATGAACGCTAAAAGGTTACATTAAATGCCATCATTAAAAGACAACCATTAAACCATTTAATGATAAGATCATTACTCCATTTAATGATGATAAAGCATGATAAAAACCATCTTTAATTTAGCAATTCAATGCTCATAAAAAATGAAATATGCCTTCTTTCTTTCTTTAATAACTTTGTTTCAATTGAATTAATCTAATTAAACAAATCAAACCAAAGTCAAGCCCAATATTAAATTTTCATTTGGGCTTCTAATTAAAGTAAGCCCAACATTCAATCATGGGTTTTAAAACCCCTATTTATATTACTTACTTTGCTTGATAACCTTCCTAGAAGTCAAATGAGGAATCTATTTAGACTTATGTAATTCAAGCTTTAACAAGCCTAGACTTAATTTTATCTCATTAAAATTAATTCCAGCTTATTAACCAAATGTCATTCCACTAAAGATAGTTGGTTGAACTCTTGAATTACTAAATATTATGAGAATAAATGTTTCAAATAAGATGTCTAATTGTAAACTTTATTATGAACCATATTATAGCCATCCACAAAATAAATGGTAAAATTACCATTTTGTCCTTATGTTAGTTTTTCCTTTTAGATCTCCCGTTTTACTCTATACGGTGATTGACACACAAGATCTCATCTTGGTGTTAAGACTTGATAGGTAGCTAGTCCATCAAACTACTAGCACTAGTTTAATCACCAGACTCCGTAAAATATTTAGAAGTGATCATATCACTATAAACTCTTTATTTGAGTGAATGTTCCCTGATATATGTTTCAATTAATAATTCCAACATATAGATGTTGGATTGATACTCTATAAAAATCTATTCCGATCATATCAAGAATTATAATGAAACATATATGAGTTCACCACTTATCAGGATTGTGGTTCGTAATAAAAGAATGTTAAGGTGTATGTTTTAAGATTAAAGTAACGACCCACTTTATTCTTTAAAAACATACTTGATTCCAGATTCATTTAATAATGTCATTATCGATAGTCAACTACTATCATGATATAAAACTCATCATTCCCTTGAAGTAAACTTTTTTACTTACATGGAAATAAATCGCAAAACTACAGTCTAAACCATAATCAATTGACCAACTTGATTATTCAACTGTGAACTAACTAATTTAGATTCTAATAATATACATGTTTCCCATACATCTCCATGTATATGTCTATTACTTACAAAAGAATCTTGGTACCTTATGACTAGATATATAATGCTCATAAAAATAAAACCAAAATTTTTTGTTTTATTAATAATAAATATTTTCATTACATAAGTAACTGGAAGAAAATTAAGTTATATGTAAATACACTTGCTTTCCAAGGCATTATATTTACATAACTCCAATAATCTCCCACCTGCCCTAAAGCAAGTTTGACATATCCCTCATTCCTATCCTTGCTGTGTGATCCTCAAAACTCTTTTGAGACAGCGTCTTTGTAAATGGATCAATAAGGTTTGGCTCTGTGGAAATCTTTACCACATTCACCTCACCACATTATATTATCTCCCTTATGAGATGATACTTTCTCTCAATGTGTTTGGCAGCTTTATGGTTCTAAGGTTCTTTAGAATCAGTCACTGCTTCACTATTATCACAATAAAGTGTAATTGCTTTTTCTGCCTCAGGAACTACCTCCAAATCATTCAAGAACTTAGGGAGTCAGACTACTTCTTTTACTGCTTACACAAGCAGCAATATACTCAGCCTCTATAATCGAATCAACAACACAAGATTGCTTAATACTCCTCCAGACTATGGCTCCACCTCTTTCATGTAGCATGCTTTGTATTAGGTTTGGATCTTTGTACATATTTGGAAAATATTGTAAAGCTACAATGTATATTCGATTTTTATGGAATGAAATAATGAATTCAATTTTAAAATTTGGTGGCATTTTTGTATATATGATGATGCCATGATTAAGTTAGTGATATGATTGCTCTAACATGTCATTATTATAGATTACGTACTGGAATGTCTACAGGATGTTCTGTATGTACCTTATAATAGTGGGATGTTACAATCGAGTCCTATTTGCAATATATGTTTTTCCTGCACACTGAGTACATAGTATACTTTACCCCTCCGCTTTCCAATCATGCAGGTTAATTTAGTGAGCTTGAAGCTATGAGTGAACCATGTGGTCTTTTGACATTTTCAGGGTATTACTGCATATGGGTAGTTTTTGTTTTGTACTTTAGTTACATAGTAGCTCATGAACTATTTTACTGCTTTTTTATATTGGTTATGTTGATATGCTTTATGACTATATAAATTTAATTCTTGACTGTTTTGTTGTTGTAAAAGACCTTACGTATGTACTTTTGATACTGTTATTGAGAATGCTTTGAATGGACTTCAAAGTCCTAAAGTTGTGGTAAATTTTTTGATGTGAATATAGAAGTATGTTTAGAATTGTTTGCAGGCATTCGATTGAGTTTTGGGATTTTTAAAATATAACCGTTATATTGCCCAAATTTTTTTTTAAAAAAAGGGCGGGATATTCAGTTAGCCTTGTATAGTCGGATTAAGGATATTGTGAGTGTCCTTAGCCTGTGTCTATGGCGGTTGTCATAGGCCCAATGTGGTATTGGGTCGTGATAATTAAATTGGTATCAGAGCCTAGTTTTTACATTTTCAAAAGTGTTATTTCTGTTTTTTTAATAAAAAGTTCATATGCCTTAGGAATCGAGTCTGGGTGTCAAAAGTCTTTAGGCAAAAATTTGAGTCTCGGATTGTTAAATTAACGTCCTTAATGGTCGGATGATTTCGACCTCGATCAGAATACTTGTCGACATTCCTTAGGATGTTTGGGATATCGGATAAGCTAGGCTTAGCCCGATCCGATCTATTTTGTTAAACAATTTCTTTTTCTTTGATTTTATAGTGATAGCATGGCTAGATAAGGAAGGGGAAGTCATCGCAAGGTTGGACCTTACAACCAAAGCCAGAGGAACATAATGCTAAAGCAGTCGCAGAACCAGCAGTTACTAGCTCTTTAGCTCATAGGCAGCCTCACACTGTAACACCACCGGTGCTAGCATAGCCGAATTTACCATCGATGCTGAGGGAGGCTCTGTAGCAGGTGATGACATGGTGGGCACAGTATACTGCATTGCAGCTGCTTTGCGCTGGATTGCCATAGATGCCACCACAAGTACTGCCACCACAGTAGCCAGTAGTGGTACCTAGTCCTGCACCAGGGCAACATCTAATGCTTGAAATCTAGGGGTATATCAAAGAGGCACGAGATCTCGAGTGTGGTTTTTTTTTTGGCACGGTGATGTTACTGAGGCCAAAACTTGGATGAGACGGACCATAGAGACATTTCATAATATGGGGCTGTCTAATGAGATGAAGCCGAAGGTAGTTATCCGATTGCTAGAGGGTAATGCCAGAGTCTAATGGGAAAATGTCCAGGGACATTATCATAATCAGATGACTTGGAGGGATTTTATCAACGAATTCAACAAATAATTCTATACCAGATTTGATCAAAATCAGAAGAAGGCTGCCTTCTTTACACTGACACAGGGGAATAGGTTAGTGCACGAGTTTGAGATAGAACTGAGAGAGCTTGCCACCTATGTCCCTGAATACATGGCAGATGAAGAGAATCTGTATGTTCGGTTTGAGACTGGATTGCATTTGACGATCCAAGAGAGGATGATAGTTACCTCCACTACCACATTCAAGGAGATGGTATAGTCAGTCAGGAGAGCTGAGAAGTTAGTGAAAGGGCATGGAAGACAGTGGGAGAAAAAGAACCAGAAAAGGAAGGGAGGAGGTTCCTCCAACTAGCAGCCTAAGAGGAGCCGTGGTAGTTCAGCTTCGGGTAGTACTGGAGGCGCTGCATCACCAGCTATCAATTTATGGTCACCACGACTAGGAGGTCAGAGCATTGCCCCTACTACTAGCTCTACTTCTTGAGCTAGATCATATTAGTCTAAACAGTGTAGAAACTGCAGAAAGGTACATTCAGGTAAGTGTACAGAGCTAAGAAAGTTTTTTTAGTGTGGAGATACAGGGCACATGAGGAGAGATTGTCCACAATTGGCTTGGACTTCAACTCGAGGAGGAGATAGCTTGGTGCAACCAGTGAGACACAGAGGGGAGACTGCTAGGCAGGGGCACAATCTTCTAGATCCACACAGAGGACTGGTGTGGGTAGTAGTACACCTCCAGTAGATTAGCAATAGCCTACTTTGCGAGCTCAAGTATGAGTTTATGTGATGATGGACGAGGACATTCGGGCCAATTAGGGCATGATTATAGGTATTTACTAGACGAACATTTCTTTGTTGTTGTATTGCTATATTGTGACGCATGTTATGTGTAGTACTGGTAAACTCTTAAATAGTATGAGTGCTAACCCATAGTGTTATATGTGTTGTCGATAGAGACGCTAAAGTTTTGATCGACACTGGCACACAAAGGTCATTTGTCAGTGTGACCTTTGCTAAGGATATTCATCATCCCCTGGAGCCGTTGGATCTCCCTCACATTATAGTCACTCCTCTTAGAGAGCAAGGCTTGTGATGAAGTATATACATCCTGTGAGATAAAGATCGGTGATGTTGTGTTAGAGGCAGATCTTGTTCCCCTCGATCTCCGAGATTTTGAGGTAATATTAAGGATTGACTAGTTAGAGAGGTATCACGCAAGGATTGATTGTTTTAAGAAAGAAATGGAGTTTGATCCTTAGATTGGATTCCTTATTAAATTTGCTAGTGTCTGACGAATATTCTCGAGTTGTTTGATATCAGTGATTAGAGCTAAGAGGTTGATTCATCAGGGATGCCAGGTATACCTCGCACATGTGATTGACACTTCGACATAAAGGGTTAAACCGGGAGATGTCCCTATTGTGTGCAAGTTCCCCGATGTCTTTCCGGAGGAGTTACCTAGATTGCCACCTGATTGGGAGTTTAATTTTACTATTGACTTGGTCCCGAGGATGACACCAATATTTATACCACCGTATTGCATGGCACCAGCAGAATTGAAATAGTTGAAGATTCAACTACAAGAGTTATTGGACAAAGGCTTCATTATACCCAGTAATTCATCGTAGGGAGCACCAGTATTATTTGTCAAAAAGAAGGATGGGACCCTCCGCTTACATGTTGATTATTAGTAGTTAAACAAGGTTACCATCAAGAATAAATATGCACTCCCTAGGGTCAATGACTTGTTTGATCAGCTAAGATGAGCTATAGAATTTTCAAAGATAGATTTGAGGTTTGGGTACCACCAGTTGAAGATTGTTGAGAATGATGTGCACAAGACTGCTTTTCGGACAAGGTATAGACATTATGAATTTTTGGTGATGCCGTTCAGATTAACAAATGCACCCACAGTATTTCTGGATTTCATGAACAGGATGTTCTATCCTTATTTAGATCAGTTTATCATAATCTTAATTGATGATCTTCTGATTTACTCTAAGGATGAAGAGGAGCATGCTAGACATCTCTGGATTGTGCTACAAATACTTCGCACAAGACAGTTATATGTGAAGTTCTCAAAGTGTGAATTTTGGTTGAAAGAGATAGGATTCGTTGGGTAAGTGGTATCAAGGGAAGGCAGTTTTGTAGATTCGAAGAAGGTGGAAGCTATACTTGAATGGGAACAACCTAAGATTGTGATAGAATTCTGCAGCTTTCTGGGATTAGTTGGTTATTATTGGAGATTTATTTAGGGTTTCTCGGTACTTGCAACCCCCTTGTCGAGGCTTACCCAAAAGGGAATAAGATTTCAGTAAGATGACAAATGCGAGGCGATTGACTTCTGCACCAGTGCTCGCTCTACCTACCTAGGGGGTTGGGTATGAGGTGTACAGTGATGTCAGTCGTTAGGGACTTGGCTGTGTACTTATGCAAGTCGGGCAAGTAATCGCATATGCTTCTAGACAGTTAAAGAAACACGAGCTAAATTATCCTACATATGATTTGGAGCTCGCAGCAGTAGTGTTTGCACTCAAAATTTGGAGACATTATCTTTATAGGGAGACTTGTCATATATACACCGACCACAAGAGTCTGAAGTACCTAATGACATAGAATGAGCTAAACCTTAGACAAAGGAGATGGTTGGAATTGATTAAGGATTATGACTTAATAATCAACTATCACCTGGGAAAAGTAAATGTGGTAGATGATGCACTAAGTTGTAAGTCTTGTTCGGTAGTAAATGTTAAGCAAAATCCTTATATGATGTAATTGATGAGTGTGCGGAGCTTTAGGGTTGGACTCTTAGTGCAAGAGGATGACGGAACATTGCTAACACAGTTTGAAGTTCGACTGACATTATTTGATGAGATTAGGAGATTGCAGGCTGACAAACTCGAGTTAAAAGTCATTCGGAATAAATTGCCATCCAAAGAGAGAGAGGGGTGTTAAGTCAAATTGACTTCATGTTTAATAATTTTGTTGATAATCAAATAATAATAATGTTTGAAATAAATGAACTGTTTTGATAAGTGTGTAAAGCGTGCAGTGAGTTTCAAAACACAGAAGAAGTTGCAAAACACAGAAGGAGTTTCAAAACACAGAAGAAGTTGCGAAACACAGAAGGAGTTTCAAAACACAAAAGAAGTTCAAAAACTCAGAAGAAGTTTGAAAACTCAGAAGAAGTTCGAAAACTAAGAAGAAGCAAATTGAGTTAGTCACAGAACTCAACAAAATAATGGTTTCTACAAGAAGCAAGAAGCAGTTATCAAGATTCAAGAAGCGGTTGGAGACTTAGGCTACAAATACTAGTCGTAGTCGAAGACTGAACAACTTTTTGCTAACAAGCGTTTATGTACAAAAAATTCTGTGCGATATACGAGAGCTAACATTACTGTAACAAAAGCTCACAATATCTCTCTAGTGAGAGAAAGAAAAGGCTGAGAGCCTGGAGCGGCTAAGATAGCTGAAAAAAATACGTAGTGTAAGAGACCTGAAGAGGCTTTGGAAGGAAGGAAAGAATACTTGTAATTTTGATGAAGTATAGTGGAAACTCAGAAGATTTCTGAGGACTGGATGTAGCCTAAGGTTTAGGGTGAACCAGTATAAAAATCGCATCGTCTATATTCTAACTCTTTACTCTTAAATACTCTTATTCATTTACAAGTTCATACAAGTTATTTGCGATTTAACTAAGTACCTATTTGATATTCACTTAATACTTGAAAAAGTTTGTTTTTTAAGAGATTATCAAAGGTTTTGTGTATTCACGAAAAGTTTACACAATTCAACCCTCCCTTCTTATTTTCTTCGTGAGTTCAACATTAACATGTGATTTACTTCAATTGGTATCAGAGCTCGGTTTCCAAGAACCACCTTTACATAGTGAGGACAAAGATTCATAGCAGAATCACACGTGTTTATTGCTAAAGGTGCCTCCGTCACAAGACCTCCTATGTTCAATGGTGAGGACTATCATTATTGGAAGGACAGGATGCGACTTTTCATTGAATCCAAACATGTTGATCTTTAAGACATGATCGAGAATGGAACATATGTACCAATAGATGATGATGGCAATACTATTCCACGTACCAGATGGTCAGCCGATCACAAAACAAAATTTCAACTAAATTTAAAGGCCAAATTCTTTCTGAGCTGTGCTTTAAGAAAAAGTGAATACGATAAAGTTCATAGATGCGAAACTACGAAGGAGATGTGGGATACCTTATCCATCACATATGAAGGCACAAACCAAGTAAAGGAGTCTAAAATAAGCATTCTTGTACATCAATATGAGCTATTTAAAATGAAGGAAGATGAGTCCATTGCTCAGATGTTTGGACGATTTCAAACTATCGTTCAATGGACTGAAAACTCTTAGAAAAATCTATGATAATCATGATCATGTAAGAAAGATTCTCAGGAGTTTGCTCAAAAGATGGAAACTTAAAGTCACAGCAGTATAAGAAGTCAAAGACATGAGCAAATTAAAGCTTGATGAGCTACTTGGTTCTTTGAAGATGCATGAAGTGGAGCTTGACGCTGAGGACAAACCTAGAAGGGACAAATCCATAGCATTAAAGGCTGGTCAGAAAAATCACAAGAATCAGAGGAATAGAAGTTCATCGTCAAAAGCACTAAAGATTGAAGAGATCAAGAATGATGACACCAGTGAATCTGAACAAGATTTAAGTGAAGATGATAATGAATTATCTTTTATTTCAAGGAAGATCAGAAGAATGTGGAAGAAGAAAGCAAGGGGAAACAAATATTTTTCTTCCAAGAAAAATAGCAAAGATGAAGTCAAGAACGAGAAGGCCTCTATCATTTGCTATGAGTGCAACAAACCAGGACACTATAAGTCTGAATGTCCGTTGCTGAAAAGAAAGCCAAAGAAGAATAAAGAAAATAAAAAGAGTATGATGGCTACTTGGGAAGATTTGGATTCATCCGAATATGATTCTGATTCAGAAGCTTCAGTACAAGCAAATATATGCTTGGTAGCCGAAAACGAAGGTGACGAGGAGGTAACTTCTAACTTTAATGAACTCCAAGAAGCATATTTAGAATTGTTAGAAGATTCTCATGCTATACTAAAGCAGTATAGATCACTAAAAAAAAGTATATAGAAAACTTGAAACGCACGGAAATGTTAGAAAAAGAAAACATCTGCCTCAAAAAACAAATAGATGTTATGAAGAAAAAGGTAACAGTAGATAGATCTGAGGAGATTAGTCTGTTGAAACAAAGGATTAATTCTCTCTCAGAGGATTTATCTTCATTTACTGAAAGTACAAAGAAAATGAATGATATGATTGGGAAATACAGACACCCTAATGACAAGAGTGGTCTAGGGTTTACTAAATCCAATACTCGTCATAAAAAGAACTTTGTTCCTTATAGAAAGAAATATTACTAGTCTTCTCATTTTTATCCTATGAATGGTTTTCAGACCAACCCCAAAGGACCCAAGAAAATCTGGGTACTTAAAAAGCATATAATATCTCCTGTGGATCTCCTTCCTTGGAAGAAGCAGCCAGCACTAATGGTATTTGGACAGTCAATGATCGTGACACATGACAGGAAAAAGGTCTATGTTCCTAAATCTTCAAAATAAGAAGGGAGGATCAGTAACTTTTAGAGACAACCACCAGGGCAAAATAGTTGGAACCGAAAAAATTAGTAAAGATTCCTTTGCATCTATTGATAATGTCTTGCTAGTTGAAGGTTTAAAACATAACTTGATTAGTGTAAGTCAA
>JANIJH010000004.1:24704262-24719552 GCA_024520975.1 Erythroxylum areolatum
TATAAGTCATTTGCAATGTAGAAATTCATGTGTATGTAAATCATGAATGCATCACTCATATCAACTTGTCATGAACATATAAACATGTCAAATGGTTTGGGTAAGTCCAAAACATGACGCACTACACATTTCCAATATAATGGTCCTGTATAGTCGGGAATTCTTAAGGGAATCCTTGAAGGGACTCCATGTTACTAGTGGGCAGGCGGAAGAAGCCTATACTTAGGTCAACATGCACGTGACGGTTCTTGAGAGACTATCACAAATCTACATAACACATAGATTTTAAAATCCTATAAGCTTGATGCCCAACATGGCACATTCTCTTGAAAACTTGTTTTTCACATGCTTAATATATCTTATAAACCATTTTCAAAAGTATGGTTTCATAATCATGCATCATTTCAAAAAATCATTTTAAAAATAACTTTTCATAAATCATCACACAAATTAGGTATAAGCATGTAGCACAATCTTACAACATTTAAAAACATTAAATGCACATAAATGAGATAGTTGCAAAATTATTTACTGTCATTTCTTGCCAGGAAGCTTTTGTTGGCTTATTATTAACTATAAAAGTGAAACCCACCTTGAAGTCCTTGATTTTTGGCTTGTTCAAAATTGCCTCTCCTCGTGCTCTTTTTGTCTTTCTCGATTCCCTTTTGAACATAAATAGAATTCCCAAATCAATAGGAATTTACAAATGAGAACCCAAAGAAACTAATGTATAAATTTATCCTAGAACACTTAAATCCATGCATTTACTAAGCTTTTGAAATCAAAACCCTTCTAAAAATCCAAAGCCTTAAAATATTCTTACCTCAAATCTTCTCCAAATGAAGAAGTGCTTGGTTCAAAAGAAGGCTCTTATCTTTCCCTATATTTTTTCCTTCTTGATCACTCCCAAAATCCCCTTTGAAGGATGAGAAAAATTAAGACCTAGCTCAAAGCTCTTTTCTCCCTCTAAACCTACGACATTCTCCCTACCTTCTTT
Organism: Erythroxylum areolatum; assembly: GCA_024520975.1. Classification (NCBI taxonomy): domain Eukaryota; kingdom Viridiplantae; phylum Streptophyta; class Magnoliopsida; order Malpighiales; family Erythroxylaceae; genus Erythroxylum; species Erythroxylum areolatum. The sequence continues at coordinate 24,705,260 of JANIJH010000004.1, forward strand.
CTTACTTTTGTGCTTTTTTCTCTTCTCTTTTCCTTACCCACGTTTTTGGCTTTTAAAAAGCAAGCCAATAAATTCCTCTTCTTATTTTGCCCCTCCTTCAAAGCCTTAAAGCCTTTCCATTTAAGTGATCTCCCAAAAATACCCCTTATACAACTTATCACTTTAACTTTTAGTTTAATTCACCTATGCAACTTAATCTCATTAACATTAATATGCTAATCATTTCCAACATACACTATTCTAGCAAGATCCCAAAATTAATCTAATCATGCTTATTTATCAAGAAAAAAATTTGGGGACCAACACCTTAATTATATAGCAATACAAGCTCTTTATATTGACCATATGAAAATTTCAAAATATTTGACTTCCCAATCAAAAGCAGAAAAATTTTAAATTAAATATATACGTTCAATTAGATAATATGGTGTCCTGCTTATGGTTGCGATTCATATGTTAATCTGTATTTGAGCCCAAAATTGTAAGATTGTTGACCATGAATGGTCAATTATTGGAATCATAAACAAAATAACAATGAAAATTTGTTTAATAAGTATGGAGATTTTGTCCAAATTATCATAATTAATAGAGGCCAAAATTCCTACCATACACAATCAAAATTAACTAAGTCTCTCTCTCTCTCTCTCTCTCTCTCTCTCTCTCACACACACACACACACACACACACACACACACACACACACACACACACACACACACACACATATATACAGATTATTTTGTTGGTCATTTCTTTATTCAAAGCTTTACGCATCGTGATGATACTATTGAAATGCACTTATACAAATTTATATTTGGTAGTCATTTCTTTATTTAAAGCTTGATGCTATTGGACTACACTAATGCAAAATTCACTTATTTGGCTTTGGTTGAGACCATAATTTAGTTAACTTAATAAGAAAATAGTTTTTTTTTCATAAAATAAAAATATAAAATGTGAGTTTTTAATGATTCAACATGAGTATGTTCTAATGCCATTTGTTGAATTAAACCTTAATCAGTACTTATCATTGTCTAAATCACAGAACTTGTTAAATCATTAAAACATAAAAACAAAAGCATACTTGAATCCATTGTCGAGAATGGTTGAGTTGAAAATTTGGATTTTAATATTCCAAATTGGTATAATAGCTCTTGTTTGTGATTTCCATTAACATAGGAAATATTAGGAAAAACTTGATGTATAACTTGGAGACCATAATCATATTTTGTTGAGATAAAACCCTAAATTTAATGAATTTATACTTTCTAATTTAACCCATCATCAAATTAGAAATTGTTATTATAACCTCTATGTATATAAAATTGATTCTACCCTAATAGATGATTTAAGCCTAAAATTTAATTAGATTACTTTAATTGGACTCAACCTCGATGATAGTCCAAAATATACATATAAGTCCATAAATTAATTATAATTTATTCCAATAAATATGTGTGAATATTAAAAATTTCCACCTTAAAAGTGGTTGTTACAAAAATTAAATTTAATTCCAATAGAAAAAATTTAAGGCTATAATAAAAGGGCAAGAACATGGGAGTTTGGAAAGGCGAACCCGAAAACCTCTGGCGCTTTTTTGAGGGTGCAAAGAGTTTTGATATTTTTATGGAGGGAAAGTGAAAATCAATGAGAAACGCAAAATGACAGTCCCGCCCATTCCGAGCTCTACGATTACTCTACACGCGCATGAGACGAGGGAATTAGGCATAACAGATACAGACAGACGCAGATAATGTAAAACCTCAACAAAACACCCCCAAAATACTCTCCTTGTCCTCACTGACCCACCCCTAAAACAAACAACTATTCGCTAAACCCTTTGCCCTTTTTCTCTCTCACTTGGTCCGACCTCCGAGAGACGCGATGTCTGTGGAGGTCAATCCTTCGACGCAACCCTACTACGACGTTTAATCGTAGTTTGTTGTCTCGTCTGCTATACATTGGTAAAGCTTTCCATTCTCCGTGTGTACTCTAGTGCCCTTACACCTCTTTTATTAATTGGATATTTCGTTTTGCACATTAGCTGCTTGTTTATTTGTTTTTGCTTGCAAGTGTCGGGCTTGTTGAAACTTTGTTCCAGATCCAGCTCGCGATTGTTCAATGCTCGCACGCAAAAGTCATTGATCCCGGAGGTTGTTTGCTTGTATGTTAGATGAAATCAGATATTTTGATTAAATTGGCGTTTTCTGATTCTCTTGGGATGAGAGAGGGCTTGAGATCAGGTAGCAAGCTAGTGGGTAGAAATGAGGAAGTCGAAGTGATTACAGACTGTGATGTGAATGATTTGGAAACTGAGGAATTGATTGATACTGTGAGTGAACAACGATCCCTGGTCTCGAATCTGAATGAAGGAGCAAAGGTAGATAGGAGAGATGGGTTGAGTGACGGATTGCACTGTGGAGGGAATGATATTGGTGAAGGGAATGCTGTTCACTTTAGCAATAATATTAGGAAAGAACTTGGGTCAAGTAGTAATAGAGAGGCCGAAAGAACTGTGGATGGTAAAATGCAGTCTATTTGTAGGGTTCTCCGGTCGAGGACTGTGGTGAAAACTGAGAATGTGAAGAAAGTTGGTAAGGTAGGGGAAAGTTTTGTTTCTGCTGGGAGGAGGGTTAATAGATCTGATGGATCTGAGAAGCGAAGGGTTAAAATGGAAATTGAAGAGAGAGATCATTTTTATGACTTTTCTAGGGATCAGAACCAGTCACTTGGTGAAGAGAATGATCAGATAGATGCTGTGGTAAGCGAAAAACCAAAGTGCAATTGGGGGAGACCCCCCAAGGCTCCTGAGGGTGACAGGCATGAGAAAAGAAGTGTTGAGGTGGAAACGAAAGAGAGAGATGAATCTAGTGGCAGGGATAGCAATAGGTTGGATCGTAAAGCACAGGCCAAGCAAAGAATGAGACGTGGCAAGCGTGGAAGACCTCCCAAGGCTCTAAAGAGTGATGGGTCGGGGGAGAAAAGGATAAAAGTTGATAAGGACTCCAGTCATCGGTATTTGGAGGAGACCCATGAACCTAGTGAAAAAATGATGAAGAAGATGAAGCTTACGTGTGGGAGGCCACCCATGCTGGATAAGGGTCAATATTACTGTAACCAAAGAAAAAGAAAAATGGGGAAAGGGTCAAGAAATAGATCAATCGAGAAAGAACCTAAGATGAATAATTTAGCCCCCGATAAGATAAAGTACAGCAATGATGAAAAAGTTCTAAACAAACAGAAAGCTGGAGGAAAAAGACATAAGAGATCAGTGAGGCAGGTGGTGAGGGATAAAATTGTGGAACTGCTTTTAGGTGCAGGGTGGTCAGTTGAATATCGGCCTAGGAATGGCCGCGACTATTATGATGCAGTGTATGTCAATCCTGAAGGAAGAACTCACTGGTCAGTTACATTGGCTTACAGGGTGCTCAAGGAGCAGTTTGAAAATGTTGGTGAAAATTCAAATACTTGCAAGGCAGATTTCAAGTTTATTCCACTTGCAGATGAGGAACTCAATCTATTAACAAAAGTAATTAGTAAAGAAAGGAGTGATAAAAACAAAAAGAAAAAGAAATGGAAGCAAGAAAAGAGGGATCTGAAGTTATCTGAAGGAGTTATCAAAAAGAAAAAATGGAACAAAAAAGTGCACAAACGAAAGTCCAATGCTGCAGGAAGTCCTGGAAGCAAGAAGTTGAAGGGGAGGAAAAAATTGAATACATCCCTTGGTGATGCAACTGGTTTAATAGATGATGGGACATCAGTTTCATGTAAGGGTCGTAGGCGACTTGGGACACATGGTAGAAAGCAATTTGCACTGATGGTTCGCAACCCCAAGGACAATACGGAATCTGATGATGGCTATTTGTTATATGATGGGAAACGAACTGTACTTACTTGGATGATGGATTTGGGTACCCTCTCTTTGGATGGAAAGTTGCAGTACTTGAAACACCAAAATACACAGGCACTATTGGAAGGCAGAGTTACAATGGATGGAATAAGATGTGATTGCTGCAGTGAAACTTTTACAATTTCAGGGTTTGAGATTCATGCTGGCAGCAAATCCTGTCAAATTTTGAGTAACATTTATCTGGACTCTCGATCTTCACTCTTAGAGTGCCTTCATGAAACATGGAAAAAACAAGATGCCTCTGTTTGTAAAGGTTTCCACTTCGTTGACACAGATGGTAAAGATCCCAATGATGATACATGTGGGATCTGTGGAGATGGTGGGGATCTGATTTGCTGCGATGGTTGTCCATCAACGTTCCATCAAAGCTGCTTGGAAATAAATGTATGTTATTTGTTACCATATGCCTATCTTTTTCTTTTTCAAATTTTCCAGCATGATATGTATGCTAATTGAGGATCCAAGGAGCAAGAGAGGAGTGATTACAGGAGTTATACACAGGCAATTCACTGTCAAGGACCCACAAATATGGTAGAGGGGAGTGCGACTGATATTTGATTCAGTCTTGACTTTGCCTTTTTGTTACGAAACAGAGGTTGCTATTGAACTGAATAGCTGGAGACCAAAACTTGATTGATAATATATTAAATGCTAAACAGTTATTGTGGTGAAAATAGATATACGTGAGTACTGAGAGCAAGAAGATAATTTGCTATCAGTTATTGTGAAGTTATCTATCTTGTCCCTACAATACGAGTTACCAATTCCATTGCTTTTCTTCTGTTTGCAGATGTTCCCTTCAGGTATTTGGCAGTGCATGTACTGTTCATGCAAATTTTGTGGACTGGTAGTTGGAAATTCTTGTCAGGGAGATGAAGATATTGCCACTGAAGTTCCTGTGCTTTCTACTTGTTCTTTGTGTGAGGAGAAATGTATTGATTCTATCTTTATAATTTTATAGTCTTATATCTTCTACATTAATATGATCAATGGTCAAAGGAAAATGTTGATTAATCAAGATTTGCTTCAGATCATCAATTTTGCATTCAGGAAAAGGATGTTACAAAAGGTGATCCTAGTGACCCATCTTATTGTGGGAAGGAATGCCTAGAGGTATTGTTAAGTACTCATTGTTATCTTGTTTCCAGTGCAAGTATGGGGGGCTTCACGTTTTATTGTTTTCTTGAATTAACCTTAAAACTTCATCTACAAGATCTGGAATCTCTAGAGTTTCTGTGGGTTCATATGTGGGATAGCCATGACTTTTATTCTCTGTCAGATACACAAGAAATTGCAGACGCTTCTTGGGGTGAAACATGAAATGGAAGAAGGGTTTTCATGTACTTTAATTCGCCGATTTGATGTTGTTGGTGATACTTCTCTTATTGAGATGGCGTCAAAAGTTGACTGCAATTCTAAGGTAGCTGTTGCTTCTTATATCATGGACGAGTGCTTTTTGCCTATGGTTGACCATAGAAGTGGGGTCAATCTGATCCGTAATATTGTCTACAATTTTGGGTAAGCATCTTTAAATTACCCAAGCATGTACATCTCTATGTTTACTCTGATCTGTTAAGCATGTGTCTTTTTAAACTTATTTTTAATTTCTAATAAGTTGATTCCTAATTTTTGTGACATTTGTTTCTTCTGGGAGTTGGACTGATGATGGTTGGTGATTCTGTGCAAGAGAGTTTAAAAACAACATAAGGAAACAATTTTTAAACTTGACCAAAATTTTTTAAATTTTGACGACAAATGTTTAGCTTAAAGATCCTAGTAAAGATCTTAAATGATCTTTACACGAAAATAATATAAATATAAAAAAATGTAGATAAAATTTATTGATAATTATTATTGGAATGAAATCATTATAATTGAAATGGATAATTGAATTTGTGGGGATGATGCAAGACTTATTGATGAAGATTCTTCTATGGTCTTTAAGATGGCTTAAGAAGTCATTTTCAGGTATTAGCTCAATATTTTAGATTACTGACAACAGAATTATATGCCTATCAAAATGGAAAGTTTTTCAATAACTAGTCTTCGACTTTATGGGCAATGTATGCACTCTAGTCTTTAGAAAGTATGTGATTTGTTACCGCTTCAGTGTTTAGATTTTCAACAAACTTGATTATTATACAATTTAAAATAGTATTCTGATTTAGACGCAACTATTTATCTGTTCGTATTTGTTCCAGGCTTTTCATGATAAAGTTGGAACTAGTCTCATCATAATCCCCCAAAACTAGCTAAAAGATGTGATGGGAGATTTACTCAACAAACTTTCATTTTTATTTTCATTTTGTTTATCTACTATATCTAAATTTTTTTGATTAAAATACACTTAGATAGTTCATCTGTTTATGAATTGTTACTTTCTTTTCCAGGTCAAACTTTAATCGACTGAATTATAGTGGTTTTCTGACCGCAATTCTTGAGAGAGGGGATGAAATGATATCTGCTGCTTCCATTAGGTGTGTGCCTGTTTTGAGTTGCTTAGTCTGCTACTCCATGACAGTTTTTCTACACTTCGTTACCTTTTTACATGTCTTTGAGATTTGTTATGAACAAAGATTCATTCTTAATATGCATATTTTGTATCCATGCTTGTGACCATGAGAAAGCAATTTGGTAAATGATAGAACTTTTTGCCTCTGGACCAAAATGAAGATCTTATATTGCATGAACAACGCCTCACATGAAAAGGATCCTGTATCCAGGCATTCCAATTTCCATGCCGTAAGGCATCACAAACTATCCAACATCTTGCATATGCAATGTATTGTCTTAAGTAAGTTGTTTCACTAAATATCATCCATCGCTGAGAAGCAATGAGAACTCCAGCCCTTAAATGTTTGAGTTGCAAGCAAGCTCGGGCTTTTATTTTTCTAATTTTAGAGCTTTGGGCTGAGCTGAGCTCGGGCTTCAGGGTCTGACTCGCTTGAAGTCTGACATATACAAAGACCTAACTACAATGCTGTGGGAGTTGCTGTATTTTGTCTTCAGAAGCAGTTAAAAATCAATCTTTCTCTTCATGTCTTTCTTTTCCAATTCTTTGTTCACGTTGGATTATAGATGAGCTTTGGAACTTCATTTTGGAGCATTACATTTCTGTTGTAAATATATTGTTGTTAGGTCTTGGTGATCTGGGTAGAGACTTGGCAACAGTGCGATCTCATGATGGAGACTGGGGAATGGGCAGTGGACTGGGTCAATTTCGTGTTAGGCTTTGGGTGGGCTTTGGGGCCTTCAGGATTTGGACAGGCTTTGGATGGTCCAAAGCCTGATTGGGCATGGGTAGCTTGAGTAAGGTCTGATTGGCTTTCAGGCTGGGCTTGGGCTGCCCTTGCGATCCCTAGTTGTAAAAGAGATATATGTGATTTAGATCATAATATATATGGGATTCCTTCCTTGCATTTTTCCATCCTGGTTGTGCTTTTACCGTCCCTCTTTTTGGCGTTTTTATTGCTTACTGATCTTTCTGTTTGAGCAATTCATAAATACTGCTTGAATGCTATCAGTTTCTGTTTTTCTAGTTTGGTGTCTTCTGCAAAGTGACTGCTATACTAATGTGTTGAATGCATTTGATGACCTTCCATATTTTCTTCTACAAGCATATGATTATATTCTGCAGCTTTTTATCAAGAAAAAATGTGTCGTACTGATGGATACTGTCTACTATCTGGCACAATAGGATCCATGGGAAGCCCCTAGCTGAGATGCCTTTCATTGGGACCCGTTACATGTACAGACGTCAAGGAATGTGTCGTCGGCTTCTTACTGGAATTGAATCTGTAAGATTGTTTTGAAGTTTATTCTGCTTATTGTATGCTTTCATGTGATCTGAACAGCATATTGATGGTCTTGTGGTTAAGATTGTTTTCCAGTTTGAAGTTTGGTAGGTTCAGTTTGATTGTGCTCTACATAGTTGAACTCTCTCCATCTCTTCTCACCTGATTTGAATGTGCTTCTAAGTTGGATGGATTTTATTCTTGTGTGTGATAACTTAATGCTCTAAATGTAGGTGATAATTTTCAACTCATTTCAATCAATTGCATTTGCTTGTATCAATGGCAACTGATGTCAAGTTTTTTTTTAAAAACATTTTGTGCGTATTTCTCAAATTCCATTAGGCTCTCAGCAAACTGGGTATTAGAAAATTGGTCATACCTGCAATCTCCGAGCTTAGGGAAACCTGGACCTCAGCTTTTGGCTTCAGGCCTCTGGAGAGATTGAGTAAGGAGAAAATGAGGAACATGAATATGATGGTCTTCCCTGGTGTTGACATGTTGCAGAAACCATTGATGGTGGATCAATTGGCTAAAGGATGTATGTACTCATATAGAGTATTTAACATTAAAAGATTTTTTGTGATTTAAATTTCATCTCACTGATACATGTTTCACACGTTCAACATTCTTGTAGGTTTGAAGCATATTGAAAACCAAGAAAAACAAAATATGGAAGCGATGACAAATGGTGACAATGAGGGATGCTCAGCTGAAATTGGTTTCAAAGGTTCTGGTGACATTGAAATGCATGAGGCTGGCAAGATAATTGGTGAATCTGTTGCACTTGAATCTCGTTTGCGTCTTTTGAATGATGCACCCAATATTACCCTGGAGAATGCTAATTCGTCTACATGTCATTCTGATAGAAAGTGCCTCAATCAATCAGGTGTGTTGCCTAGTCATATGGAGGTCAGAATCAAGAGCAATGGGAGTTCTATGGATGTGTGTGATGGCAATCAACAAATTGGTCAGGTTGACAAGACAAAAAATGTTATTTCTGGTGCCCCTGATAATATAATGGCAGAACTGCCTGTGCAAACTAGCCATTGCAATATTTCTGAGGTGGAAAGCAAATCATGTGTAATATCTGGTGCCATTTCTGAAGCAGCTAAAAGTGAAGTGCAAATAGAAGGAAGCAATCTTAATGAGGACTCGACATCTCTTGACCAGAATTCCGTACAAGACTTGACTGTTGAACACCTTGGAAAGCTTATGGACAGCACTGCTGAGGCCAAGACTAAGACGATTTCATCTGTTGTATACGACCCAAAGGTGGTCACAACTAAACAAAGAGCAGAAGATGTAAGTGATCATTGTAATGTTCTGACCACTGATCATAATGGCACTGGGCCTGATGCTCATGCCATGGAAGGTGTACTTGCCAGAGCTAGCAACCTCTCTCTTTCCACTTCTGCTGGTGCTTCTTCTTCAAAGCAGTCTTGCATGAATTGTGGGCATCGTGCATCAACAGATATTTTATCTCCTCCCTGTGGAGTTGTTTCTTGTGAAAGTGAGCTGAAAAGATCATGTGATAAAGCAAATGATGATCGTGATTGTCCAGGTGTAATTTCTGAAATGTCTCTAATGCATAATAATTATCCTATCCAGAATGGTTCTGATTCTGGGGATAATAATGCTTCTGCAACCCCGAGCAGGTCTGAATCTTTATGCAGTTCAAGCTCTGTTCCTAATGTCATGCTTCAGTGTGCCTCCGGGTCGGGTAACTCATGTGATGCTCCTGAGGCAATCATTTTGTCCAACAAGGCTAGTTGATTTATGGTTTTTCGTAACAGGCGTATGTGCAGCTAGGAATAGGTATGCTCAAATTTTGGGTTTGGAACTTAGCCTTGTCAATGAGGATGCCAATAGAATATACAACCTCTTACTGTTTTGTGAACAGTTGCAGGCTCCGGCAAAAGATAATCCCAGCCATATCCCCTATTTTTGTGGGGTTAAAAGTTTTGTGCTAGTACATATCAGAGTAGGTTTAGGCCAATTGTAGAATATAACTCCATCTTTAATATGGATTTTATTGAAATGGTTGATATTGATTCCCATCTCGCTCTCACCTCACTTTTATTTAGTTTATATTTTGGTAAAATGGATGAAAAAAGGACAGTTTCTTAAGGAAAAATAAAAATCTCTGATGAAAAATGCAAATAATACATGGATTGGAGTAATTGTGTGAAAAAGAGGGTGGTAACTAAAAAAATGATAATATTAAGTAAAAAAAGAAGAGAAGTTTTGGTAATTAATACTTTTAATATTAAAAAATTAAGACTTCTAATATGATAATTGAGACTTTTAATATTCAAAAATTAAGACTTTTAATATTCAAAAGTACACCTATTAAATGTCGTCTATATTTTTGATAAATAGATAAAATAATACAGAGGCTACGCAGCCCAGTCCAGCCCAATCCAATATGCAAGTATTGTGGCCATACCTATATAAACATAACCTTTCGTCTCTCCTCATCTCTAACTTTGTCTAGGGTTTTGTACATTCAAGCTCACGCACTAGCTGCCGCCGTTGTCCGTCTTAAAACCATGGTGAGTTCATTCACTTCTGTGCCTGCTTATAGCTATATGCCTTAAGGATAACTAATGAAGTTTTCTTCTTGTTCGTCTGGCGGCAGTCGCTGGTAGCTAATGAAGATTTCCAACACATTCTTCGTGTTCTAAACACGAACGTCGATGGAAAACAGAAGATTATGTTTGCTCTTACCTCGATCAAGGGTATCGGAAGACGTTTCGCCAATATTGTCTGCAAAAAAGCAGATGTTGACATGAATAAGAGGTTTTTGTTTCTCCATTGAATTGTTTGTTTTGTTCCTTTTTTTAAACTTCTGTTTGGAGTTTATGCTCTTTTATAGTCATCGATTGGGTCTGCTGCAAGTAGATCTGTAGTGTAGGTTTAGATTGGACGATTTTGGTTTTGACAGATCTCTAGCAGCGTTATTGTTTTATTAATCAGCTTTTTCGTTTATACGTAAGGAATTAGGCTTTGGTGAATTGCTGTTGATGCTGTTATCTTTTTGTCATTTTGATGCGTGCTAAGTGAATCATTGAGCCGTCTGTTGTAGACCGCCTCACATTTCGATCTTGTTCCATTTAATAGTTTTGAATCGATTTGAGGCTTTCAATCAGTTTTGATTGGTGTTTATCTTGTAGAGCTGGTGAGCTATCAGCTGAAGAGCTTGACAAACTTATGGTGATTGTTGCTAATCCTCGCCAGTTCAAGATTCCGGACTGGTTCCTCAACAGGCAGAAGGATTACAAGGATGGAAAATACTCTCAAGTTGTGTCTAATGCTTTGGATATGAAACTGAGAGATGACCTTGAGCGCCTGAAGAAGATCAGGTTTTTATTCCATCTTTCATTTTGGGCATCGTATTGTAGACTCTGCCTAATTCTATGACATCTTTCCTTGTCAATTGGCATGGTATTGCATAATGTTGTATGGAGGCTGCCTAGTTCTGTGACATCTCACCTTGTCAATTGGCATGTTATTGCAGGAATCACCGTGGTCTCCGTCACTACTGGGGTCTTCGCGTACGTGGGCAACACACGAAGACCACTGGTCGTAGAGGAAAGACTGTTGGTGTCTCCAAGAAACGATAGATATGTGGCCGTCGCATTACCTTCTTCGGTGGTTTTTGGATCTATTTGGTGTTTAACACCTTTTTATTTACTTTTCTTTTCAGCGAACTTCATAAATGCTTAGAACCTTTAGCATGAGTGCGCTTGCCATTTTGTAGTTTGGATGTTTCTTCTTGCTTCTATTCAGTTGTGGGTACTGGTACATCGGAGAAATTTAACTTCTGATTTGTGGTTTGATCAATGGGTGAAATCGGCTACGGTGTTTAATCGAACAAGATTTGCACCCATCTTCCAAATTCTCCTTGCAAGATCCGTTGTATCAGAAAAAAGTTAATCGTAAGTGAGGGCGTCGGTTGATGGTCGTCATGCCTGCTGTTCACTTTTCTTGTTAAGGCAGCGTGGCGATTTTCAAGTTACTCAGCGTATTAGCTTAAAGATTTAACAAAACCAAATTGGTTAGTATGAATTCAGCACTTTCATTCTTTAATCCGAAGTTTTAGGTTCGAGCCTTGGGAATGGAGCAACTAATTTAGCAAGCACTTTATTTCTTACGGTTGACCTAGTACGAGGATTAATTTGAGTGTGGATGACTTCAAGATAATTGGGACTTTTCTAGAACATCTTGTGATTATGGTCAAATTAAAAAAAAAGATTAACAATTGAGACTTATTTGAGAGCTGTATACCCTAAATTAGCATAGAGGTGCTAACTTTTGCGCCTACTCTGTACATTTGGTTAGGTACTTGGGTTATGTACAGATCGTACTTTACAAAAGATGATTCATTTGTTGATTTTGGGTGAAACTTAATACCGATGACACCAATAAACGCTCTTCGTCCACAGCCACAACAGGTTGGCTTCTACGGGATTGTGCAGGCAACTGGCTCGGAGGGTTTATCCAAAATCTAGGTTGGTGTTTTCTGATATCTGTAGAACTTTGGGAGATTTTTATTGGGTTCATAATCGCTTGGAATCTGGGTTATTGCCGGATTGAGTTAGAAGTGGATTCTACAACGGCACTTCAATTAATTTCCTCCGCATCTAATAGAGCTAAGGCTCTCAACCCCATCGTTCAAGCTATACATGAACTGCTCACTCGGAACTGGATTGTTGCACTTCGTTACATATATCGAGAGAGCAACAGATGTGCTGACTAGCTCGCAAATCACGCAACTCATTTCGATATAGGAATCACCTATCTAGCAGCCCCACTTGTAGGGTGTCATTTTCTCCTTGTAGAGGATATATCAGGGATCCGTTCCCCTAGACTCATGTTGTAAACTGTTTCAGCTTTTCCTTTTATAAAAAAAAAAGGCTTACTTTTAACTTGATCCTTAAAATAGTGAGGCCAGTATTGAACTAATCATTGAGGCTTGTTTCAATTTGGGTGGGAGGGTTAATTGACGCATAACATGAAATTTGGCTTAAAATTTTAATTTTGACTAGGCAAAATAGATAGACCCATTTATCGGAGACTAATACAAAAATGAAAGAGAATGATTATTTACATATTGAAAATGAAATATTCATTAAAAATTAAAAAGTTAAAAAATATTTAGTCACTCTCATTTTAGCTTAGCTTCAAAAATTCTTCTAAGTATCTTCTTTTCTAATATCTTTTTGCAATGATTAAAATAATCGATCTAATTTTTTAGTTTGATTTATTTTAATATTTTCTAGTTAAAAATTAAAAATTTTATTTTTTATTAATTGATTGGAACATTTACAGTTGGTGTTTGAGATTTTAGCCGAACAATAACTTTATGTCAAACTCTCCAAGTGCTCCTTTGGTGTTGATCGGGTAGATTACTTGCACATCATTAGTGGCCAAGGAGTTTTAATAGATCCACAAAAGGTGAGTGCAGTGTCAAATTGGCCACAACTGTAGTACATCTGATAACTGCGAGGTTTTTTTGGGACTTTGCAGATATTACAGACAATTCATCAAAGGCTACAACTAATTGAGTAAGACACTAACCAATTTGTTTAAGGATTCCTTAGTTACGCAATGGTAGCTTTTCTCACAATGAAGCAGGCCATGACAACGATACTAGTGTTGGCCCTTCCAAATTTTTAGCTAGAATTTGTAATCGAGGCTGAAGCAAGTGGGGAGGGGATCGACGCAATGTTGATGTAAGAAAATCATCTGATTGTTTTTATGAGTAAAACACACTCCAATAAGTATAAACACTTATCGATTTATGGAAAAGAATTCTTGGCAATAGTGATGATAGTGAAGCAGTAGTCCCATTACCTCACTGGATGACATTTTTTAATCTAGACCGATTGTATCATCCCATCATCGATGGAGAGGGTAGAATGGTAATTTTGAGGGACTAATGAGTGTTAGAAATTGCCGTTATATGCTCATGCATAATTTAGCATTCGCATACTTATGAATAGTAAATTTTGCACAAAAAATGACTGTACATGCATTCATGACATTCCCGGTAAACGTGTAAAGAAATGTGTTTGTAAATTACTGTGATTTATGTGTGTGAAAAATTGAGTTGGAGAAGGTCAGGGTGATTCTTGAATTTTTGTAGAATTTTAGAAATTATTTTTATGAAATTTTTGTGTAATTTTCGGACCAGGAAAAATGCCAAGTGACAAAATGAGTGTCTACTGGTAGTGGAAATGACTGTCCAATGACACCGAAAATTTAGATACATAATTTTAGGATTTATTTATTTGAGTCATTGAAAATTTGAGGATAAATTGGAGTAGAAATTGGAGGTAAATGGACTAGCTCTTTAAAAGAGTTAATTAGAGATCTCAAAAAGATGACAAGTGGCTTCCACTATCAAATTTGCCCTAATTAAAGACCATTTCGTGGTCTTTTATTGTCCATTCACGATACTTGCTTCCTCTCTTCTTCTTCTTTGATTTTTGTTTCCATTGTCTTTCTCGTCCACTCACGATACTCTTATAACCCACCCATCAACATGGAGTTTTATATCATCTTTCACCTACCCTCTCTTTCATCC
>JANIJH010000004.1:24719652-24737665 GCA_024520975.1 Erythroxylum areolatum
ATTTTGAAATGACTCAAATGTTGTATTTGAAAAAGGGCCAAATGGCCATATGAGAATTTTGTAAATGGCCTTGTATGATTGAAAAGGGGCTTATGTCCTATTTGATTATTTGAATTCCGCATGTGTGTCTAAAAAAAACATATACTAAATTTTGATTGATCGAGTGCGTAGCACACCACCCTCGCGGGGCGCGATCTCGGATATCACCATCGATATCGGGTTCGGATCTTGCGGGAGTTGGGTGTTACAATAAAGGGTTAATACTTAAGAATTCTTAGGGGGATTCATTACCTGGACACCATTATTTGATATTGATATCTTTTTGTATTTTCCTTATTTTGCGTTCACTATTATTTTAAATCTTAGTGTTTTGGTTTAGTTAAATTTTTAATTAAAATCCACAGTATAATTCATAGGTTAAATAATAAAAAAGGATAACTACTAGTACTTACAGTCTTTTTGGGATAAACCCATACTTACTCATTCTAAGTACAACTACAATATGCACTTTCAGTATTTTTAACATTGATAAAGGTGTTTTGGCATCCATCTAGAGTAGTTTCAATCCTTGCTAGCAACAACTACAGTAAGATTGCAGAATGAGGTCAAATGGGCTGTAAAATTAAATATCTCCTCATAATTAATGCTATACTCCTAGATAAATCCCTTAGGTGTTGGTAAGGACTTTGTAGTTCTTCCTTCATTGCTTTATTCTGTAAAGGATTGGAGTTAGCCTTAGGATAAGTGCAAGGTTTATATGGAGATATAATAACAGAATAAATATGAAAATATTTAAGATGAATAGAAGGGTGACTTACTTGAGTAGTATGACAGGGAAGGAGTTAAGAATCAATAGGTTCTGATGAAGAAGTAGATGGGGAAACATTATTTTATAGAAGTGAAGGATCCACAGTTGAGAAAGATACAACAAAATCAGATTTTAGTTGTGCTAAACTACTAGAGTTATTATAAAAACCTATAAAAGAAATTTTAGGAATCAAAGATATGGTAGGATCAAATAAAAACTATCAAGAAGGTTCATTGATCCAAAGTTTTGAAAGTGTGGAACTCATCTTATATTCCCAAAGGGTTACCTGTTAAGAGATATAAAGTCTCTGAGATAAGAGATCCCAACATATATACCCTTTTATGTTTACACCATACCTAAGGAAACAACATAATCACGCTCATGATTCTAGTTTTGTGTACTTATGAGGTTATAAGAGAACAAAGCAAGCACAACTAGAAATATTAAGAGATTGGTAATAAAGAGTAAAATTAAATAATTGTTTATAAAGAGAGATGTTACTTATAACAGGGGAAGTATACAATTTATAGTGTAGACAACATTAAGACCCACTTACCCTTAAAAGGTTTTGGGATAAGAAAAGGACATGAGGAGGGCTTGAATAATGTAAAAAATGTACCGATATTTATGTTTTATTGACCATTTCTTAAAAGGTATTTGGATAAGATCTTTGAATAATAATTTTTTATTGAGAAAGAAAAATGGTGAAATTTATATATTTTATATTCTTTTGCATTATCAGTGACTTGCAAGGGAACTGAGTTTGAATGATATTAGTAAAGCGAGAGTAAATATAAAATAGTTCAGATTTGTGCCGTATTAGATAAACCCATGTATAACGATAAAAATCAACAATAAAATCACATAATATCTCAAACCACATATAGTTTCTTGAAAAAGGCCTTATATGTTAGAATGAATCATTTCAAAAGGAGTCAGAGAAATGGAGTCATTAAGAGACAAAGGTAAAGCATGAACTTTGGAAAGTTGACTTGAAACACAAAATCAAAGTTTTTAGACTTAACAGATTTTAAATAACCTCTAAAGATTAAATATCCTAATCTAATAATAGAAAGATGATTAAGACAATAATGCCAAATATGAGAAGTAACAACATCAACAACACATTTGGAGGGAAGACTTAGAGAATTAACCTTAAATAGTCATCCAACTTTATGTCCTATCCTAAGAACATCAAATGTTTGTAGATCTTACATAGTGTAACTATGATGTGAAAAGTATAATTCAACACTAAGTTAACATATTGTTCAATAGAAATAAGATTTAATGAGAATTTAAGAATAAGAAAAGCATCTAGTGAGGACAATTTAGGTATTTGAGCAATGCCTATACTCCAAACATACGTAATAGAATCATCAGTAGTATAAACAATATGTGGAACATATGGTTTTTTTTAAGAAGTAAAAATGGAAAAATCAGAAGTCATGTAGTTACAACAAGCAGAATTAAGATTTAATGAGGTTGAAGTTCCTGATGTGATAAACAAAGTAGGAGAGAATACAGTTCTAGAATCTAATTGAAGTTGCTGAAAAAGAGCATGAAGATCTTTTATAGAGAATTTAGGAGAGTTACTTTCTATTAGACCCTTTGTGGAAATAAGAATAGTAGAAGATGTTTGAAATGGCCGAAAAGAATTTCCTTGTCCATAATTATGTTTGATCTATTTCTATATTTAGAGATATGACATCTATGCTTTTTGCACTATCTACAAGATCCCATGTAAAACTTCTTATCTAAGTTTTGAGAAGTTTAAGATAATGGGGTATAAGTGACAAGAATGACATTAACAAATGGAATAAACATTTTTATGCAGAGTGCATTAAGTTAGTTCTCTTGTATGAATTACTTCATGATTATAGTTTCGAGGTTTGGTAAAGAACCTTGATAGAGAAGAGAGTTACGAATCGGTTCAATCGGTTCAAACTCGTCTCTGAGAGTCATCAATAGATGTCAAATATGTTGATGATCTTAAAGATTTGCATAGATAATAACAACATCAGTATTGTGCTAGACAAGATCTCTACGTGCTATTTGATCGTAAAATTCTTATAATTTGGAAAAATAATTATGAATTGTCTATCTAGGTTGTTTTTGTTGCATTAGATGAAATATTTTATATAGCTAAAATTGATTAACATTATCAAATACAAAGTAACAATTCGTTAAAATGTTCCTTACCTCTTGGGTCATGTAAAAGCGTTGAAAATTAAGCTAAATCACTTTATCACTTGCATCCTAAAACTATGTCAAGATTTAATGACTCGTTCCATCCTACGATACTAAGTGTTCTATGAATACAACATTTTCTTAATCTTTCTTTTGTGTTGGTTTAGGTACTTCTCTAATAAAAATATGTGAAAGGAATCTCTTTTTAAGACAAGTGTACATTTCCTTAGCTTACAAATCATAGTTTAAACCATTAGATGTGATATTGATAGGGCTGGGAATGTATTAAAGAAGTTTAGAAGCATAATGAGAAAAGGCAATAAAAGGGAGAAAATATATTTATAAAGATTTAATTTGATTATTTTGACCTTAAAAATGGTTCAAAACTTTTGAAGACTTTAGGAATTAGTCCAGTTTACAAGATGGGCAATGCTTTTGAACCAAATTGAACTAGTAGGTATGAACTAAACCAGAAGAAGGTAGAATGTCGATATGTGGACAAATGGAGTTTTGACATATGGCATTGATTGGGGCATTGATGTGGCGCTAATGCTAATATGGCACTGACTAAGACGTTGATTGGACATTGATTGTTGCTAATGTGGCTCATTGATTGGATGCTGACAGGGCAGAGGGAGAGGAAAGCATCGACTGTCATTTTTTATTGCATTAGGTATCCTAGCTTAGTCGGACTGATCCTAAACCCCTAATACCTTACCCCAAGAGCCCTAGAGGAGGTAAATCTAGAACCCCAAGATCTCTCAGGTTCCTACGTAGCATGTACACTTATGCGCACGAGGAGTCGTCACTTACTTGATTAGTCAGCTGCTGTTTGATCACTGGCCGTACTCAACATTAGGTTCCTAGCAGCCCTCAAGTTCCCTAGTAGCTTCAACTCCCACATTGCCGCTGGAAGCGAGGCATCCATAATTGATTTGATTAAGGAGCTTTGCCTAGGGGGCTAAAGGATTATCAACAGGGAAAATTCTCATTTCCTCTCCTTTTGCATGACTCAAACTCAAGACCTCCTTATAAGAAAGAGCCTTAAGTGAAGAGTTTACACCATTTAGGCCATTCCTCGTTGTCATTTTGATCTAAATGACTTATTGTTATTGTGAGCCTAAACAATAAGTTGTTTAGGTGCTCTTCTTCCTCCAAACGTAACTAAACTTGAATTTTGACTCCAATGGCTTCTAACATATGAGTGTGAGGTGGCTTCTAGGGGTAGTTTGTAGTGTTATGACCTACATGAAGAATATAACATTATGGTATAATGCAAAATATTATTACAATAGATTAAGAGACCTAGAATGCTTGAATAGAAGGTTGCAAAAGAAAAACTGAAAAGGATTCGAAATTCTTGAACTCCTTTATAAAGAAGGCTTTGATACCATAAATAATAAAGAGATAGAGAAAAATGAGATAAAGATCTCTATTTCTTTGTGCATGTTCACATGTATAAGGGGAGTGTTTATACAAGTTGGGCTATACTAAAGGAGAAATGAATCTCAGAATTGCTAATTACAGACATGATTTGGGTGCTAATTTTATGTTAGTGAGTTGTTAATTGACAGGTATAATTGGCTTCAAGATATATCAACAGTGTTAAACTAGTCATTGTCATAATTTGAAGATTATAAGTTATAATTCAAAAAAAATTATGGAATAAAAATCAATCCATCACAAACACAGTTTCAATTTACCTAGATAACAATCATGATTAAGATGCATATTTAACTTGGTCATACCATTTCAAGGAAATTTAATCATAGATAAACATGATCTTATCATATGCATATACATCATTAATTATTTCATTTACCTAGATATGATTGAATTTTAACGGATAAAGAACACTTGTAAGAAAATATTTTGCCTCTTTTACAGAAATCTAAAGAGATGTTACTCAATTATTTGAATAATAATTAATCTCTTACATAATTAATTTCAAAAGTTCAAATGCACTTTGACAATTAGGAGTCAAAGGTTGCACCCCAAACTTCAAGGATTTCCCATTTCTATCAAGATACGCGAATTATTGCTCATCCCGCTACTCTATCCTTAACAAAAGAATTTCCCATCCTTCAATGTTTGTTTCTTCATTTTGTTGCACGAAAAATGCTGGAAATGTGAAATAAAACAAGGTCAGTTGGAAATTTAAATTGGCATCTATGCAGTCAGTTTGTAAACCACTTTATAGTTTATTAACCCCAACATCACATGCTTGTAGATGTTTAACTACCCGATTCCAAGATACCCGCCCCACTCTCTGTTTCTATTTCTTCGTGCTTGTGTCCATGACCCTGACGGTGTTTACAAGTGACCTTCCCATTTCTACTCCTTTGAAGTAGAAGCTACCTGACCTAAACGACCAATATGTGGCCACAATTGAACATAGGCCCCACAATTTGCATCAACTTTGATAAACCTAATTTCCAGCGAGGGACATCCTGATACATTTAAAATATATATCTCTGTGCTCCTCCTACAATCACAGGATTTCTGATTCATGAGGGTATTCCACGTTGAAGTGTTGATTAATCATATTTTGTGGAAGAACAATCCGTCAGAATGAATCTTTTCTGGCTTACGCCATTGTCTTTAGTAAGAAAAACGTCGATGAGTGAACACAAAAAAAAAAAAAAAAGGACAATATCAAGATTCCAATTGGAGCTGTCTGTGCTCAGAGGTAGTTTTCTAGTGATTTATTTTTGGCCACTTGTTAATCCATTAGTTGTCTTGATGCCAAGATTCTTGCCTATCAAAAGAAAGATATCTCTAATAACTGTAACTCTGTTGTTGAGGTTAATCAATTATTCAAGTTTGGCTTCTTTCGTCCTGGCATCCCAGACAAGGATTGTCAGGACAATATAGAGTTCCTAATTAGAAACAATGGACGGGGCTGTTTAAGATTAACAAACGAAAATGAAGACAATTGATTCGTGTATAAGGGACAATCAAAGCTATTCTCTCACGACCTCAAATGTTTAGCTGACTGAAGAAATCTAACCGGCTGAGCTGATTTAACTGTAAAATTTTGAATTTTTTAATTTTTTAATTTAGTTTTTAATTTTTTAGTTTGATTTATTTTAATAACTCTAGTTGTTAAAAATTAATGAATTTATTAATTAATTGGTCAATTTTTATAAATTAATAACTTCTTATAAACTAAATTAATTAATTAATATTTATTTAACAATCTCTTTTTTTAATTAAACTTCAAAAATTTTTAATAAATAAGAATAATCTCTTTTATTCATATTTAATTTTATTTAATCTAATCTATAACAGTTTAATATTAAGTGAAATTTTTAAATTTTATATCTTTTAATTTATCAGTTTAATTTGGGGTGTAATTTTAATGCTACTCTTAAAGGAAATCATGATTCAATGATTTCATGCAAAGTAAAAGTCAATGATTTCATGCGTGCAAAAGTAAAAGTTGCAATATATTTTATGCACATAACCTTGACCGTAAGCACTCTTTCTTCTTTTCTTTTTTTTTTTTTCCCCCTATCTTCCATTTCATACTTTTCCCAAACAGCTCACATGCTCTCGCCTATTCGGGACTGCTTACCAATTTACTAAATTAATTAATTTATAATGACCCTTACGCCATGCCTCACAATAGTAAGAAGAAGATGCACTTTAAAGAACCATACAATACGAACAAGCCAAAGCTTTGTATGTACCTAATCAGCTTCACTAATTCCCGAATAGTGATGCAACTACGTCAATTTCCCATTTTCTCTGTAAAGACTGTTGGGTCAGAAATGCATTTCGATACCGAAAACAGAAAAGTAATGCTATGATGGGGGCTAATTCTTAAACTTGTTTCCGATGTATTGAGCATCTATACCAAAACAGAGCTAACAAAAAACAAAAAGTAGCAGAGTGATAATGTAAAGGATAAGGTGAGATAATAATACAAGACCCCAAAAAAGAGTTCATTAAAAAATGGGCCAACGTCCATTCCCCACATTTTTACACTTTGTCTACTTAGATGTTTCAAGATTCAGTAATCATCCTCCGACACACCATCTTACGTTATAAGCAATGTCTCGCCGTCTTACAATCATGTTCCCGGCAGCATCCAACTTTCTCCGGCGACGAAGATAATAAGCTAACAAGAAGATCAGCAAAAGCGCTTAAAATGAACTTGTGAGTGCTCTGAGGGTTTAGCGCAAGATAACATAATAAAAGCTCGTGCAAGTAGTCCCAATTCGCCTTGACATCGACCAAGTTTTGCGCCTCGACCATCTCTTGCATTGATCGCCGGAAGTCCAAGTACGGGTCCGGTGAGTAGGTGTGCACCGCCACGCTGTCTTTAACTGGCGGAGAGTTGGACTGTAGCGAAGTCGTTTCACGACTGGTGTAAACTGACGACTGGTTCATGATACTAGACTGACTGCTATTAACCTGGGGTACGACCGTGTCGTTCACGCAGATCGACATGTCGGACGATTTGGAGGACGTGGTGATGGAGGGTGTAGATTCGATGATGGAGTTAGAGCGGCCTGGAGAGGAGAAGAAGAAGCGTCGGGAGGTGAAGACGTCGGCGAGGTCAGGTTCGTCGGATTCCGCGGTGGAGGACGAGGAGGAGGCAGCCAAGGAGGAGGAAGAGCACTGAGGAAGAGTCTTAGCGTTGGCGACGGCGGAGGAGTCAAAGTTGCTGTAGTCGTAAAGAGAGTTATAGTTTTTTATAAAGATTGGACGGCTCTGATGGTCTGCTGTGATTGATTCTGGGGCTAATGGGCGCTTGATCTTTGTAAAACACAGATGTAGGTTTCTTCCTAGAGTACTGGCCATTTGAAGAGAAAATGAATGAAAATGAGTTATGAGGGAAGTATTTATAGAGAGAGAGAGAGAGCATGTGTTTGTTGTGTGGGTCCCATGAGTGGTGCATCAACCGTTCATCGTGTTGTTAACTGAGTGCGATGTACCATGGTTCAACGGCGACTGGACAAAGCCCTAAAAGGCTCTGCAGCAGCAAGACAGGACCATTTATTTACTTTTACTTTGGTTTCTTAGATGTTTTCGTTCTACAGAGCGTTAATCGCACGAATTGATCCGATGCTCAAAATTTTTTGTTCAAGTATACAATCATGTCAACGAAACGACCAATGCTCGTGGAACCAACACATCTCTGAGCGCGTAAGGATGAAGATCTGTTTTGTGATACGGACTTGGAAACTATGTTTTGTGCTCTAAGCAAGCTGCACATGCAATCTGGTGCGGAACGGAGCCATTTTAGTAAAACAATATAATTAAAAATACACCGGATGGATTGAGACTGAGTGGTCATATACTCATTCTGCGTCTGCGCCTGCGCCTGCTCGTTGGTGTCGCTATCATCATCACGCCACCAGAAGTTGAAAATAGTTAAGATCAGATGGTTGTGACCACAATGACAGTATAATTTCTCTTTTCAAAAATTATCAGACTGCCCAGTATATGGAAGTGAGTTCTCCGTCTCCCTGAAGATGGCTTGCTGCGATGATTATATACGATGTCTCCCCATCCCTATCTGGATTATCTATCTACTTGCTATAATTCTCTGGTAATTTCCATAACTGCCCCCACACCTTGCAGTCTGTACACTACTGTCGTTTAGTTCATTTCTGTCTTACTCGAGGAATTTGGCTAATTGGTTGCTTGTGTTGTGTATGTATGAAGTAATCTTATATATGCAAGCAACCTTTCTCTTTAGATTGTTAATTACGAGTTTTTCTTGTTTCAACATCATTTAACGAAATTAAGGAAGAATTGCTACGAGGGTGTTCTTATTGAGAGCTGGTGCAAATTATTGTTCAATGATCCCAGCAGACGGGACATTTTAACTGCAACGTACAAGTTGACGATCCACGTTCACTTGTTTCAACGTCAATTACTTATTACGTACCTATCAACTAATGATTGGACATTCCAACAAAAGATTCAGTTACTCATTGGGATTGTATTGCCAACAATTTCCAACAATCCCGCAAGTGTTCTGAGGAATAGCTCCAGATAATTTCTATTTACATAAGTTGGATTTTATAGGGATATTCTGAATTTGCTGGTCAAAGTTTCCGTGTCCAACTTTTAGATACAGGGATTATCCAACCAGCCCTAGAATTGCCACAGCAAAGCATATGATGGTGGGGAACTTGTGGTCGAGCCGTCCAACTAACGTTTGCTCCAGCGTATTCCGTCTTCAAACTCCTAACCACCAATCATTCTTCGCTCCTATGTTTCTGGTGGAAATTAATTTTTATGGTTTTCTTGTAGTTACTGAGCCTACCCTGCTGTATCTGTTTCATGTGCAGGAGACTATTGGTAAATTTTAGTAGCGATAAGAATCAAAAGTACCAAGGACAGGAGTTTCTGACTGATAATTGTATCAGTCCTGAGGAGCACAATACCTTTAGCAAAACAACAAGAGTAAATTACTAGACATGCTGAGAATTTTTATGCATCTCAGAGGGTTGGGGTGGGCGCGGTAATAGGATTGTTCTGTTACCATTTGGAGAAGGACATATCAGTGCGTACCTACTGCCAGAGTAAGATCAGCATCATCTTCTATGTTAATTACAACGACAACTTATGTGATTATGGTTCGAAAAGCAATTAGTCTGTTTAGCAGGACTACATTGGTGGATCATAATTCACTCACTACAACTTCAAACATCCATCCGTGGATCCCTCCATCGCTTTTTTGACTTTTCGAGGGGTAATTCAGAATAAACTCAGTATGACATTGAAGAATAGATTAACTGCCTGCTTTTTACATGCTTAATTTATAAATAAAAGAATTAAAATTGGTTAGTATAAAGAAATGGTAATAGAAATGAAAATGAATATAATGAAGAATAGGAATGAATATTATCATTATAATTATGATGGTTAGTTAAGAGGAAGGAATGATTATATAGTTGTTAGTTTGTAAAAAATATTGTAATTAATTAATTACAATATTTTAATTATTGAATAAATTATATTTTAATTAATTATATTTTAATTAATTAATTATTTATTTTTGATTAATTATAATGTCATTAATTAATAATAATATTTCAATTAATATATTATAATTAATTAATTACAATATTTTAATTAATGAATGAATTATATTGCAAATAATTAATAAATAACAATATTTTAATTAATTATATTTTAATTAATTACAATATTTTAATTAATGAATAATTATATTTTAATTAGTTATATTTTAATTAAAAATAATATTTTAATTAATTATAATGTAATTATATAAATAATAATAATATTTTAATTAATTATATTGTAATTAATTAATTAATTATAATATTTTAATTAATTAATGAATTATATTTTAATTAACTATAGTGTAATTAATTAATTATAGTGTCATAATTAATTAAATATAATATAATTTATTATTTTATTTTAATTAATTAGTTATAATATTTTAATTATTAATTGTATTTAATTAATTAGTATTAAAAAATTTTAAAAAATTGTCACTATTAAAAAATAAGTTTCATTCCTCTTCTAAATAGAGAGTATATAGAATTCCTCAAAAGTAGGATATAAAACTATTACTTATAATGATAATCAACAATCAATCACTCGCTTTTCGTTTCATTTCTTTTAACCTCTTCTCAGATCCATCATCCAAGGAACCTCTCAGTTGTAACATATTTTTCTCTCTTTATTGCTATCCGCTTTTCCGCTTGTTGCATCACTTATCAATTTAATTATGCAGCTAACGGTACACACCAACCTAACCGTCAATTTTTTACGACTACTACCTTCCTTCATTAAGTATTGGGCAGATGCACATTGAATGAATATATATTTATACAAGCTAACTTCATCATAAGTATGTCGTAGCTACGCCATTGAATGGAACCCCTGGCAGTAATTTACAAATAGGTATAATACCATTACCAGGATAGGAGCGGAGACGGATTGAGGCGGTCATTGCTCTCAAAAAATCAGAGATAGTGGTAACAAAGACAGAAGATTAACCGAAACTACTCTGTCCACAATCATCCTTTGAGGGTAGGTTCTTCGTGAACAACTAACAAGACTTTTCTTAGGAACTACAGGTGCTTTGTTCTAGACGTTTCGAAGTACGGAATTAAAAACGTCGGTCCGTTATATATTACCTTTCATTATTTTGATATCTGAGTTTTAAAGATTACCCCATATTCCCTAAATATGCAAGGATTGAAAGTCATTTCTTCCTTTTTTTTAGTAAAATAATATAATTAATTAAAATATATTAAATATAATTAATTAAATTTAAATATATTCTAAGTATAATTAATTAGAATTAAATATAATTAATTAGAATATTTTAAATATAATTAATTAAAATTAAATATATTCTAAATATGATTAATTAGAATATTTTAAATATAATTAATTATAATACATTAAAATTAAATATAATAATTAGAATATATTAAATTTTGATGCAAAAATTTAACAAATTTTTATTTCCCCATTTATAGTAAAAATAATTAATTAAATATCATTAAATAGAATATATTAAAGTTAAATATAATTAATTAGAATATATTAAAATTTGATGTAAAATAAAATTTTAATTAATTTTTATTTTTAGCATAACATTATAATTAATTAAATTAAAACATATTAAAATTAAATATAATTAATTAGAATATAATAAATTTTCATATAAAATTTAACTAATATTTATTTTTTCTTTTTGAGAAAAACATTATAATTAATTAAATATCATTAATTAAAATATATTAAAATTAAATATAATTAATTAGAATACATTAAAATTTGATTAAAAAGAAAATTTTAACAAATTCTATTTTTTTCTTTTTTAGTAAAACAATATCATTAATTAGAATACATTAATATTAAATATAATTAATTAAAATATATTAAAATTAGAATATATTTCTCACAATTTTCAACAAATCAACCACTATTAATGATAATTGTAATCATTCATCAATTATTATAATTATAATGATTATATTTATCTTCTTTTTTCACTATATTCATTATCATTCTTATTACTATTGTCCTACGTGAACAACCACCCCTTAAGTTTCGATAATTGATGAATTTCAACATTATCCTATACATAAATTAATATATGTCCGTGAATGTTTTGACTATGGATTAACAACATTGGGGTGGCAATAACTTGTTAATATACTTCCTAAAAAACCATCTCGTCATTGGAACGTCGGCCTCTTTTAAGCCTTTTATACAGAAAACAAGGGGTTTTAAGCCTTTTAAATTATGGAATTAGAGGCAAATACAGATGACCTCCTTTTTCCCTTTTCTTTTTCTGCAGTACTATTTGGGCGTTGCAACATTGAAGTCGTAAGTAAATACTTAAAAAGATAGCGTCCGCATTGTTGATCTTAAAGAGGTTAAGACCCACCAATTGAAAGAGAAGTCAAGAACACGTGCTCATACTGGGAATAGTGCAACTGTAGGTCACATCAAAATTATTTTGTATATTAACGAGCCTGTAATAATGACCCTTGGTACAGTACGTACGCATATGATTTGATAGTAATCGCAATGCTTTGTTCCTACCTACCACGTAAATAAATAAAGAAACAAGAAGGAAGCACAAGAAAGATCACATGACTCACAAACACACACGCAGAGCTAATTCGGAGCATCTCCAGCACCAGATCCTGTTGCTGAGCTGTCCCAATTATATATCTCTGTCATTGATACTGTGCCCTTTAGCCACCCAACAAAGCCTCATGATCACTAGTGACTGAAACTTCGTCTTGGACTTGCACGATGATGCGTTCACTGTTGATCAATTATTGGCTAAGCTGTGATCCCATTGTTAATGATAACTCATAGACACTTTCCTATGACCGTCTGTGCCTGACGGCAGTATTGGTTTCGTGCGTAGATCAAACAAATGGACGAAACTTCGGGTGAAGAAATTAGATCCCACAAAATTTCAAAGACTTGATGCATGGCTTTAACTGTCGGCGTTATTGGTCGAATATTTGTTCCTTACTGTTTCTCAACGTTATTATCCTCATTATATGAGAAAAAAAAAAACGTTATCAAAGTCATTATTATTTAACGTTCATCTCTTTATAGGTAATGACTTTTATAACGCTAATGCATTTAAATACCTCTTTATTTTAGTAACAACCACAACACTCTTTCTATATATACCCACACATCTGCTCTCTTTTGATCAACCCTGCAGCTGTACTTTCTTTTAATTTTGCTTCATATGTCTCACACCATATTGAATTTTTAATATGGGCATAGTATAGAGTCCATTAACAAGAATTGGGCTTGAGTCAACCATTGTTTAAATAACTAGAACTAGTTGTTTGGATAGTTGACCTTTACCACTTATAAACCCTTTAACATTTTCATATCTAGGCAATATGGGACACTCTAACACTCCCCTTCAAGTGCAACTAGGGCTGAACATCCAGTTGTCACTTGAAATATACGCAGTGGTAACCGGATAGGACCGCTGGGACTGGATCCAGACGAACAACCGGGAAATTAATAATCTGGACCAAACCTGCTTTGATACCATATAGGAGAAATGAATAAGGATAAAAAGCTCAGCTTTATTATTTAGGTGCGACGTACATATATACACAGAAGAGTGAGAAGGATTACAACAGAAAATAGAAACAGTAATAACAGAAGAATATAATAGTACAGATTGTTAGAATACAGGGATGAGGAGACGAAGGCGGTTATGACAGTGGACAGAATATTGCCTTATTATCACATACATACAAGATAGATACCTTTACGCTTTCTTCATTTTTGTTACACATATCCAGTCTGTTATGCATCTGTCTGTTTTTCTTTTCATTCACGGAGACAATTCCTACTCTATCCTTTGGAGCGTACCGAAGCTAGTGGAGAAGGCGTTAACCCTGGAGGTGGATTCTGTTATCTTGTTGCATCGAAGAGGAGGGATTTTCAATTTAAGGTAATGATTTTTTACAACGCCTTGCATTTTCAAATAAGTTTTTCCGATTTGATTATATATGTTATTTTTGCTAACAATCTAAATCGGAAAAGTGTGTTGTTTTTTTGGTAAAAAGAATTGTGTTGTTTTGCTTACACTTTGTTGGATATTTATTACATTATGTATATTATTTGTCGGAACTACTACTGATGTTAGAAAATTTTGCATTTTTTATACTATTTGTCAACAATTCTTTAGCTGTGCTATTGTGTGTTTATTTTGAAACATTATTCTGTTCTTACTACTGCTTGAGTGTTTTGTGTGAGACATTTCTAATACTAGATTCAATATATCGTCTATGAATGAGACTAATGTAGGTTATGCACTTATTATTCCTCACATAGGTTCTAACCCTATCACCGTAGTCCAGAGAATTATACCTGACCTAATTAGATTAGAGCATCTAGACGGGAGAAATTTTAAACGAACATATGAGAAAATTATATTTTACTTTCAACAATACGAAATCGATTATGTACTGTTTCAAGAAATTCTTAGTGACAATACCAACCCTAAGACAACTAAGGATAACCGTACCGTTAGGGGAGTGTTGTTCAACCATATGATAAACTCATTGTTTGATATCTACTACAAGTACAAAACAACTAAGAAAATTTAGAATACTTTAGAAGTGATATATGAGATAGATGATGTCAGTACTACGAAATATGCAATTACTAGGTGGTTAAAATTTACCGTTATTGATATAAGCCCATTATGAACCAATTACGTGAGTATGAAAACCTGTTTGTTGAAATCCTTGTTGAGGGTATAAACATGTGTAAGTTGTTTCAAGCTAATGCCCTTATTGAGAAACTGCTTATCTGATGGAATGAGTATAAAAACTAGTTGAGGCATAAGAAGAAAGACATGAAGCTTCAGGAGTTGATAAGGCATATAAAGATTTAGGATGCCAACCGTACATAAGAAAAGACTAAATCACTCACTCTTATCCCTCCCCACTGTTAAAGCTAATGTGATAGAACATAGAAATGCAAATAACTTTAAGAAGAATGGTGGACAAAACAAGTCTTTCAACAACAACAAGCAAGGTCAGTTTAAGCACAAAAGGATTGATGGTAACTGTTGGTGGTGACACAAGCTAGGCCATCTTGCTGCTTTTTGCCAAGCCATAATTAACCAAGAAAAGAAGGACCAAAGACAGAAACCATAACAGTTTGGGAAAGGAAAACAGAAGGGGCACCAACAGGGTAACAAGAAGAGCTTTAGTAAGCCTCAAGCTAATATGGTTAAAGCTGGTGATGATGAGAAGATCATTATTGCTATGGTGTCCGAAGTCAACCTTGCTGGAAATTTGGTCAAGTGGATCGTTAACACATGAGCCACACGCCACATCTGCACCAACAAAGACCTTTTCAAATAGTTGAATGATGCTGTAATTGTTGAATTCATATACACGGGCAACTCCATTAGAGTTCATGTCCAAGGAGTTGGGAAGGTTACTCTCAAACACACTTCTAGAGAAGTTTTGGCATTAGAAAATGTTTTATTTGTTCCTAACAAAGCTGGTGTGAAATTACTTTTGACTCTAATAAGCTAGTTCTTACTAAGAATGAGAACTTCGTTGGTAAAGGATTTTGTAATGGGGGTTTATTTGTACTTAACATTGAAATGAATGCATCTAATTCTTTTGTTTATATTATTGAGTCTCTAGACCTATGGCACTCTAGACTTGGGCATGTGAATGTGAGGTCAATTAAGAGGATGCAAAGCTTAAACTTATTGCCTAAACAGATCACTAATGAAATAGAAAAATGTTAAATTTGTGTTGAGGCTAAACCGAGAGAGTCATAATTGTTGGATTTAGTGCACACATATTTAAGTAATTTTAAGAATAGTGTGAGTAAAGGAGGCATGAGATATTATATTACTTTTGTGGATGATTGCTCTAGATTTACTAAGGTTTACTTATCAAAAAATAAAAGTGATGTAGAGGAAGTGTTTATGAAATACAAAGAAGGTCTGATCAAGGTGGTGAGTATAATACTAATTTCCTTGTTGATTATTATGGAAAGGTTGGGATTATTCATGAGCTTTTAGCCCCTTATACACTTGAACAAAATGGAATAATGATGAGAAAAAATCAAACACTTAAGGATATAATGAATGCAATGTTGATTTCCTCAAGATTACCAAAATTTTTGTAGGGGGAAGATATTCTTTCAGCTTTTTATGTTCTAAATAGAGTCCCTCATAAGAAACTAGATCAAACTCCTTATGAAATTTGGAAAGGTTATCCACCTAACTTGCATTTTTTAAAAGTGTGGGGATGTCTTGCTAAGATTTCTCTACTTGAACATAAAAGGAAAGAATTTGTGCTTAAGATCATTTATTCAATTTTTGTGGTATATGGCTCTAATAGTACAACCTATAGATTTATGGTTAAGGAAGAGGGATCTAATACTTATGGACCAATTATGAAGTCTAGAGATTCAGTGTTCTTTGATGATATATTTCCTATGAAGGTGAATGTGTAAGTTCCTAGAGAGTCTATCCCTAATTCTTCTACTAATGATGATATAGAGGAAATGGAAAATATTGAACTAAAGAGAAGCAAAAGAGCTAGAGTCCCCACCAGTTTTGGCTATGAATTTATTACTTCCTTTGTGGTGAAAAAAACCTGAGGAGATAGATGACGGATTTATGGTGACTTATAATATTGAGGAAGACCCCAAAACTTATGAGGAAGCAATGAGATTTGTGGATACTACTTTTTGGAAGGAAGCCATAAATAGTAAGTTAGAGTCAATCATGTCTAATAAAACTTGGGTTTTAGTTGATCTACCTCAAGGGTGTAAGCATTTGGAGTATAAGTGGATTTTTAGAAAGAAATTGAAACCTGAAAGAACCATTAAGAGGTTCAAGGTAAGACTTGTGATTAAAGGCTTTAAACAAAAAGAAGGATTGGACATTTTTTATACTTATTCTCCTGTTACTAAAATTGCATCTATAATAATGTTGTTTGCTATTGCCTCAGTATTTAAGCTTCATGTGAACCAAATGGATGTTAAGATAGCTTTCATTTGTTAAGATAGCTTTCTTGAATGATGATCTAGACGAGGGAATTTTTATGGTCTAATCTGAGGGGTTTAGATTGCCTGATCAAGAACAAAAGATGTGTAAGTTGGCTAAGTCTTTGTGTGGACTTAAACAAGCACCCAAACAATGGCATGAGAAATTTGCAAGTGAGATTTTCAAACATGGTTTCACCTCTTGTAATGATGATTCTTACATTTATGTGAAATCTGGCATCAGTAATTGTGTGATCATAATTCTTTATATGGATAATATGCTTATTTTTTATATTAGTTAATCTGTCAATGATACTACCAAGAGTTTGCTAAAGTCTTCCTTTAATATGAAAGATCTTGGACCTATGGACTTTTATTTGGAGTTAAAGTTGATAGGACCGACTCTGGTTTTAGGTTTAATTAAACTTAATATATTGAGAATGTTAAGTCAGGAAGACTTCACTATTAATTTTGATAACAATCAAATAATAATAATCATAGAAGTATGTAAATTGTTTTGATGAGTTTTTTAAGTGCGCAGATAAATGTAAGTAAAACAAATTGTCAACTCAAGACGATACATGGTCAAACCTAGACGATACAAGACTCAAGGTCAACATAAGATGATACAAGGTCAAAACAAGATGATAGAAGGTCAACTCAACATGATACTTAAAAGTTGAATACGATAAAGTGTCTTAGATAGAACAGACGAAAGTGCTACATGTTGGGACCCAATTTTGGAACCCAATCTGTTGCAAATATCATAATACTTGAGCTGTTGGGCCCCAATTTGTTTTTATTGATGTTATTAAGTATGAATTATGTTGATTGTATGATTTATTGCATAGTTTGATTTATTTGGAAGTGTTAGTGGAAAATTAAGAATTTTGTTAGTTTAGTATGGAATAAGTGGTTATAAAAGGGTAAAAATATATGAGGGCATTATAGGAAGTTCACTTAAGTTGGGAAGATTAAACTTAACCAGGAGGGGCA